>BSBK01004646.1:175000-772500 GCA_027943335.1 Chamaecyparis obtusa | reverse complement strand
ATGTTGTCATCTATATCAAAGGTTTTTTTGAAAATTTAAGAAATTTTAATCTATTATATGAGTCTTTTGCCCTATCATATGGTCATCTAGTTTTGCTACCCATACATGCATACCATCTAGCATTGTTGCCCATACTAGCGCTATCAATATCATTTTCCCTAGGAGAGGAGTTGTCACTACCGAGCATGTGGACACGAGTTGTACCACCATCCACCCATGGCATAGCCAAGAAGAGGTTGCTCCCTTGTTTTGATTACAAAATAATGAGGTTATAGCGGACATGCCAAACTATCCAAATGAAGAATTAGTTGTTGTGGTTTCTGGATGACGCCATCTTCAAGTCCTTCCACATTATGACTCTCAATATACTCCCAGCTTGTGCTTTAGAGCTCTAGAAGACGTATGGACATCGATTAAAGCATAAGAGAATGGGTGTTCTTTGTCAGATTTTGTGGTTGTATATGCCCTAGTATATTGAAGCTAAAGCAGAAGTGTTTTTAAGTGTTAGGGTTTCAAATGGGTTATTAACTATCACAAAGTGTCTTAGCAAAATAATACTCTTCTAGCAAAGAAAGCCCTAAAGAATGATTATTCACCAGGTATTTCTGCATGCTTGGCTATCTGTTTGGAGATTAAGTCTGGCTTCTTTTGTGGAGTCAATTGTCAAGGATTCAAATCTCTTAAGTTTTGCACCTTTGTACCAGGCTTAAGTTTGGGCTATTTTAAAAGTAATGTGGCCTCATGGAATGTCGTGGTACTAGGATATGTGAAAAATAGATTTGCTTAGGCGACCTTGGAAATGTTAAAGAAAATGAAATTGAAAGGTGCATAGCCAAATGACTCCATCTTTGCTACATCCTTCCAACCTAAGCTAAAATGGACATATTAAAATAAGGTATGGGTATCCATCACAGCATAATTGAATGTGGATTAAAGTTAGATGTATTAGCTATGAATGCACCAATAGACATGCATATGAAATGTGGATGCATACACAAGACACACACACTGTTTGACAATATGCCTAAAATAGACATTGACTCATGGAATGTAATGATTGCAAGATACACACAATACAGCTATGTTATAAAGACCTTAGAAAATTTTAAGCAAATGCAATTGGCGGGCATAAGCCAAACTTCACAAACTTTGCCAACATCCTCCTAACCTGTGCCAAAATGGGAGCTTTAGAACAGGGCATGAACATCCATGAAAGCATAATAGAAAATGGAATTTCACCAGATGTTGTAGTTAATAAGTGTCCTAGGGGTTTGAAGAGGTGGGTGCTTTGTAAACCATTTGAAAAGCCTAGAAATCTAGTAGGGGGTTTTGAAGAGGTGGGTATTTTTAGAACCATTTGAAAAGCTTGGAAATCTAGCAAAATGTATTCAATAGATAAAGTATTTGGACTCTATTTTGTGATTATATCATACAAAGTGATGATAGTCTTTTAAAGCCCTGTGGACACGTATCTTTTTGAGGGATTTGCACCTATAGGTAGTTGCTTTGAATGCAGGTTGAGAAATTGCAGCCATTGTGTGGGTCTCTGGCCTCCATGGGTCATTGTTTGTTGCTTCCTCTATCATTCTGCATGCGGGCAATACCAGAAAACCCCCAGTTACCCAATCTAAATGGTGATAGAATTGAATTGTTGGGCTAAATTTAAACAAAAATCCGTAATGAAAAACTGATTTGATTAATGGGCATACTAAATTTGATAAAAGATAAAAGCCCAATTGAGAAAAATCAAAACTGTAAAAAAATATGATAAAATCTATGTTGATCAATTTTAGGATATTCATATTATGGGACATTGAGAGGTCTTACAATTTAGGTTATGTGACATTAGTTAGAACAAGCCTTTCTATTTTCATCTTCTCCCTTAAGAAAAATGAGGCTTCTTTCTTCAAATGAGAAGGATGCAGACTACCCATTATAGATTTGATCCTAAATTCTCGAGCTATTACTGTTCATAGATATGGTTTAGCCTTTTAGGTATAGAAATGAGCAATATCTAGGGCAACCGACATACAGGCTCAAACAAATACCATTTTATTCATTTATTCATGGCGGGTAACACAACGATCTTAAGACAAAACTGAATCATTACCATCTCTCTTGGTCATGCAAAAATAGATAATGAGATGAACATAGATGCCAAATTGGTTGGTTTTATAATAATCAATTAGCTATATATATAATGAGGAGATATTTTTCACAGCAAGCCAAATTGGGATATTGCTCACAAAATAATATGAAGTAAGAGAGAAATTATTTACTAAAATTAGGTGTTCTGATTTTTTAGATATGAAGTGTTTGAAAGTTTGAAAGCAAAGCAATACACTTTTTTTTTTTTTGACTTGTAGGAAAGAAGCCAAGCTTTCCAATAGGTATCCATTTCAACTTTTGAAGATAGGAAAAACATTAAGATGAGATGTGTGCTTGTCTACCCTTAAAGACAAACACAAGATCTAAAATTCAGGCCATATTGTTAGCTGTTGGCACTGATAAGAGAACCAGAGACCACATAGTTTCTTGGGATGGATTATCTCCTTTATTACAGATTGACTTCATCAGCATTCCCAACATAATTTATACAAACAAAATAGTTGATGAATGCATTGCATTTGCCTCTTTAAAAACTCTTTATTTGAATGAGATCTTTTAGTTTATAATCTTAAATATATTGTTTATAAAGTTAATGTGATGATAGTCTTTCCAACAAATGGATGATGATACAGTGGGCAATCTCAAAGACAAATGAATGTAGGGCATAGAAAAATGTTACAAAATTGTACCAAAGAAAAAACTTTCCCCCTACGGCTGCTACTTCAATCTATTCATACTGGAGGAAACTTGGAAGACATGCAATTCTAAATGTGGAAGACATGCACTAAAAATATATGCTTGTATATAATAGTCGTACACCTTAATTAATTTGCTCATATGGAAATTGACTACTATGGCACGACTCTATTTGCTTGTGATACTTAATGTCTATTGATAGTACTTATGTTTGGATGATAGTAGTAGTGCTTGTATCTTAAATTATTAAAAAACTAGCACAGAATAATGTTACTCCAACCGCTTTTGATGGTGTGGCATAGTACTCACTGGCTCTTCCTACAAAGGAGCTAGGGTGTCATCAATGTTTAATTTTTCTTTGCTATACAGAAATATCATGGGGAGAAATAGCATGCCTCATTTGTTGCATTGGAGAGTATTTTCATGTTTTGACAAAAAATTATTTTCAATTATGCTTTGATGGATATCCATGACCATTCTTAAAGCTCTCATTTTGGCACAGGCAGGGAGGACGCTGGTAATGGCTATCAACTCTGGCTTTAAACTTGCCAGTTACATTTACTTTGTAAGTTTGTAAACAAATCTGATCACATCTCTTTTAGGCATTCTATCAAACAATTCATGTGCATTGTCTATATTTAATCATATGCATCTTCTTATGCCTAAAAGCTCTGGAAAATTTTTGCCATCCTAGAAACTTTGAGAACCAGAGTGTCACAGTCATCTCCTTGCCCTCTAATGTGAGGGACTCTTCATGATTTTAAATCCCCTTTTCTTCCCTTCTCTCCTCATTTCACTAGACGTAGCTCTGAACCAATTATTTTTTTTGCCTTCATATATGATGCTAAGGTGCTCTTTTTAGGTGGGTTCCCATTTCCTTTGATTCCTAAACCAAACTCCAAATTTTATGTGGAGCCTATTTGTAAACTGTAGTCAGTTGGGGAAGAAATCAGTCAAATCCATGAGGATGTTGCACAACTTAAAGGTGAGGAGACTCTCCAGCTGGACAAAAGCTGGAAGTTTTTGAAGGGGATGACTGATGTGATTCTCAAAAGAGAAAAACATATGATGCCATGTTTCCAAACTTCACATTGATTTCAAAGTAGATAAGGCCAGAGTAGCAAAAGGGGATATGAGTCTAGCAAAACTTCTGCAGCTGTTGAAGATGGATGAAGATGGGCCTACTACCCATGCTCAAGAAGGAATGGAAAATAAGTCCAAAAAAAAGAGGAATGTAGAGGATGAAGAGGGGGCATAAACTTTGGAGATTGGTCCACAGTTCATGACACAGTGGGCGAGATCATACAACTACTAATTGGATGCTTCATAGGGAGGTTAAAAACCCCATTTTAGTCCAGCTACACCATCTAAGTTTGCAAGGTTCAATGTTTTGTTGGTTTGATTAGAATTGGGCATTACAATTTCAATGTTGTAAAGCCAAATTTCAGCATTATAGTCTAACTCCTTTTCATATATAGGCATCCCTCATGTTGGTTCATATATCATGCAAAATCAAGTAAACTGTCTTGAGATGACAACAATGCACCCTCTATCATAACTATCACTGATGTAATGGGTAATACCTTTAAGGTAAAATTTGAAAAACTGTTAATAAAAAGCAAACTAAACTTATTAATGTCTCTTGAAGAATGCTATGTTTGCAGGAAATTAAATGGCAATAGTATTCTTAGTTCCAGATCCACAAAGTTCCAAGCGAGTACTCTCTTGAAAAATTAATGAGTATCTCGTTTGTCTTTCTAGGACTATCATAACAACCACTTATGTAATGAGCAATACCTTTGACATAAAATTTGAGAAGTGTTAATAAAAAGAAATAAGCTTATTTTGTCTCTTGAAGAATGCTTTGTTTGCAGTGAATCAAACGACAATGTTCTTCTCAAATCAATTGCATAGTATTTTTGTTATAGATCCATAAATATTCAAGCCATTGCTCTCTCAAAAAAATGATGAATATCATGTTTGTCTTTCTAGGACTATCGTAACTATCACTGATGTAACAGGCAATAGTCCTATCATTGATGTAATGGGCAATACCTTTGATGTAAACTTTAAAAAATTGTTGATAAAAATCAAAATAAGTTTATTATGTCTCTTGAATAATGCTTTGTTTGCAAAAAAAATAATCAAATGGCAATGTTCTTTTGCAGTCAATTGCATAGTATTTTCTAGTTCCATATCCATAAATATCCAAGTCAGTGAGTGCTCTTTCAAAAAATTGATGAAAATCCCGTTTGTCTTTCTAGTATAAATATCTGGCATGGGGATAAAGATCCACTGGTTTTGGCATGTGGAAGACTAAAAATTAATTCTAAAACTCAAACAAATGTTCCACAGAAATGGATTAAATTGAAAATAAACAATAAAGACTAAACGATACTATTAATTTGCCTCATAAAACACTGCAACTCTTAATTAAGACCTAACAATGAAGCCAATAGACAACACATAGGGCTTAAAATTGAAAAACAACCAGTAACAAGATAATAAAGAAAATTTCAAAAGATATAAGTACTTGCCTGTTTAAAATTGAAAAACAAACAGTAACAAGATAACAAAGGAAACTTCAAAAGATATAAGTACTTGCCTGTTTTAAATAGAAAACTTCAAAAGATATAAGTACTTGCCTATTTAAAATTGAAAAACAAAGAGTAACAAAATGATAAAGAAAACTTCAAAAGATATAAGTACTCGCATGTCAAATTTTTCGTCTATCTGTCGTATCTGAGCTCGTAATTGAGCTGTGAATGGTGCTGCCGCTGCTCTCAGAACGCGTGAAATTGTTAGATGTTCTTTTGCGAAGGCCTTCTTTTAGCGGAATATCCTTCTCTGTTTCCATTACAATTTCTTGTTTTGTTTTAGATGATTGAGGGCGCCATTGCCGCCCTCAAATCCATTGAAACTGCTCTTCCTAATCTGAGGCGTAGATATTTTCAAAAGGGAAAAACAATGTAAAATCAAAATGTCTTCCGCCGCTTTAATCTTATCGAGTCTGCATCATGCATCTCGCTTGGGCCATGCAGAGGTATAAAAAATTATCCGATTCCTTGGTTGGTCTTTAGTTTTATTGTTTTTGTATTTGTATAAAATATATTAGATTTGAAATTCAGTTTAATTTCCCCACGAGGCCGCTTGGGCCATGAAGAAGGATAACCGTTGTTGTTTTCTTAACCATACAAGAAGTCAAACCACTTTCGAAAACACTGGAAGGGAGTTTTTCTTTTTACTCGCCAAATACGGTTTGATTACAGTAAAAGTTTTTAATGTCGGTGTTTTTAATTATTATTGGAGGATTAGCATCTAAGGTGTCATAACAGGATATTCTCTAAGAGGATAGTCTGATCCCAAACTTGATTGCTGCAACATTCACACTAAAGCTATACAATCATACGTAAACGATGTATTCAAGAGCCAACATATAGGTATACCTCCAAAGAACGAAGTTTAATTTTTGTATAGGTTTGATAACTCTTTAATTTTCTACTAGAAAAATCTAATATAGTTGAAACTTGAAAGCACTCAACACACACCACAAAATGATATTACCAAAAACTTGTAACTATATGCACACTTAAAGACATTTTAAATTGTTGCTAAATACATCTGAAACTTTTGTTGAGCATCTCAAAATAGAATGGCACTCATACTAGATCGTATGTAAGCCTTAAACAATGGTCTAGCTAATTGTAGAAAAGGTACAAAGAATTGCATGACCTCCATTAAATCACCAAAAACAGGTTCAACTTAGAATTGATAGACATGCCCCAACTAGTATCGACAACCCAAAGCCATGGCCATACAAGCCTCTAAGATGACTCTCAAAAATCATCTTATTATTGGAGTATTGTTGTGGCTACAAGTGCTTTGATGATTTTTCATTACTACGATATATTTGATAGGTTGTATTTTCTACCTTCTTAGTTCTTGAGCTTTGAAATTTGTCATGCTTGCATCCTCTATGCAGAATTATCAAGTTTTGGATTAAAATATTCAAGAACCATGAAGAGGTAATGTAAATTACATGGAAATAAGGATGTTTTAAAAGCTTTTAGCAATCCTAATTTTCTTATATGGATTACATAATTCTGCATAGAGGATGCAGGCGTGACAAATTTCAAAACTCAAGAACTAAGAAGGTAGAAAATACAACCTATCAAATATATCGTAGTAATAAAAATTATCAAAGCACTTGTAGCCACAACAATACTCCAATAATAAGACGATTTTTGAGGGTCATCTTAGAGGCTTGTATGGCCATGGTTTTGGGTTGTCAATACTAGTTGGGGCATGTCTATCAATTCTAAGTTGAACATGTTTTTGGTGATTTAATGGGGGTCATGCAAATCTTTGTACCTTTTCTACAATTAGCTAGACCATTGTTTAAGGCTTACATATGATCTAGTATGAGTGCCATTCTATTTTGAGATGCTCAACAAAGGTTTCAGATGTGTTTAGCAACAATTTAAGATGTCTTTAAGTGTGCATATAGCTACGAGTTTTTTGTAATATCATTTTGTGGTGTGTTGAGTGCTTTCAAGTTTCAACTATATTAGGTTTTGCTAGTAGAAAATTAAAGAGTTAGCAAACCTATACCAAAATTAAACTTCATTCTTTGGAGGTATACCTATATGTTGGCTCTTGAATACATTGTTTACATATGATTGTATAGCTTTAGTTGGAATGTTGCAGCAATCAAGATTGGGATCAAACTATGTATTAACCTAGATTTACATTTTTATATTATCTAGTGATAATTAGTAATGCATTTCATGTTATTTATGTGATAGCTTGGATGGTTGTACCACTAGTGAATCATCTTGTAGTTTAATGTAATTGCACACCCCACTAGATAAGTAGAAGTAGTTGTGCTAGTTGTAATTGCACTCTGCTAAAAAAGTGATAAGTGATTGTGCTTGTGCTTGTGTGATTATCCTCTAGTAAATAAGTGAGAAGTGATTATGCTTGTTTTAATTGCAGTTTGCTAAATAGGTAACACATGTGACTAAGCTCATAGTAATTACACACTCCATTGAATATGCATAGAACTTTTTCCTTTAGTTCTTGCATTGCACACTCTACTGAAAAGGTGAAGATTTGGTCAACTATACTACCTAGTGTGTTTCTTTCAATGTTATTACAATTTAGATAATTGATTGCAATCCTATAAACTGTATGTTCTCACCCTACCTATCTTAAGAAATGGGTGATAAAAAACTAATAAAGATATTGCATTGTAGCTTCAATTCAATAGTAAATTTCAAAAAAATAAGGGTGGGTATCATAGTTGGTGATCTTGCTAATTTGAGAATCTAGTCATGTCATGCAAGTTATTCTTTACGCATGCTAATGAAAGAGGAAATTAGTATTATGATAAAGAGCAGAGAAACCAGTATCAATTTCCAAAATCTCTAATAGAAGAGACTCTTTTACAAAGGTTATCTTAGAATGCTCCCAAATTTTTATAAAGCAACTAAATTAAACTAATTGATTAAGTTGTTGAAAAAATCATTTTTTTTTCTTAATGAAGACATTAATTATTTATTTTAGGTTTAAAATAGAGTGAAAATAATTAAATAAGTCAATTTATTAATTAAAGTTGTCCAATTATTCAAGTCAGCCTAATCTTCTAGATTTTTCTAAGAGTTCTTTATAAGGAGGATGGCAGGGTAAAGTAAAACATGGTTGGGGAATGTTTTGGATTTGCTTTTCCTATCATCGGTAGCTTAGGAGCTCAAGGAGGTGGACAATTTTGGTGGTGAGAGCACACACCCTAGTCTGTTGGGGATATCATTTATGACATTTCACATTTCATCCAAAGAGAAGTTTCAATTTTGTAAAGCCTCTTCTTGAGACATTTGCAAGGTCATTGGAATATATTATTATTATTTTGATTATCATTTACAAATGTTGTTACTCTGAAGTGGAAATAAGCATATTTTTTAGTTAATGTTTTTTCTTGTCATATGGGTTCCACTTGTTTAGCCATGAGCTTAATATTTGAAAGATATATTTAATTTATTAAAGTGGTGACAATCAAACATCATCTCGAGCCAAACATTCATAATCGAGGCTTAATATTAAATTTCCAAGTGAAATAATTTGTCATTTGTTAAAGCGTTGAAGACATTGACCCATATAAATATTTTTATACATATAGTACACAAGCATGATATCATTTCATGTTGTGTCTGGGAGCTTGGGACTATCCACAAGTGCTTGGTAGAAAATATTGTACACTAATTCCTTAAGAAACATCTGAGAGAAATCCTTTTTCAGTGTCGTGGGTTGTATTTCATTGAAATATGTTTATTGAGATATTTGATGCTTTGATGAAGAGTTGGGCTTCCTTGTACTTACAAGAACATTGATTCATCTAAGAGAGGGAATGTAGTAGAAAATAGTGAGAGTGATTCAAAAGGTCAATTGAAGTCTACTCGATGGATTATGACTACATGAAGGTTGGTGATACAAATAGGAGTTTCGGTAGGTTTTTTAGAATCTTTATGGAACCACTCGACCTTCTTGCGGGCATGTGACATGACATCCTTATTCTAAGTCAAGGTTTAAGTATTTAGCGTGAGTTTATGATTACACATATTGGACTCTTCTTTCTAAGTCAATAGGAGACTACCTTCTTCTAAATATAGAGACATGGCTTTAGTTGAGGGGATGGGAGGATATGAAACACTATGAGACCATGAATGAATGTTCCACCAAATTCTACAAATTTGAACTTCTATAATTCTTGTGTAAGGGTCTTTAGAGAGACATGACATTATAATTGGCTCGCTCATCTTCCATCACATAATTCTCTATGACTGTTAGTTTCCTAAGGGCGAATGGAAGGTTTTTCAATAGTTTTGAGTGCTAAGTTTCTTTGCAGGAAACATTGATTGGAATCTCTAGGAAAGCATTAATCATTGATTCATGTTTCCAGTTTAACATTGTTGTATGCAAAGGTGCTAACAAGGTGCAAATTGTCTTTCATCTAATTTTGCTTTCTATTTTTGTGTATCTTTGAGTAGTAATAACATCAGAAAAATTAGTGGAGTTACAATCAATCTGTGCCTTTGCCATTATATGATTTCATAGTTAGCATAGTGGAATGTTTGAATTCAAAATTATGAACTGTATTTAGAAATGGATATCATAAACATCTTCACAAGTAAGCGACGTGTTTCAAATTTATTGAGGAAAGATATTAAAGAATCACTAAAGGACATTACAAGTATTTTTGTAAATTGAATGAAAATGACAAAAACTGAGACATAAAATACAATGACTTCCAATTGCTAAATGGTGATATTTTAGTGGTAAATATTACATAAGTTTCTTTGTGGGTAACTTAGATACTATGCTTGATAAAACCAGTGAAATGATGGTTTCCCTTGATGATTCAATGTGTGTTCCTAATGTTGTCCTAGTGCTAAATCAGAAAATGTGTAAAGAAGATATGATAGAGGCAGTTGACTGTGAAAGTCAAGTTCTCCAAGGTCAATCAAATAATTAATCATTGTAAGCAAATGTTGTTCATAATTCTAGTCATTCAAGTAAATTGGAGAAACAATTGAAGGTCAATGAAGAGAAATTTGTTATAGCATTAACACATTTTGATAACATTCATAAGATGGTTGAAAATAACCTTTGGAGGGCTCAAATCGGGAGAAGACAAAAATGATATGAAGAAGAATATTTTCATTCACTAGTGATCAAGTGTGATACCCCCATCTCTTTTAGAAAGCATAGGTTTCAAGTCAATACCACAAAGGAACCCAATCTTGACTGCTTAGCGAATTGGGAATTGTTAATATAAACTATATGGTGCGCATTGTTTAAGATAAGCATCAAGAATAAATGGGCAAATCTTAGTATTATTATAATTGACTATGAAAATAGTTATTCAGGCAGTGATAAGCAAAGCATTGAGGTCATTGCATAATGATTACTAAAATATTGCTTTCCTTAACAATGCTAAGACTACATGGATAAAAGATATCGATATTAATATAATCAAAGTCAACGATTTATTAAAAATGGTGATTGATTATACTAAGGAAAACGTAGAAAGGTGTGATTATACAATCAAAATTTTAAGTTGATTATCAAAGGAGGCTATATTGTCTTGACTTGCCTTAAAAAATTACAACTTGTGGAAGTACGGGAAAGATTCCAGGACATTAGACCATGAAGAATATTGTCCAATGAATATAATCTAACTTTACAGTCAACTGCAAACTTTTTTTGTTATTTGGAAAGGGTTGTATTGCTGATTTCATATTGATAAGTAATTGAGGATAATGGTTTAATCCTCCGCCACAATATTGTACCATGTATTCAAGCATCGCAATAGTAATTATAACCAAGGTAGAGCAATCATCATAATTGCTCCAGTATTTATCTATTATCATCTCTTTGCTAGAAATTATTAACTCATTAATAATGTCTAAAGCAAATTAGTTAGTTCAATTCAAGCAGTGCGATGAAGAGTCTCACAATAAGGATGCTATAAAGAGACACACTCCTTCACTCTTAAGACTTGTTATATAATGAGGATCGACCTCATTCCAAATAGGCAATCATTAGACACCTCTATTTCTAATTCATCTTTTGTGGATTTGCTCATCTTGAGCAAGCAACCCCTTGGCTTTGGTCACACATTTACTAGTTATACAAATCAGATACACTGTCATTTGGAATTGCTATGACTCATAAGACATATAAGGAAAGCATCCATACCTGAAGATCTTATAGAATCGCTACAAAATCACATATATCAGGAAAGCATTCATATATTGATAGGTCTTATTAGACCAATACAAAGTATTGTTGCATATCATTACAACCAAATTGGACATAGCAATATAATCATACTACCAAAAATTGCATAAATTCAAGGATCAAGTTCAGACATAGCAATATCGAATATATTGGTAGATATATAAAGATAGATGAGAAATAGCAGTATATGGTTGTAAGCGATATTGACATATTTGCATATTCAAAAGGATAGATGAGGATTAGTAATGCACCTAATCAAATTGTAGCATGCATCACAGTGTATAGGAGGAAAAATCAGATATATAGATGAAGATCATCTTTGCATACATCTAAGTGCTAAATTAGAGATAACAAATATATTTGTTCTTATATCATCATATTACAAGTGGTATCAATTGTGAATCATAATCTATCATTCTTCCATTGAGTAGTATCAATTATCATCATTTTTTGGAAAGAAGTCTTTTTCAATTGAATTTTGTGAGTTAATTGTCCTTATTTTGTCAGTATTAACCTAAGAGGACATTACAAGTGGTATCAGAGCGAACTATCCTACTAGCCGGTGCAAGTTACAAGTAAATGAAAAGATAAATATTGTTAGAATTGGAAGTAAGAAAAGGATGTAGATACATTCTCATAGAGATGGTATTAATGGTAGTGCTTCCAAGTTCAATTTTGGTAAAAGTGTAGAGATAAGATGACAAAAAACATCATCAAAGAATCAAATAAAGAGTATGGGATAATTCAACAACCACATGAATCAATTCATGGCAGAACATAAGAGCACTCAAGAGAGACTATCTCAATTTTTGTGCATGTTATCCATGATAAACAATGGTGGCAATAGAGATCAATCCAAAAACCATCAAACTCCAACTAGGCATATGCCTACAACAAGTTCAAGACCAAGGATACCAACATTCCCACCCAAAGTAGAATGTAAAGAAGGAAATGAACCCACATTGGTTGATCTCAAAAGAGAAAATGCATGTTATTTTCAAAAGTAGAACTTTAGAGGGAGTTTTTTTACAGGTTTGCTAGTGATACTATCACATGCATTTACAATTTGTTACCCAATTATATGTAATTTGTCAACAAAACTACACCTACTTATAAAGCATGTGAAAATGACTAAGTGTCTGACAAGACACGACTTCTACAACATCATCCTTTGTCGGTCTTCATGCTACTACAAGATGCCCAATGATTGATGTGTCCTAGTTTGGTGAAAGCATCTCGAATCAAAATATGAATTTGCATCCTTGATTCTTCTGTATTGATGACATCAACCACTCGCCTACTTGAAATCAGTCTTGAAAGCTTTATATGATGTCATCATTCCATTTGTCACCTCCTTGCATGAACACATATTTTCCTCTTTTAAGTGGGGCTTTAAAGTCCCATTACAAGTCATTTTGGAAAGTACTTTCCGCCTACAAACGGGTTCTTCATGTCCATTTGCATGCATTGAAAAGAGCGTCAAAAGTGCATGGAAAACACTTACAGGTGGGTTTTTTAGCTTGCATTACATATAGGGGAAAAACCTTCTTGGGAAGAACAACCTTATGAACGAGGTTTTTAATCCCGACTGCACATGCAAGAAAAATAAGTGTTTGGAGCTTTCTCATGAAGGAAAGAACTTGCACCTCTTCTTAGGAAGAACTTGCATTGTTTTGAAAACAATACAATCAAACTTTTGAAGACAAAAATCCTCCTTTGAATCTCCAACCATGTAGCATGTAGCAAGATTGCTAAAACATGAATAACTTGCACCACACAACCAAAATATGAAGGAAAGATGCTTGAACTTTGAAGGAAAACTCCAAATTTTTGATGGTTCAAATTTGGGAAAGGATCCCCAAATTTGAACTATAAAGGAAACCAAGCTTGACCAAAACTTCACAAGAATGAATGCAAAACTCAGTCGTCTTTGAATCTTTGACAAATGGCCATGAATGAGAAATAAAATGCATGAAGATAGGAAGCCAAAGACCTGTTCAAACTTGTCCCACTCTGATATTAGATGACATCACAAGCATAGATGTAGTAAGGAAGGAAAATGGCATCCTTAGGAGCAATACTCGGTTTGTTGAAGAGTTTTCAAGCTGCAAATGAAATGATCTCTTCCCTAGACAGGCTTCTTCTTAAAAATGCTTCATTCTCCTCTAAAAATTGCGCCAATGCCCTAGGATGCGCTTCTCTTTCAATGTTGCAGCTATAGGTGAGCAGTTTTTAACATAGAAAGCCCAAATACGGGCTTCTAAAACTCAAACGCAGCTGAAGATGCCAAAAATGGGCTTTTTAATGTCATTTACATGTATTGGAAAATCCATTGTAAGTCATAAATGCACAATACGGGCTTTAGAAAATTGAATGCACCTGTAGATGCCCTATACGGGCTTTTGTATGAAAAACACAAGCTCTCAAAGAGCCGTTTCTTCATAAAACGTCCAAGTATTGACTGTAAAACTCGAATGCAGCCCTTTAATGAAACAAAAATGGCTCATACGGGCTTTTCCACTCATGTGACATGCATAAAATGACAGCGTTTTGATAAAAACAGGTTTTAGAAACTTTAATACAAGTTAAAATGCCCAAAACGGGCTTTAAAATGGAGAAAACATATGTAACATAAATCATTCCTGCACATGAATGACAAAGATGTGGGATTTAAATCCAGAGCATACAGATTTGGATGCTTCCACTTCTCAGCTTGTAATTGCTGAATTGGAAGAATTTGGCAGTGATCATGTTATTGGTGCAGCTTATCCCATTGGCCTTGGCACTATTTGGTGCCGGGCACCCTGACAAAGGCATGGAAAGAGAGTTGCTTGGATGACTCATGAAGATTGAATGATCTAAAAGATCAAAACATCAATGTATAAATGTAATTGAACTTGTGGTCCATTTTGTAATTTGATGAAATGCAATGTAATAAGCCTAAATCTATAAAGGCATGAGTTGATGTAATAGGAGTTAGATGGTATAGGAGGCCTAGAAGGCTAATAGGCTAGGTCTTAAAGAAAATAATGGATTTAATGTTGTGTTGAGGCCCTTCATGGGAAAATTTCAAAGTCCTAAAGTCTAGAGAGTCATTTACATAAGTTTTAGTATTTAAATATTTGAAATACAACGGTCAAGTCTAGTTTGGAAGGAAATTGTAAAAACAAGGATTAGTTGCTTTGTTAAGGATCCAACCACTTTGGATCGGTTTTGGAGGTTATGTTGGGTCTATATAAGCCTTAGAAGGCATGCGATCAAAAAGGGAAAAAGGAGGAGTCGGGATTGTAGAACATATCTTTGTTTTCTATCAATAAATTATAAATTCTCTGCATTTTTACTATTTTTTCTAGTAACCGTCTGGTTGTTTAGTAGTTTCAGTAGTGGTAAGACTATATTTTTGTTGAATTACTCATTTGTGATGTTTCTAATTTGATTTAAGAGCATTTTGTTTTTGGAATCATCTCATTTGATTAAGTTTGGAGGAAGTTCTTTGCATTTTGGTAAAGACTGGTCAAAACCCGGATTTAGGGTAGCCCGAGAGGGTAAACATGTAATTTCTCTTGATTGGTACGTTCCACAAACCTCTCATCTTGGGAAGTGATGTGGAGGGGGTGTATGATAACTTCCATGTAGTTTTTTGGTGTCCATACAGCATGTAGCATGTGTTTGAGTGCAGGGAAGTGAATGTACAGTCATAGGAAGAAGGAATGATTGCTTCAGAAAAATGCAGTCCAGTGCGGGGGCCACATCTCAACAACCCATCGTTGGATCTTTCTGAATTTGATATATGTGAGAGAGGACTTAGTTGTGAACATTCTAACCGGAGGGATTTTAAAAATAATGTTTTTTTCAAAAGTTATGTATGACTGTTTACGGGTTTATGCAAGGGACAGTGACATGGCAGTTTTGGTGTATTTCCTTCATGAGTTTGTTGAGGGAGACTTTGTAATGGATTAGGTGTTGTGTGGGAATGCATGGTAGAACTTTTTGGTGAAGAAATTATTTTTTTGTGGGGAATGAGTAGGGATTTCCTCTTTGTGTCAGTGAGTGGTGGATCTACAAGGGTTGATCCAAGTTATTGTGTTATTAAAGAATAATCGGGCATTAGTGGTTTGGGGAAAGTCACAACATCAAACCAATTACACATGAATGGGTAAAGTTGAGTGAGTGTAGAATTAAGATGTGGAGCCTCTTGGTTTTGGAAGTTAATTGATCATTAGCCTCTGCATCAAGTGGTATCAGAGCGTGGAAGATTCCTCTGGGAGAAGAGGTGGAGGATACAGTCTAAAGATTTTGAAGACCTAGAATCCCTTGTTGAACCCTTAAAGTGAATTATCCTGTAAGAGCGTTCCAAGGTGGTGGTTCAAAGTTGAATGAATCCTAGATTGTAGATGAAGGGTGGTGAAAATTTTTGCGGACATCAGAGGGATATAGTAGAGATGGTGATCATCAATGCAGATTTGGATGTAAGGTACATTGTGGAGCCGTGCATACTCAGGACACATTGTAAGTCCCAGAACAAAGTTTGTAAAGTCATTGTTTCAAATGGTGTATTTTCAAATTTTGTTTCCATTGAGATGGTTTAGAAGTTGATCTTACCAAAGATAATACATGAGAGGCCATATAGGGCACATGGGATAAATATGGCAGACCAAGTTGAGGTGACAGAGCAAGCACAAGTGCACTTTCGCATTGGGCCATATGAGGACAGCCTATGGTGTGATATCATTCCAATAGTGGATTGTCATTTGATCCTTGGGAGAGCATGGAAGATAAGGAAGCGTACCCTCCATGATGGAGCAAAGAACACTTATACATTCTTGGATAGAGGAAGGAGAGTTGAGTTGAAGCCCTTGAAAGATGAAGAAGTGTCATGGACATTGACAAGAAATGTTGGTATTTTGGAGTGGAATGGACTCTTGGAGAGTAAAGGGCAGTCAAAAGACAAAATGTTAGAAGAGGACAATGTGGACAGCAAGGTAGAAGAACATATTATGGAGCAGCCAGCCTATGAAGGGGCACAAAGAGATGTGGATCAGACCAAGATTCTAGAGAAGGCAGTGGTTAAGGTGACTGATTCAGTTGGAGGAAAAACAGAGATGCAAATGCACATGAAGAAGTCAAAACATGAAGATGATAGGACAGAAGATGGTGATGTGTGGGCCACAAAAGGAAGAGGCTCAAGAACGTGAGAGGACAGAGATAGTGAAGCAGCTCACAGAGGTTGCTGAGGCAATGAATGAGTGCATGGATGAAGGAATCCAAGTGGGGACAGTCAAGTGTCCATTCCAAGTTGCTGTTGCAAACAGAGAAGATAGGGCTATGAAAGAAGCCATTGATGAAGTGTTTGAATGCCCAAGAGGATGGCATTGGAAGGATAAGTTGAAAGAGGTCTCAAAGATCACAGGGACCTTGGGAAATGAAGAGTTCAAACTCTTGAAGACAACATTGAAGAAAGGAGCCTATAGTTGGCATAAGAGGGTGAAGAAGAGGGTTGTGTCACCTGTTCAAAGGCTTATTGAAAAGAAGTGTCTACTGCTGAGAGAACTCACTGAGAGAGTTCAAGAAGTTGCTGATGAGGAGAATGTACAAGTGGCTGAGAGTTGCATAGAAACCAGTGGTCAAAGTTTTGAAACCAAGACAGATTTGTGGGATGAGTTGGATGCCATAGTTGAAGAATGGCAAAGCAAAGGTGGTGTAGTGAAAGAATGTCTAGGACAGGGACATGAAGATGCAAGAGAAGATGGTCATGAAGAGACCTTATTGATTGAAGTGTCTACCAATGAGGAGATCTCACAAGGAGTGTGTGAGCAGACCGAGGAAGTGATGAAACCAATAGAGAGAGGAGTGGACTATCAAACATATATTTTGGTCTATGAGAAAGATGTGATAAATTTTATTGCTAACAATTTTATGACTGGATTGCAGGGATATGATCTTGTTGATCATGTAAATGATGATGTTGCAGACATCTATGGAAACATAGATATGAGGGATGCAAGAATTAGTGCTTGGTATGGGCACATGATGTTTGATTGCATGTGCATGAAGCCAAAGGGCATCAGATACATTTGTGTTGCAGGTCCTCAACAAGCGGTGGCCAGAGATTGGCGGAAGAGAAAGAAACTCCCAATCCAAGGGACTTGGATTGATTTGATCCTTGAGAGTATGGTGCCGGACACCCTGACAAAGGCATGGAAAGAGAGTCACTTGGATGACTCATGAAGATTGAATGATCTAAAAGATCAAAACATCAATGTATAAATGTAATTGAACTTGTGGTCCATTTTGTAATTTGATGAAATGCAATGTAATAAGCCTAAATCTATAAAGGCATGAGTTGATGTAATAGGAGTTAGATGGTATAGGAGGCCTAGAAGGCTAATAGGTTAGGCCTTAAAGAAAATAATGGATTTAATGTTGTGTTGAGGTCCTTCATGGGAAAATTTTGAAGTCCTAAAGTCTAGAGAGTCATTTACATAAGTTTTAGTATTTAAATATTTGAAATACAACGGTCAAGTCTAGTTTGGAAGGAAATTGTAAAAACAAGGATTAGTTGCTTTGTTAAGGATCCAACCACTTTGGATCGGTTTTGGAGGTTATGTTGGGTCTATATAAGCCTTAGAAGGCATGCGATCAAAAAGGGAAAAAGGAGGAGTCGGGATTGTAGAACATATCTTTGTTTTCTATCAATAAATTATAAATTCTCTGCGTTTTTACTATTTTTTCTAGTAACCGTCTGGTTATTTAGTAGTTTCAGTAGTGGTAAGACTATACTTTTGTTGAATTACTCATTTGTGATGTTTCTAATTTGATTTAAGAGCATTTTTTTTTTGGAATCATCTCATTTGATTAAGTTTGGAGGAAGTTCTTTGCATTTTGGTAAAGACTGGTCAAAACCCGGATTTAGGGTAGCCCGAGAGGGTAAACATATAATTTCTCTTGATTGGTACGTTCCACAAACCTCTCATCTTGGGAAGTGATGTGGAGGGGGTGTATGATAACTTCCATGTAGTTTTTTGGTGTCCATACAGCATGTAGCATGTGTTTGAGTGCAGGGAAGTGAATGTACAGTCATAGGAAGAAGGAATGATTGCTTCAGAAAAATGCAGTCCAGTGCGGGGGCCACATCTCAACAACCCACCGTTGGATCTTTCTGAATTTGATATATGTGAGAGAGGACTTAGTTGTGAACATTCTAACCGGAGGGATTTTAAAAATAATGTTTTTTCAAAAGTTATGTATGACTGTTTACGGGTCTATGCAAGGGACAGTGACATGGCAGTTTTGGTGTATTTCCTTCATGAGTTTGTTGAGGGAGACTTTGTAATGGATTAGGTGTTGTGTGGGAATGCATTGTAGATTGTTTTGGTGAATAAATTAGTTTTTTGTGGGGAATGAGTAGGGATTTCCTCTTTGTGTCAGTGAGTGGTGGATCTATAGGGGTTGATCCAAGTTATTGTGCTATTAAAGAATAATGGGGCATTAGTGGTTTGGGGAAAGTCATAACGTCAAACCAATTACGAATGAATGGGTAAAGTTGAGTGAGTGTAGAATTAAGATGTGGAGCCTGTTGGTTTTGGAAGTTAATTGATCATTAGCCTCTGCATCACTATTTATGAATCAACTAATGCCATTGAAGAAAAAGAAGATGAAAAAAATGAAGAAGAAGAATAAATTATTAATCCATTAGTTGAAACTTGAGACAATGATACTTGAACTTGTTGTTATAATTTATCATTTGACATTTTAATATTTTGATGTTGAACTTGAAGTATATGATGCTATGATTATAAGTTTATGGTGTTTTTGTTGTTTATATGATATTATGTGACATTCTAATCTTAATTCATACTTACAGGCTGCATAATATACATATAAATAAATTTTACATGTTTTTGTACTAACAAACCCAAATCCCATTTCAAAAATTTGGCGTACCAGAAAACCGGTTCTTTGAACCCAAACTTGAACCTAAACCCAAACCAGCAACTTAAGCTTTTTGCAAAGGCTGTTCAGGGAAGATATTTATAAATTTTACATGTTTTTGTACTAACGAACCCAGATCCCATTTCAGAATTTTGGGGTACTGGTGAATCAGTTCTTCAAACCCAAACTTGATCCTGAACCCGTGCTGGCAAGTTAGGTGTTTTGCAAAGGCTGTTCAGGGAAGTCAGAAAGAAGATAGTGTGCAAAAAGATGTCATGCAGATTAGTAACAGATTGACTGTCCTAGATCATAGAGGTATGCATGCTATTAACAAAGATAAGAGCAATGAAGGATAAAAGCTGAAGCAAACAATCCATCATGGCAGTGAGTGAGAAGATAAAGACAATCTCAGAGTGAGGATGAGTCATTATTGTGGCAAAACACTGTCATAATCATATTAAGTTACAGTGACAGTAGAGTCCTTTTTATCTCATTGGTATGAAGGTTACCATCATAGAAAAAATTAACAAAATGAAGACTAGGAGAACTGTCATGATGTAAAAAGATGAAGAGTATTGTTGTAAAGAGGAATGGAGGGGACTATCAATACTCTTAGAGAAAACTCGCTAGTATGACATAGAGAAATGAAAGGATAGTGCACTGTAAAAAAATGCAGAAATGATAAATCATGTCATGAAAAAAAGTCATTCTCAAGAAAAGTAAAAGACAGTGACACTGCCATAATGTTCTAAATAGCAGATACTTGTAAGGACACAGATTCAAGAAGTGGACAAAAACACTGATCGTGTGTCATTGAAAGCAGTGATGTTCTAGTTCTAAAGCAGTCATGGAGGTCATTGCATGATGATAAGACTGTTGTAATGCATGTTTTAGATAGGGATCAACAATGAAGGCATCTCCAACTTACAGAGAAAAATTGAAATGACAGTCAAAAGATTCTATAGCAGTCAAAGAACAAGTTATAGCAATCATGTATAATTCACATATGCAATGATCATGACAGTGGAAATAGGCATGAAGATATAGCAGTGATTTGTATGAAAAGACAATTAATGAAACAATGAGGGGGTGTACTGCAGATAAGCCCAATGTTTTAACAGTGATATACATGAAGATGGAAGACAATCATTAACGTATTGCATGGAAGAACAGTGTTGCGATGAATGTTTCAAAACAATGAAGTGAAACACAATGTTGAAGTCATCACCAAATAGGCATTGCTATTCAACGAAAATGACAGTGATCTTTAGTGGGACATGATAGTGACAAAGAAATGCTCGAAACAGTGACATGATCAGTCAATGAGATGATGTCAAAACAATAATGATAAAAATAAGCAAAAGAAGTGGCATATACTGTTAGAAACATTGACATTCACTGTTGTAGCAGTCACATGAAGGTCAAGAACAGTAAAGTGTTGAGTACGCAGCAAGTAAAAGAGAGCATCAATACCAAAACAGTCATGTTGCAAAGATAAAAGAATAGTAACTGCTAATTTTCAATGAGAGTGCAGTGATAGCGGCTCTTAGAGTGCAGTCATGACAATGGATTCAAGGAAGAAAGGTGAAAAGTGATATTTAGTTAAGGACTGAGATGTGGCTGTCTATAACAGCAGGGGACTTTATATGACAGTGATCTCAAGGAGTTTGTTGTTCTTCAAATATGTTTGGGCCACTCTTTGAATTCCATGACTGTTTTCTCAGAGTTTTTCTGCTATCTTTGGAAGTTTGGGTGTGGTTCTTCAAAATGGGATGACTGTTAAACACTGCCCGTGAAGGTTGATGACTGATCTACAACTTGATGAATGTTTCTCAGAGGTTTTCACCTTATTTGGAAGATTCCAACTACTCTATGCTGTTCAAGGGGGATGTTCATGATTCTACAAAGATATAACGATTGCTCTTTATGCTTGTATGACTGTTCATGTCTGAACGGTAAACATAAATGAGTTATCATAGAACAACCCTAAATTCAAACCCCAAGGACATGGTAATTTGTTCAAATTTGAGTAAAAATTGCATCCAACATGCTTGTGCAACACAACCCAATATATGAAGCCAAGGCAACATATAGAAATTGATTAAGTACTGCATCCAATATGTAAAGTGCAAAACAACCAAGTTAATGAGGTAAGGTTCAAGTAAGACAAGGTTATCCAAAAAGGAGGGATTTCATTCAATTGAAGGTATTTTTTTTGTCAAATACCAGACTTAAAGAAATAGAAGCTTAAAAACTTAAAAATGTCAAAAATAATAAAATTGGTATGTAACGGTAATTTAAAAATAAAACACCAAGAAAAAGACTTAGCAATTTTGATCACAGTAATATTGCATGCACATTCAATAATAGACCAAAAAAAACACACCTGAAATTGGAGGCCAATCTATATTTGTTAACCATGTCCTATCTTCATTTGCAAATCCATATGTTCAAACCTGCGATATGAAAAATGATCAACCATAAAAAATCATTTATAAATCATCTTAAAGAGATTATACTTCAAATTGGTGGGTTTTTTTCTAATTCGCTAAGATACATGGAAAGACATATTACAATAGTAAGTTTGATCTGTATATAAAGACTATTGATCTGTATATAAAGTTTAATTAAGCCTGCAAAGAATCTACCCTCGGATATGAATGTGAAGAATAAACAATTATTTTTATGACCCTCAAAATATTTAAAGGAAAAAGTGAACTCGCAACAAAAATTAAGGCATGAATAAAATACTTCAAATGCTAAACAAATAGAAGTTCATCAAAGATAAACCAAATAATATAAGTTCAAAGTAGAGGCCTAAGCTTTAACTTTAAGAGACCCATATACCCCAAGCGACATGATAATTTGTTAAAATTGGGTCAACACATCCCCATAAACCCCAAGAAACATGGTAACGTGTTAAAATTGAGCAATTAAAGCATCCGGCATATCTCAATATGTTAATGCAGGTACTCAAATTGAATGGATGCACAAATTAGGTTCAAAACGCTGGGCGATATTGAAATTTGATGGATAGAAGTTGCAATCAATTGAATATACCCAAATTGAAATATTAACAAATGGGGAATAATCCAGAAATTTGAGTGCAAACCCATACCCATATTGCAAGCTAAAATGGCCGAATTCACCATATTTCTTGGCCTTCTTTTGCAGATCAAACCTGCAAGAGGAGTGATTAGAAAAATAAACCACAAAAGAAACCCAAATATCAACTGGTTGATCATTTTTGTGAATAGAATCGTTATACCCACGTGGAATTGGAGACTGAAATTACCGAACTCTCTATGTATGTTGGCCCTTTTCTGCAAATCAAAACCCAAAAATCATTTGGTTAATCATCCAAAGGAAGTCAAACTAGATAAATTTACAAGCTCCCTGGAGTCCTTACAGTTTTTAAAAGATATATCCTCTTTTTGTAAATAAATATAAGTTGCAGGCATCTTGTGACTCAAAACGCCCAAGAAAATCATTGGCGAGTGTAAATTAAAATACAAGAGGAGAATAATCCAGAAATTTGTGTACATGCCCTTATTGCAAACAGAATTATAATATCCAGCCTAACATGACCGAATTCACCACGTTTCTAGGCCCTCGTCTGCAGATCAAACCTGTAAGAATAAGCCACAAAAGAAACACGAATATCAAATGAATGATCATTTTATTGCAAACAGAAATACTATACTTGAGTGGAATTGGATATTAACCTGAAAGTCAATTGATTTGCAAGCTCCCAGCAGTCCTTACAATTTGTGACTCAAAACAGCACGAAAAAATAGAATACAAATTTCCATAAGCATGCACGGGGCGCGGGGGTCGGCACGGGGATTTGAATTCTAACGGTCAGAATTGGAATAATAATTTAAATATATAAAAAGAATAAAGAATATTTAGATTTAATTTGTTTGGGATTAGGACTAACAAATTTATTTTGATGTGTAATTGGTATGTCGAAGAGGTGTGGAAGGACAATTAGGAAAATTTAGGTCTATTATTTAAAAAAAATTGTGTAGTACATGAGGTCAATTGGTAGACTATTTAGAAAATGATGTTTGCACAACAAAGGTCTCCATCGATAAGTGATAGCTTTAAATGAACTATGCATACACTTACATGGATCTAATCATAACTGAAACAAAAATCTATGAATGAGGAAGATAGTCAAGTTCCATTCCAAAAAGGCTCATGTTATGTTTGCAATAGCGTAAGAGGGAGAGATGGGGGAAGGATAAGGATAGAAAGAGGGAGAGATAGAGAGGCAAAGAGTGAGAGAGAGGAAGGTGAAGTGGTAGAGTTGAAAAAAGAAGATAGAAATATAAATGGAGATGGAGATGGATATGGAAGGGGAGGGGGGAGAAATAGTTAAGATTTGTTGGTTGTTGGTTAGAGAGAAGAGCATCAATCAAGTTATTCATCAACAAAGTTGTTGGTGATAGAATCACCCAATGGATGGATGAACGTCATAGCCTAGTTGAATGAACTGGGTTGATAATCAAAGGACCTCAACTCAATGGCTAGCCCATCTAGTCCGTGGAATAGATAGAGGTAGAGATAGATACATAGAGAGATAACTAGATAGAGATAAAGATAGAGCCCGATAGATGAAACAATAAATATGGAGAGATAGATATAGAGAGAGGCAAAGAGATGTGGACATAGAGGCTTAAAAATAGGGAGAGTGAGAGGGATAGAGATGGATAAATAGAGGGATACATTCCTAGAGATAGGGGGAGAGAGGATGATGGAAAAAATAGATAGAGAGAGGTAGAGGGAGACTTAAAGATAAGATGATGTGGGGTAGAGAGGGAAAGATAGAGAGATATAGAGGAAGAGGGAAGTGATGAGATATAGACAGTGAGATGGAGAGATAGAGAAACAACGAGATATAGAGAGGGGGATAGTTAGAGATATAGAGAGGGAGATAGGGAGAGATAAAGAAATGGATAAATAGAGAAAACTAGAGATGGACAAATAGAGATTGAGAGAGAGAGAGAGAGAGAGAGAGAGACTCATTAATTGTTTAAACATACAAACAAAAGAAGAATGAGATGGCAATTCATGGAGTACAATTATTATAACATACCTATTGCATATTGGAAAGGAGAAAGTAAGGAAATGAAAAATAGATGTTTCTTGCAGGTCATTAAAATAAATCGATAATTATAGCTCATATCCAAGTAAATTAGATTGATCCAAGTCAGATATTTTTGTTGGAATAAGAAGAGATTGAGAGAGGTGGAGTGCTTTGGGAAGGTGTTACATCACCTTCTCATCGTACCCCTGCATCTTCTTTCGTGGCCTTCGTACGCTCTGTGACATTTTTATCCTTTCTTTTCTCTATGTTGGGCTTTGTATTTTGTTTTGATTTTATTTTCATTTCATTCCTATCATTTATTTATCTTTCATGTGTGTCTAGGATGTGTCCTTTGTACCCCCCCCCCCCCCCCCCCCCCCCTCCAAGTTGGGGGGGCTCTATACTGCAACCTAGGGCTCATTTATTCCCTCTATTTTATGGAGGATAGTAATAACAACAAAGGTGATGAAGTTTCGAAAGCAAAGAAAACATCAAAAGTTGATGAAAAAATTGGTTGTGGGGAAACACATAAACTGTCATATAACACTATTCTCTCTGCAAAGGAAGATAAAATTTGAGTGCCCTTCGTCTGCTAATTTTAATGGAGGAATTGTGGCCTTTGGTAAATTGGAACCAAGAGGATTACTAGGGACCATAGGAGATGGATTTCAAGATGGAAGAAATGTCACCAATGGAAACCCTGGAGGGGAAAAAATGGTAAGGATCCTTCTTCTTCTATGAAGGTGCTCTCTCTTACTTTGAATGATGAGATGATAAAAGCCATAAAAGTGAAGAAAATTGACTTAAGAATGTCATTGTGTTTTGGACCCCAACTCTTTGCCTTGGATAATGTTTTTTGATGATTGGGTGAACAATGTTTGGGGAAAATTTTTGGGTATTTATGTAACTTTTGTAGAATGAGGAATAAGGGTTTTTTCATTATGGTGTTTAAATTTCATGGCATGCAAGAGAGAATTCTCAAAAAATATTTCTAGAATGTTGGACAGTCACTATTTCACTCCTTTCCATGGTCACCCAAAGGGGACATGGAGAAAGTAGTTGCAAGGTCTACACCTAACTGGCTTGAAATTAAGAATGTTTTGGCATAATTTTGGTCTTTCCTACCACAATTATTGAAACCATTGGGAAACATTCTTCAAATTGAAGTATTTAGGGTTACCCTCCCCCATTTAAATGCTAGGGTTCTTATAGAACTTAACCCTAAAATTGACATTCTCAAGAAGATTACCTTATATTTTGAAGGAGAATTATTCTGCTGGGATATTGAAGTCTTGGGTAATTTGAATTCTTGTTTTCATTGTAAGAAGAATGACCATAATCTAAAAGAATGCCCTCTCCTAAAAAAGAAAAATGAATATGAATCCTTTAATGTTATACAGAATAATGATACCTATTGTGACCAATCTGACATTAACAATAACTCTAGCTATAATGTTAATCAAATGCCAATTCATGAAGCCTCAAAAGAAAAGGCTAGTAGGAATACAATGGATTCTTGTGAGGGAGAGGATATTATCAGTAATTGTAAAATTGACCTGATTAATCCTTTATTTGATGAGGATGTTAAAGTTATAGTAGTTGGGGTTCTTTGTGTGAACCAAGATGGTGCATCAAAGGAAACTCCCTTTGGAAAGGATACCTAAGGAAGGCTAAAGGCACAAGAACTTGCATTATCAACTATTAACAAGAGAATGGAACATGCTTGCAATAACAAGGCTTGTAAACAACTGAAGCACATCTCTAATGAAGAATCTGCAAATATGGATATTACCACTAGTAAGGAGATTGTTGTTTTTGAATCTGCTATGGAAGAGGTTCCAAAAGGTGATGACTCCCCACCCTTTGTAGAAGTCAAAAAGAAGAAAAGAAAAACATTAGGTAAAGAATCACTTTCACAGAATAATGTTCATAAATCTAGCACAAAAAATAATGGTGAGTTGCCATAATATTTTAATCCACTTTATAAGAATTAGAAAAACCCTCCCCATACATCTAAATGATGATAAATATTGCAAGATGGAATTTCGATGACTCGAGATGAAAGATATAAAATTGATGTTTACGGATTGGTTAAACAAATTAAAGGAGAAAGATATTATATGTATCTATGAGGTCAAAACTGTTGTTGTCTTGTCCATAATATATTTAAATTCATTCGGAACCAAGCAAAAAGTTTCTATACGGATCATGAGAAAGGTAAAGTTGGGTCTACAATACTGGTTGGTCTAAGATGGGGTGATATGATTATCTAGAATGGCATCTCACCATGCAATAGGGTGTTATGGATCATTTTAAAATACCAGGAGATTAAGGTGAGTATATGTAATATCTATGCCTCTAATGACTATAGAGATCGAGCTGCACTGTGGGATTGGTTGGCCACATCCCTACCTAGAGCTCGGTGGATCCTTGTGGATGACTTTAACATGATTGAGAACATAGATGACAAGGTAGGTGGGATGAAACATGAGTGGAAAGACAATAAGCAGTACTTTTGGGCCAAATATAAAAGGAGACTTAATTTGATTGACCCCTTAGAAAGGAAAAAATAGGCATCCAGAGGAATTTGGTTCACATGGTGTAACAATTAGGCATCTAAGCAACGTATCTACTATAGATTGGATAGAATATATGTGGAAGCCTCAAATTTCTCTTTTATATGTGACAAAGATAATAACCCTGTCATTGTTACCCCTTCCACCATGTCTAATCATTCTCCCATTATTGTGGTTATTGAGATTGGGGGTATCACAATAATCCAAATGTTAGAAATAAGAATGTATTCAAACTAAATACCTCTCTTCTCAAGGATGATGATACCATTAGGACTATTAAAATGAAAAACTATTTATCCAAGATTTTCTATCATGACCTTCAGGCTTGTTACCAATTTTCACTATCCTTGTTCTAATTGGTAGGGTTGTTATCAGCCCTTATTCTCTGGTGAAAGAAGTTCATTTTTTAATTGATTAATTTTCCTATTATAATCAATTGCATTCAGTTATTAGATTTTTTTTCTCATGTCTAAAGTTACTGGTGCATTTTTAGTTTCTTGGAAAGAGTTTCACTAGTTTAACTTTTGTTGTTCTAAACTATCAAAAAACTTAGATTTTGGAAAAGTACAAGTTCTTAAGTTCATACAGAAAGGAAATCTGTGTTTATTTCAAATAACACAAGTACAAATATTAAAGTGGTCCACACAAGTAGTGGTCTCTCTGAAAACTAAAAGCAGAAAGTCCATTTTAAGATAAATAAGAGCTCTTCTATCAATAAAGAGAGATACAAGTATGAAAATGCATTCATCATGCAACCATAAAACACGTGGCTTAGGCTAATGAAATAATGCATTTGAGTTTTAAATGTAGAAATAAAATCTTAATTACACCTTCATAAAGGAAAAGAAGTGAGTAATAGAAGATAGGGTTAGGCCCCCCATTGCCTGGTATTTTCGTTGAGGATTGATTTTTGTTGTCCTTGTGTTTGCATTTGAGGTTTTCCTATAAAAGAGAGAGAAGAATGGGGGTCAGTTCATTCCAACTGAGGAATGGAAGAGTTAGACCTATCATTCTATTATTCTACTTCCATACATTTACAAAGATGCAAAACATGATGCATAAAAGGAGCTTCTAAAAAGAATGATCATAAAACTTGAACTACTTTATTTTTTAACAATATTTGCATTATGTGCAGATATAGGTATGAATATTTGAGGTTGTTGAAGGATCATGCATAAATTACAACCATGAAGCCTTTCAACTAAATCAAGTAGAGGCAAATATTTTGGGGAGACTATTGAGGGGGCATACATAAGTTACAGGTATGGGACCTTCTAGTTGAACCAAAGTAGCTGATTGAAGACATTGAGGAGATCATAGAAGGGACATGTAAAATATTACAAGCATGAAACCTTTTGATCAAATCAAGAAGGGACAAAGACCGAAGGTTTGAGGAGATTTTTAAAGGGTCATACATGTTACAGGTATGGAACCTTTCAATCAAGTCATGGATCTGTTGAAGACTGGTTGTTGAAGGGACGTGACATTTTGTAATGAAACCTTTAAGCCCACCCCCCCCCCCCCCTCACCCACCCACAAAAAAAAATAGAAATAAAAATCAACCATACATTGTTATAGGAACCAATTACATTCTTTCATAATTTAAAATTGCTACAAGAGGTTGTATGCATCATAATATAATAGTGCTACACGAGGTTATAAATTCTATGGGACTTTGTGGACCAATTTTGGGATTTAGTTTTGTAAGTTGCTACAGGAGAATCTTCGGGTTGTGGATTGTTTCATGTTGCATTTATTTTTTAAAGAAAAATATACAACATATTTATACTCAGGAGTACATGACAAGACAACTATTTCAATAAATAAGAATGGGCCAATCATAAGTACATTGTACCAGAACAATAAGAAAGCAATGAATACAAGGAGCAATATTGCAATACAAAAGATCTCGGTCAAAGATCATTTACAACAAAGATAATGAAAGGGACCAATTGTGTCAATCAAAGTTGATAGTACAATGTTTTTGTTTTAGATTAAAGGTATGTTTTCAAATACTAAAGAAATAGTGAGTTCATTGCAGTGCTTGCCTTCAATTGAAAATGTAGTTTTCTTTTAAAGGAACAACTTTAAGTTATTCAATAAAATGATTCAAAAAGAATTATGCATGTCAAGGGGGGGGGGGCATCAAAACTGCTTATATAGAAATCAGCATTTGATATTAATGGTGCCACATCAATATAGAAGTATTATTAGCATCATGCCATAAGAGAACTAAAGGAAAACCAATCATTATGTGACTAATGCATAAGAGAAGTGTTCATCATTGGTACACCTACAACATTTGCATTTTCAGAATAAATGGGAAAAGTAAGTATATCATTATATGCTAGATCTGGTACTCAAAGCAACATATTGACCTTTTATCTAGATCATGGAACAACAACCATATTGACAATGTACGACCATTTCAAGATGGTACCTTTTATATAAAAAAAAGAGAGCAAGAAGGTAGTGTTCATCATATAAAAGCAAGAAAAAATACATTCTTAGAATATGGAGGGAGAAGTCATAGGTGTTGTCACAATAAAACCAAATAATGAAATTCTCAAAGGAATATTAATGGAAAACATAAAAAGAGTAGTCAATGAAGGAAGAGTCGAAGTCTGATTTTAAGAGGGAAGTATCATTATATATTCTAAACCTGGAGATTAATTTTATATGGAGTTGTTACAATTTCATTTATACAAGGATATACTTATCTTGATTGGTACAAAGGAGAAATTCAGAGGTTTTTTTTCTAAAGTTGAAATTCAGGCAATGTCTGTTTAAAATATACAGTAATAAAGTTTCATGAATTAAGAAGGTATTTAACAACCACAACAAAGATTATCATGTTTTGTAAACCCTGTAGTATTTTTTTTCTGAAAGATCATACATAGAGGGTTTATACAATTTTAGAAAATATATAAATGCCCATTTGAAGCTGTGTGAGGATAATCAAGGGTTTCTTGGTAACATGAAGACACTAAATTCTGAGAGGAAGTCATAAAGAGAAGATTAGGAGTCTTTATAAAAATGCACACGAGTTAGGGATTTATTGTCATACTTACAGAAAGTGAACTCAAAACAATTTTATGCCATTATTTTTATTGATCATGAATCTATAGCCTAAGCCACGGTTTTGCAAAGAAATGATTTCCAGCAGAAATTATTAATGGCAATCCATGCTTCATTTAAGAAGGAAGAGAGCCATGCCATACCAGTTCAATGTTGTGATTTAGAAGAGAGTGAGTAGCTTCTCACAAACAACAGAGTTTTGAACACCATGAAGCAACACAAGACATACTAGCAGCTCCAAAACCTCAAGCAAGATGGTGGCCACAGAGCTTCATCATATGAAGCACTGAGCAACAACAAGATGACAAGCATTCCCAAACCTTGGTAGCATGGTGGTGGCTAAGAAAGACATTTTCAAATCCTCAGCGAAAGTGGCGGCCAAAGAACTCATCCATGGCGGCAGTTATCATTGCAGTGACAAGTTTTTTTTTGCAGCTCAAACCCTCATGAAAGCGACAACAAGAGTGAAACAAAATGAGACAAGTGAATATGTTTTAGGTTATCTCAACCCTTTGTAACCCGTGGTTAGAGTTTCTTTTTTGCCTTAGTTTCGAATGTGATGGTTTAGTTAATTCTTATGGGTTAGACTCAAGTTAGGTAGCCTTTCCTTGGTAAGGGTTGATTTCATTAGGGCAAATAAACTTTTACTTAAACAAAAATAATACTCCATTAATTTTAAATTTATAAATTAATGAATATTATTTATTAATGTTCATTAATTTATAGGTTTAAGATTAAAGAGTGTTATTTTTGTTTAAATAAAAGTTTTTGAAATAATATTTATATTTTATCTAGAAACACCATTTATTAAAATTCATAAAATAAGTAATTTAATGAATATAATTTTATAAATATTCATTAAATTATGTATTTTAGGATTTTTAATCTATATCATTTTTAGAGAAAGTATAAATATTATTTTCTTTTGTGGTTTTATTTAAAATATATCTATCTCTTATTAACAACGATATTCTAATATATCTAATTTTAAATGCATTAAGTGTATTATTCACTTTAAAATTAAGTATATTAGGATAAAATTATTATTAATAAATAAATATGTTTTGAGTGTCTTATTTGTTCATTTATTAATTGTTAATGAATGTATTATGATATATTTATTTTCAAAACAAATAGTTGTACTATTTAGATTTAAAAATTAAATATATTTTAATATAATCAATTAATAATTAATAGATAATTAAATAAGTCTCAGGAAAGGTCTTTCTTTTTGCACATTTATTGTGAATAATATTAATATTTATCATTATTATAAGGTAGATATTATTATTTATTCAAGTGCAATTAGGAGATATTGTCTAGGAGTTTGCCTTAGGTTGTCTTGCGCTTTGCTAGAGGTTGTCTTTCTAGTTAATTGCTTGTCTCATGCTCACTCAAGGAGGAGTTTTTTGTGTTCATGATCGGTTATGGGGAAGATGAGGCCTTTTTACAACACTTTGGAGCCTAGTTGGAGGTGTTTTGGAGTTACCTATTAGTTACCATCACTTTGAGGGCCTTTTCCAGTAGTTGACATTTCAATTTCTAGCATTTCTATCTCTATTTTAGTGAGATTTATTCTCACATTTGACCCCCATAGTTTTTGCATGTTTTTTTAGAGGATCTTGAGGAGTTTTGGGGTAGTTTTGAGTGGCACTTCAATTGGGCATGGATTGGTGGAGTATGTGGATCAATGGGACTTGAGTTTTTGACAGTTTAGCTCTCGATTTTGAGGGGTTTTCTCATGCATTTGACCCTTTTTGATTCTATGGCCTATTTATTATATTTTCACCTCATTTTAAGGGGTTCTTCTTTTGGCTTTGATTTTTGCACATTGCAAAATTTTGAGCAAATTGTATGAGCACTTTGTAGAAAATATTTTTTCAGCATTGATTATATAGATACAACAAGTCCTTCTCATTGATTTTGGTGCAATATTGTGGATTTTTTTCTTTTATGTTGTGTTTATCCTTCATTCAATCTGCATTCCTTATTGCATATTCAAATCTCAATACTTGTTATTGCAGGTCTTTGTTTGTGTCCTTATTCTTTTGCAAAAAATTGGTGAAGCCTAAGTTTCCCTTTCAAAACAAAAGATTTCGGGTCCTTGCATAGAATCATTTTTGTAATTGCATGTTGTCTAAGTATTGAGAATCATTAGTATCTGTAATAATTCATGTTGATTCAATTGAAGTTGCATACAAATCACTGGTGTATCACCTCATTTAGGTTTTAAGTATTCATATTTTCTTATCCCTTTCCCCATATGCATTTTTTAGTTTTAGGTGAACACTACTAGGAACCAGACTGTATTATGAAGATTCTTCTCTCATTTTAGGATAACCCACCACCCGAGAGAGTTTCCATGTTTCAACAAGATAGCTAGATTTCACATCAAGCTATAGGTGCAATCCTGATTGACAACAAGGCCATTGAGAAATGAGATGTCCTTGTTAACCTTTGGAGGAAGATGTTTCTATAAAATTGAAGAACTTCAAAAAAAAAAAAATATTGTGGAAACTTGTCTTCAACACAAAGGGCATGATGAATCCCTATAAGGGGAGATGGTCAAAACAAAAATGGAATTGACTAGAATCAAAGACATCTTTACTTTAGAACACAAGGAAGAGAATATGGTTAAAAGAACAATGCTTGAAAATGATTCCTAGGAAAGTTTTTGACGAGGATGCTTTAATGTTGTCTAGACAGTTTTCTATTGAGTAAATTGAAACCACAATTAATTTCCTTGCTAATGCCAAGTCCTTAGGCTTGGATAGGTTACTTGCAAAATTTTAAAAAGAAAACATTGGGTGGATTGGGCATGAGTTAGCGATTATCTACAATGAAAGATTTCATAGAGGCACACTTGGACATTGTTAGTTCCAAAATTTTCACTGGAAAGCCAAAGTCCTAAAAAACTTAGCAATTTTGGAATAACATGGGAACAACCTTAAGTTTTTGGGTAAACCTATTTCAAATGGTTGAACCTCCAGGTTCTAGGCCGGTTCCTATTTTGATGTTAAATTATGAATCACCTAGCCTAATGAAAACTGGAAACTTGATGGGGAAAAGGGAAAGAAGGATGAACAAAATGAAAAATATGCTTTAAATAAATAAGGTGATGCACCAATTTAAATATAGAATTCAATGTCTTCTTTCAATGCACAATAAGACCACCTACATCAATATGAAACAGATACTACCCCTAATGGAAATTTTTATACACATAAGTGTTTCACAAGAAGACTTAAGAAGAACAATTTAGAGGAAATTTATCACTTCTAATATTTTTCAAATAAATTGTACACCTTATGACATGTGCATAGCATTGACTAGCTTTCAAAGATGCAAAAATGAGACAACATTTTTAAGGCTTCAGAAATGAAATACATAAAAATGATATCAATCGCAAGTTACACACAAAGAAAACTCCAAGATAGATCAAAACCTGTTGTATTATGCTCTCAAAGGAACATGAAACATCAACTCCAATATGAACAATCTTAGGAAAAATGTGCAAAGGACAAAAATATGTCTCAATAGCTTCAACTCTCTCCAAAAAACTCCTTTATAAAAAAGAAGGGGGAATAGCATATACACACTCAATCTCCCTCCTCAAAACCCACCAAAAGAGCAACTAAATTTTGAATCGAGGGGTCGGATTTGGTAAAAGGCCTAAAAATAAGGACCTCAAACCCATCAACAAATCATTCAAAATCAAGAAACAATCACTCTAACCCGGATAGAAACAAGAATCCTTAAAAATAGGACTCTAGAAGCTCCAAAAAGGTGTCCACATGATCTAAAACTCCTCCAACAACACATATGATGACCACTAAAAGTTTACCCCTAAAAAGACTCAAGGAATTTCCTAAAATTTCTCTAGATGTCAGAAGACTTCCTCCATCTTCCTAAATTCTCTCAAGTCTATTAATTTCTCTGATTAAGTCATGAACACTTAGCAATTTTAGCACATGCTATATCATTGCATTTTATTTAAATTTTTATTAAATAGTTTATAAAGTACTATTTAATAAAAATTAATTACTATTTTTATGATTTATGCAAATGCCTATAAGTAATAATAACAACATAATTAATTTCAAAACTCATCTTTAATATTCATTTATATTAAGTAATAAAAAAAAATTTAATTAACAAATATAAATAGAAATTTATATTTGTTAAGTAAGCAACTTATTATCACCTAATATAAATAAATTGAAAGTTAAGTTTTAAAATTAACTGTCATACTACTATCACTTAATAAACAAAAGCATTTTACAAAGACAAAGGGTATTAACCTTTAAATCACCGCGAGCATATAAGTTGATGGACTTATAAACTGGAATTAAAATCCCAGAAAAGTCCACAACATATTAGGGATTTGACCCTAAAATGACTCTTTCATTTTATTTGAGACTTGGACAAATTCGAGAGCTGTGGTGGACTTTTGAAACCCTAAGTCTTACATTGTCAATCATGGTAAAACTTATAGATTTTAGAAGCTCTACTACCACATATGAGCATATCTGAAGTTGTCGACAAGGATTTCAGTCTGGCCACCATTATTGGAGTTTTATCTTGAAGGTATGAATTGAAAACCTCAAACTTGATAGCTTTAGTGAAGTTATTTTGCAAAAGCGTATGTTTGTTCTTGTCATTTTTTATGTGCAGGATTTTCTATGTTGGTGCTCGACCTACTTAAAAGAAACATATATGATGCTTTCATTTTCTGGGTATTTGGTTGTGACTTCCAAGAGTTTATACTTTGTAGCTATTGTTCAAACTCTTGCATATAGATTCTGTCATTTTCCTCTCTTTCTATGTAGCTACATCTTTGAAAATTTCTACCATCAATATTCTAAGGGGTTTCCAGGTTTTTCTCTTTTCATTTCCTTAGCTACCTCAAGTAATCTTGCCTCCAGTATTCTTTGGAGATTTAGTTCATTTTATTGAATTCTTGCATCAATTGCTTCTCGCCGGCCCAAATTGTACATACCTAGAGTATGTTTGATCTCAATGCTCAGGATTAAATTGGAAAATACTGAAATCTAATTTTTTTTCAAATTTTCCTATGTTTTAGTAAATTGCATTTTTTAGGGTCTTCGGTGCATTTCTGGGCTTGGATGCCACCCAAAAGTGCCAATGAAATGCCAATGAAACATTGGCACTTTTGAAATGTGGTTCTAGATCTTTTGAATATCTTTCCAATGCATCAAACGGTTTGAAATTCAGAGCTTGGACTAGAAAGTTATGCCTTCTCCAAGTGGACCTAAATTTTATATATAGTTTTTTGATAATTTTTTATAGTTCGAATAGTTTATTTGTAATAAATATTATGATGGCTCTTCATTTCATTTCCAAGGGATTTTGATGACCCTTGGGATCCATCAGATTTTTATAAACTCCAATATTCAAATAGAATGGATCAATTTTTGGTTTGCAATCTTGTTGTTAATACTTCTCAAATTTCGTGTTGAATTCTACAATACTGTAGGTATCACACCAGGCATTGTAATCTGGTTTCATAAATCAGATCACTCAAGCTTCAATCTTTCTAGCTCAAACATTATATTTTGTTGGCCCTATGTGAAAAATTCCTTTATTTGGATATTTGATGTAGACACCATTTTGAACTCTGAGGAACTGCCCTCTTCTCATTTTGATGTATGCTAGATTTGATATGTTGTGTATCATATTTTGGTTTATGTTTGAGAGAGCTTGATTTCTTTGCGATGGTAGAGAAAGATAGCTAAATGAAGTTGAAACGTCTGATGTCGACTCAACTACTCCTATTTAATTGGTAGAGATTATATTTGAGAAAAAGATGGAAACACTGTAGGAATCTTCAGTTCTACCACTTGTGAATAATGTGGAAGAAGATGACTAAACTAAAGTGAGCTTGCCTTTTGATATGACATATACAATATAGAAATTTGGAGCACTCTTTTCTACACTGGTTGGCACATCAACACCCTTGAATCTCCTTGTGGTTGCATTTAGGAATGATCTAATTAGTGTACTTTAACATCTTTATCCTAATGTTGAACATGACCATTTTTAGCTAAAAATGTCTTTAGCATGCTCAATTGCACTTCTTAGAATGTGATTTTTAGTTGAGGCACTATTTCCTATAGATATTTTTGGAGTCCTGTAGCACCAGGTTATCTGATATCACATTCCTTCATTGCTGATTTAGTTCCCATGGCATTTGATCATATTAAGTATTGTAACTTAACACTCTTTTATCAAAACAAAAGGTTTCACACAACAAGTGTATGTCCCTTTAATGTTTCATTTTATTGTAGTTTAGCTGTAGAGTCTATACACATACTTAGTTTCTAGAAAGAAAAATGTTTCACATAAAAGATATATGTCCATCTGATACTTCATTTCTACTTAGTATGAATATATGCATTCTTTTGATATGTTCTTACAAGGTTCTAACTCTAAGAGTTATGTCAGGCTCATACCCACAAAGGAGCCTCAGTCAGGGGCACATATCAATTAGAGTTAGAACCCATCTGCACATGAAAAAATGTGTTAGAAATAAAAATTCTTGATGATAATGATGATCTAGTTTCTTTTCCTGATCTTGATCTTTGATTGTTCATATTCAAACAAAGATTATGGCTGAATAGTGTACATCTATAAGGATGAAATGTTAGGAAACTGGTCATTGTTTAGATCCTATGGATCTAACCCATATCTTCTTTCATTTTTTTAGAACTTGGACACTTGGAGGCTAGGAGATGGGGACTTCAGAACTATTGTAGACCTACCAACCATTCACAATAGGCAATGTTTGGTTCCCTTCCTATTCCTTGTTCATGCATTTACATTATTTAGTTTTCACATGCTCTTTATTTGCATAGGAATTGTGAGGACCACTCTCATGGTTTTGTGTGAGAGATGCACTTATATTCACTAGATTACATTTCATTCTTTATCAATTGCATAAAGATGTAAATCCTCATATTTAATACAATTTGAAAGATATATTCTTTTCTTTGTAGTTTTAATATTTTATAGATAACTTGACATAATAACTTAGGACTCTAAATAATTATACCTCATACTTGCTTTCACCACTAAATTGTAGCAAGGTGTAAAAATTTAGTAACATACATAACATCAATTAGGGGGTTCTCAAACACCTCCCTAATGGGGGAGATAAAACATTGGGCAATAATTGGAGACCAATTACTCTTTTGAATTTGTCTTATAAGATCATTTCCAAGACCCTTTCTAGGAGAGTTTTAGGTGTATTGGGGAAGATCATCTCTGTCATTCAAACTAGATTTATAAAGGGGAGATACATTCTAGAAAACTTGATAACTATTTGGGAAGCTATGCATTGGGCTAAAGAAGATGGTCAGAATGTAGAAATGATATTATTAGACTTTGAAAAGGCATATTGTAGAATTGAGTGGCCCTTTGTGATTGGCATGATGAAGGCCTTTGGTTTTCCTCCATTATTTTGTAAATAGATTGGAATATTATTTCAAGACTCTTCTACAATTATAGATGTTAATGGATGCTTATCTGAACCTATTCAGCTCCAAAGATTGATTAGGCAGGGATGCCCCATTGTACCTACTCTATTTATGATTGTAGTTAATACACTATTGAGGCTAATTTTGACAATGTGTTGATAAGGTTATAATTATTTTATTTGGCATCTTGTGCTAAGGCATCAACTTATAAATCTATTGTGATTGGTTGGACTGAGAATCCTCTAGAATGGCTTGCTAAAAAAGGTTGGGGTTAGTTTGGACCATCCAAAGTGGTAAGGTATCTTGGGATCCCTTTTGTTATTTGCCCTTTTTGAAAGATATGTGGGAATATATATATTCTAAATTTGAAAAGAAGCATCTCAAATGGAAGACACATCTCCTATCATTGGTAGGGAGGGTGCAAGTTGTACAAAAGTATTATCTTCTCATGCTATATACTATTCTTCTACCTGGTTATTCTCTAACTACCAGGTTAATAAACTAGAGAGAATCTTGAGGGATTTTTTTATGGTCAGATGGTCAGGAAAATATGAAGAGACACAATATGTCTTGGGATTGGTGTTGCACTCCTAAATAACATGGAGGATTGGTTCTTTAGGACCTCAAAACCCATGGTATTACTTTGGTTGCTAAATGGTGTTAGAATAACAATGTCCTAATCAAATGAGAGGGGGGGGGGGGTGAATCAGTTGATGAAAACTTATTAAACTTAATTCCAAATAGAAACCTTATACAGAATGCAAAACAACCATAACACATGAGAACACAATAAAACCAATATTTGTTTTCGAGGAAAACCCTTTTAAGGGGAAAAACCTTGTGGGGATGGTACCCACAAATTAGTGCTATAAGTATAATAACCTGACAAAGAGTTCTAGTCCCATTAGGAGATGATTAAGTACAATAGTATAGTCCTTGTTAGAGGACAGACCCTATTAGGAGTCACAACCCTAGTAAAGGTTTATTACAAATGGATCACAACCTAGTCACTTGATCAAATGAAGGTTAAATCCACCTTTAGGATTCACTATCCAAAGATCTAAAAGATTTATAATAACATTATCTAAGCTGACTTCCAGTTTTAACCTCTGCCAAGATAGTCCCATCCTTGTACCTCAATGCATAACCTCTTTTGTACATCAGCAATTCTTGTAGCTCATAAGCTCACACCTCTTCCACACACAATCATAAGGAAAGACTTCCTTATATACAAGTTACATTCATAATTCCTAGGTCGGCCAATTAGAGGACCTCTCCCATAAAGCATTGAATAGACCCTTGCAAAGATATACATGACATCCTTAACAATATTACAAAAATTATAAATCATGAAATAGTCAACCACAACATTAATCCATGCATAATTATTCAGGAACATGCTACCACTCTTGGGTCAACTTCCAAATAGATCTTCGCTAAGGTACATTCCATAGATGATGTCACCAATCACTCTAGTACTCTACAATCACATAGTAGAATCTCCCATGTGCATCCTGTCATTCCCCAAGCTCACAAGGTTTGATTCATCTTTGCACTGAAGTTATACTGCAACTACTCCTCGACCAACTCTGTGAGTTTCTCAGTCACTGGACCTATAAACAGTCTTCGTCAATTCACCCATACCTAAAGAATCTGAGCATATAAACATATGTAAACATAACCACAAATAGTAAACATGTTGTACTACAAAAATCTTAGTTCACAAGAACTAAGTCTCCATACATTATTTGTACAATTCTCTGCAACTTGTCTATCCATTCTATTTGAAACTTTAGGATTCTCTTATTGAAACATATGTTGACATCAATGAAAAAATAATGAATTTCAACAACATAGGCTTCGATAAGTCCAAATATCTTCCCCTTTGGCATTGATGGAAACATATGTGAAAAATGATCGATCCAAAAAGTAGCCTTTCTCAACAACCTTCTTCAAGGCTCCCCCTAAACTAATAAGGGTTTTTCACCAATATCTCTCCCCCTTTGACATCAAAGGGAAAGGGTTCCATTACACATATCATTTTATGCTTGCTTTATTAGGTGTATATTTTTCAAATCTTCAAGACCTTCAACTACTAGGTGCAAGATCACCTTGAGCTAATCAACTATGCTCAAACCATTACTCCCCTTGAGGAGTAAAACCTTTGCATCAAGTCAAAAAATGATATATCTCTTATTACTAATGGACTTGTATGCTAATTCATTTCCTTAATTACCTCCAGATGAGGCTCTAACTCCAAGCTTACCTCTGAGATATTCAAAGGTATCTTTGTTTAGTGGTTTGGTGAAGGTGTATGCAATCTACTCCATGCTTACATATTCAAGCTTCACCTCTTTCTCTTTCACCTTATCCCTCAAAAAATGATACTTAATTGAAATATGCTTTGTTTTTTAGTGCATCACCAAATTCTTTGACATATTCATTGTACTTGTGTTATCACAATGTATGAGTACTATTGCGCAAAGGTTCACACCAATGTCCTTCAACTTCCATTTCATCTAGGAAATTTGTGTGCAATTAATTATAGCAGTGACATATTCTGATTTAGTTGTTGATTGAGCTATACAATCTGGCTTCTTGATTAACCAAGAAACTAAGCTCTTCCCAAGAAAAAAGGCTCCTCCACCTATGCTCTTCCTATCATCTACACTATCTACCCAATCTGCATCAATATATTCATCTAATGCAAAGTCTTTTGATCTATCATACCATAGGCCAAGATCAATTATGCCCTTTAGATATCTAAATATCCTTTTGATTGCAGCAAGATGTTTCCTTTGGATCTGCCTGAAATCTAGCAACAATTCTAACTGCACTTGCTATATTAGGTATAGTATGTGTCAAATATTGAATATCTCCTATCATAGATCTATATTCTATCTTAGGTACACCTTTTGTCTCATCTGATGTAGATAACTTATTCCCTGTTACTATGGGAGTTCCAACTAGTTTACTATCATCCATACCAAGTTTCTTTAGCAGCTCCTTAAGATACTTGGTTTGAGATATGAAAATCCCATTCTTGCTTTGACTTATTTGCAGTACTAGGAATAACTTTATCTACCCTACCATAGATATCTCAAATTCACTCTTCATTTCTTGTGCAAACTTCTTACTCATAGAATCATTACCTCCAAATATAATGTAAAAAAAAAGACTTCTACTATCAAAATGCCTTCTGTTACCAATTTTCACTATGCTTGTTCTAATTGGCAGGGCTATTATCAGCCCATATTTTCTAGTGAAAGAAGTTCAATTTTAATTGATTAATTTGCCTATTATAATCAAGTGGATTTAGTTATCAAATTGTTTTCTCATTTCTAAAATTTGCTAGTACATTTCTAGTTTCTTGGAAAGAGTTCATAAATTTAATTTTTGTTGTTCTAAACTATCAAAAGATTTGGATTTTGGCAAAGTAAAAGTTCTTAAGTTCATATAGAAAGAAAATCTTTGTTTATTTCAAATAATAGAAGTGCAACAATTAAAGTGGTCCACACAAGTAGTGGTTTCTCTGAAAACTACAACATGAAAATGCATTTTAAGATAAATACGAGCTCTTCTATCAATAAAGAGAGATAAAACTATGAAAATGCATTCATCATGAAACCACACAATCTGTGGCTTAGGCTAATGCACACATGCATTTGAGTTTTAAATGCAAAAATAAAAGCTTGATTACATATTCATAAAGGAAAAGAAGTGAGAAATAGAAGGATAGGGTTAGGCCCCCCATTGTCTAGTATTTTCATTGAGGGTTGATTTTTGTTGTGTCCTTGAGTTCACATCTGAGGTTTTCTTGCAAAAGAGAGAGAATAATGGGGGTTGGTTCATTCAAGCTGAGCAATGGAGGAGTTAGACCTATCATTCTATCATTCTTCTTCCATACATTTAAAAAGATGCAAAAACATGACGCATAAAAGGAGATGCTAAAAAGAATGATCATAACACTTGAACTACTTTACTTTGTTAACATGTTTTTTTTATGTGTAGTTACAGGCATGAAGATATTGAGTTCAAGTTGAAGGATCATGTAAAAAATTACAATCATGAATTCTTTCAACTGAATCATGTAGAGGCAAATATTTTGGGGAGACTATTGAGGGGGAATACATAAGTTATAGGTATGGGATCTTCTAGTTGAACCAAAGTGGATGATTAAATAAACTGAGGATATCATAGGAGGGACATGTAAAAATTATAAGCATGAAAATTTCTAGTCAAATCAGGAAGGGACCAGGATCGAAGGTTTGAGGAGATTATTAAAGGGTTATACATAATTTATAGGTATGGAATCTTTCAATTGAGTCATGGAGTTGTTGAAGATTGGTTGTTGAAGGGACATGATATTTTTTCATGAAACCTTTCAGCCTAATAGACCAATCATATTTTTCTACAGGAAGGTTTTGTTGAATAGAACAAGATTGTAACATAAACTTATCACATTCTGCATATATTTCAGATTGCTACAGGAACTAATTATCATACTCTGCTATAGGAAGTTGTTTTACATGGCATTGGCTATTAGACATGAATCAACATTTGCTACCAATAAGTGACACAACTATATAAGGGAAATGTCATGCAGTAATAACACATATTCAAGGTACAAATGTGTAATTATGCAAGAAGACATTAATGGTAAGAACAATATCCCACCAAGGATAGTACATAAAAGTAGTAGATTTTATGCAATAATTACTAGAAATGGAATAATAATGAATTCATGATTTTGAGGTCATCATGTAATATGCTTCTATAGTCATCTCAATGGACATCAATAACCTAATGAAACCAATATTAATCAGGATTTAGGAACGAAAATCAAGGTCTTTCATGATGGAGTATCATATGTGAGAATTAATTTTTTAGCTTGTTCATGCTATGAAAATACTATCATGTATGTGTAGGTCCAGTTTTTATGCCACAAGATGAAGAAAAAGGGAAAAAATTAGTCATAATGAGAGTAAGAATTTCCTGTGCAAGGATGTGCAAGTGACAACATAAGCCAGTGTCACTGTTAGAGAGATAGATACAGTGACATATCATCAAAGCATATGGAATCATAAAGACCATAAAGCAAGGTGCAAAGAGAAGTAGTACTAAACAATGAATTAGAAAAAGGCTAATTGACATGAGTGTGCATGAAAATAGCAACAGCTAGACAGTGAAGTTCAAAATAAGAGATCATCAAAGAGACATATCTAAAACTATCCAAAATGAGAAAATAATAAAGAATAGGCATGTTGATACTGTGATACAAGAACAAACTTGAATCATTAAATATAATATTGAAGCAACTGTACAACTGCAAAGTTTAAGCAATATAAAAAATAAGGTGTAGCTTCGAGAGTAAATAAAATCATTTGAGGATTAAAAGCCACATCTACATATTTACTTCAATGTGCAAAGGAATGTTGAGAAGTATTGATCAAATAGATAAAAATGAACCAACACTGCAATGATCTTTCATGATTAAGAGAATGCAATTTTTTAGTACAATCAAAATTATTGAAGCCTTGAAGACAAGATCAATTCTCACAACAACATATTCAAAGGTGTGAGATCGATAACAAATGAGAAACCAATAATAAATTGTAAAAGAGAAGGGTATTTCTAGCATGAAATAAAGCAATAAGACACAACATTGGGTCACAGTCAATGTTCAGAGAGGAAAATTTTCAAGTTTTGTTCAAACCCTCAATGGGAGGTATACTGAAATTCAGCCAGAATTTAAAGAGTGATAAATAAAGAACATATTTTGAATATACAAAAGAAGACGCTTCAAATTTTTCATGCTGATTAACATAATGGAAGTCTGTAATGAGGAAAACTCATGACATTTTTGTTATCAGAAAATCCTCATCTCTTTCAGAAGATAGCTACACCTAGAATTGCGTTTTGTTTTTTGCAGAATATAATGCCTTTATCTAAGTGTCAAGAGTCATAGTAGATAGAGGTTTATTTTTAAAAAACTCTTTCAATATGATGAAATAAAACCATAACCAGTCATATAAAGGAGAAAATGGTAATACCCAGGTCATGGAGCTAGAGAACACAATAAATATATAAGATTTATTATGCAATGACCTATATAAATTTAGGTAAAGTTAAAGAGTTCAAATTTAGTCATGACTGCTCTCATAAGTACAAAATGTAACTTAAATAGTCAAATAAAGAAGCAAATTGCGATACCTAGGTCATGGAGTTAAAAAAATACATCAAGTATACAAGGACGCTTCACAGTTTAAATTTTTTTAAGCATATACAGTTTTCTTTTGCATGCATCAAATGCAACCTAAATTCCAGTAGAATACATTGAATATCCCTAAGAAGTCACAACAAGAAAAAAAAACCAAATTTGTATCAGGAGGCTCACATCCAAATAAAGTAACAGTGGCTTCTTTTTGAGCTACAGTTTTAACAATTTCAAATATCATTTTTAAATAAATTTTCATAAGAAGGCATTCAGTTATGACTTACAGGTTTAAGAACTGAATAAAAGAATTAAAAACACAGAGCATACCAAGAGATGAAATTTCAGAAGGCATTCCAGATTTGTGTTCTAGATTAGAAAAGAAACCCTGTGTTTTTCTTCCATGGCGGCGCGGGTAGGGAGCTCCAACAAGAAAAGTGAAAATGGGGACCAAATGTAATGTAATCCTTTTAGGGTTAATATCATGTATCTTCCATGAGCGTATAAGGCTTTATGCCTTTGGCATTTTTATGACTTTATTTTTTATAGCATCCTCAAAAGAAATATGAGCACTATATTATTTATATATTACTTTAGTTATATTTATTAAATAGTCTTTTATAAACTATTTAATAAATATAACTCAAGTAATATATAAATTTTATATATATATATATATTATGTTTAATATTTATTTAAATAGTGTTATTGCTATAAAGTATAAATATTAAATATATCAAACACAATAATAAATAAAATATATTTTGCTAAAGATATCTCTTGCATGATTATACTATTAATAATAGTAGTTAATTGTCGAGATTATAAGAGAATTGATTATTAATTATTTTTATATGCTCAAGGAGGTTTTTATTCTATTCATGATCAATTATGGGGTAGTTGAGGCCTATTTACAACACTTTGGAGCCTAGTTGGAGGTGTGTTGGAGTTACCTATCAGTTACCATCACTTTGAGGGCCTTTTCCTGTAGTTGACATTTTAGTTTCTCGCAGTTCTATCCCTATTTCAGTGGGATTTATTCTCACATCCGACCCCCATAGTTTTTGCATGTTTTTTAGAGGATCTTGAGTAGTTTTGGGGCAATTTTGAGTGGCACTTCAATTGGGCATAACTTGGTGGAGTTTTTGGATTAGTGGGACTTAAGTTTATGACATTTTAGCTCTTGATTTTGAGGGGTTTTCTCATGCATCTGACCCTTTCTGATTCTATGGCCTATATCTTGTATTTTCACCTTTTCTTTATGGCTTCTTCTTTTGGATCTAATTTTTACACATTGAAAATTTTTGAGTGAATTGTATGAGCACTTTATAGCAGATTTTTTTTTAGCATTGATTATATAGATACAACATTTCCTTCTCGTTGATTCAGGTGCAATATTGTGGATTTTTGTTTCTATGTTATGTTTATCCTTCATTTAAACTGCATTCCTTATTGCATATTTGAATCTTGATACTTGTTATCGCAAGTCTTTGTTTGTGTCCTTATTCTTTTGCAAAAAATTGGTGAAGCCTAAGTTTCCCTTTCAAAGAAAAAGATTCCATGTCCTTGCATAGAATCATTTTTGTAATTGCATGCTTGTTTGAGTATTGAGAATCATTATTATCTTCAATAATTTGTGTTGATTCAATTGAAGTTGCATACAATTCATTGGTGTATCACCTCATTTAGGTTTTAAGTATCCATATTTTCTTATTCCTTTCCCTATATGCATTTTTAGTTTTAGGTGATCACTACTACGAACCAGCCTGTATTTCAGAGATTCTTCTTTCATTTTAGGACAAACCACCACTCGAGAGAGTTTCCATGTTTCAACAAGATAGCTAGATTTCACATCAAGCTATAGGAGAAATTATGATTGACAACACCTTCATCATTACATCTCAAGTATAAATTGTTATCTGCATCACCTCTTTTGAAACCAAGATGTAGTAAATACCTATCTAATCTACCATGCCAAGCTCTAGGTACTTGTTTCAGACCATATTACACCTCTTCAATCTACAAACCATGCCTTCATTACCTGATAGAGGAAAACCATCAGGTTTCTCAATGTAAACCTCTTCTTCTAAGTCAACATTGAGAAATGTTGACTTGAAATCCTTATGTGTAGCATATGCTATGAGTAACCTAACTACTTCCAACCTTGCAAATGGTGCAAAATTTTCTTCAAAGTCAATTCCTTCTTGTTGTGAATATCCCTTGCATACTAATCTGGCTTTGTTTCTAGTCACAATACCATCTTCATTCATTTTATTTTTGAATATCCATTTTGTGCCAATAACATTCTTGTCTTTAGGTCTAGGAACCAATTCCCAAGTGTTCTTTTGTATCTGATCCAATTCCTCTTCCATTTCTTTGATCCATGATTCATCTCTGCATGCTTCATTAGTGGTCTTTGGTTCAACCTGCGAAATCAAACAGACTGCATCCCTAGTTTGCGACCTTATTCTAGTGCCTTTACTTTTGTCTCCAATGATTTGGTTTTGTGGATGATTTATCTACACATATTTAGGTGTCCTAAACACCTTTGTATGCTTATCCAGATTCATATCTATCATAAAAAGTTATTGCAACTAGTCCTGATTTTCTTCTAATCCTTGTTCTTCATTATGACCTTGATTTTGACTCTGATTAATTTGATTTAGTCCTTCTTCCCATTCTGCATCATGAGAATTAACTTTGTAAGCTCTTTCTTGTACTTGAAACCTTTCAGCAATCCTAACATTTGCACTTTCAATCATCTTTCTAGTTCTCAGATTATAGCATCTATAAGACTTACTCTTTATAGAATACCTATGGAATATTACCTCATCACTCCTTTCATCAAATTTTCCTATGCTATCGTCCCTTCTAATGTAACATTTTCTACCAAAAATTCTAAAATATTTAACAGTAGCCGGGTGAACCCACAATAGTGGGTTACACTTTTTTGCCTGAACGGACACTGAACTCTACATTTTGAAAAAAACTTTCAGATTCGAATGCATATTCTCGTTAAACCGTTTGGAATCGAAAGATGAAGTCAATTAGAGTCTTTTAGGATTTTCTATCCAGATTCTAAATATATTTTTTATTTTTATTTTTGAATTGATTTGATTGGTTTTTTCTTTCTCCCACAAAAACTAGTATGTTGTTGAAAATGTCATTTTCAGATAGTTACATTATTTTCATAGAGCATAACTTTTTTTCTAAAATAGATATCAATGTGATTTTTTTGAATTTAGTTTTTAAACATCCATATGGAGGGCATGAAATTGGTTTGATGAAATTATCATGATTATTTCATATTTTATTAACGTTTGAAGTTGACTAAACCATAATTTTGACATACATTGACTACATAGCTTATAACTTGTGTATTTTTTCAATTTCATTTTTCTTTATTTGGATAGAAAGAGAACTTCAATACCTAGGGCATAGATATTTTTTAGAATTTTTTTTCTCTCATTTACTATTTCTCATAAGTGTCAAACATAGAGGTAGAGATTCAATGAAATATATATGTTTAGTAAAACTAAAAATACAAAGTCATAATAAACTTAATATATATTAACATTATAATCATTGGAAAGAGTTTTCTCAGTAGTACCTTACTACATAGATAAGTTTTTCAAATGGATTCATTTGATTTTCCAAAAGATACAGTCGAAGTGATTTTTTGTCAGCATTTTAATAGGTGCGAAGGAGACTCCATTTTAGGTATGAATGAGGAGTATATATGTTATATCAATGTTTTTTTAATCTAAGATGCTTTGAGATAACCATTTATAATTAATTCCTTCAAATAGAACCTCTCAAGGCTTAAATAATCATATTTTATTAAAAATCTATTATTTCAACAAAAATCAGCATGTCTAAAAAAGTGTAACCCACTATTGTGGGGTCACCCAGCCCGAATGACCAAACCATAGCTCATAAGGTGTCTTACCAGTATCATCTTTGACCTAAACTTTGTTCATTGTATATACTGCAGTGTTAACTACCTCTCTCCAATGCATGTGTGCAACTCTTCCCTCAATTAACATAGTCTTCACAATATCAAGAATTGATATATTTCTTCTCTAAACCACACCATTCTATTGTGGTGTTCTAGGTGCAGATGTCAATCTCAATATGCCATGTTCTTCATAGAAGGTATTAAATTCACCTGATATGAATTCACCAGCTTTGTCTGATCTCAAACATTTGATCTTCAACCCTTTCTTTGTCTCCACTTTTGGCTTAAAAACTTGAATATTTTAAGAGCCTCTGATTTCTCTCCAAGAAATCCTACCCACATCATTTTAGAATAATCATCGTTAAATAGAATAAAATACCTGTCACCAAAGTATGACCTAGCCTAAGTAGGTCTACATAGATCTGTATGAATCAGATCTAACTTGGCTAAACACTATTTTCTATGAAAGCTACTTCTTGTCTTCTTTCCCATTACACACTCTTTGCATGTTGTGTTAGTTGGCTTCACAATCTTAGGTAGATCTCTGACAACATTAGTGCTACTTACCTTTACAATATTATCAAATTTTATATGAAAAAACCTTCTATGCCATAACCAACTGTCATCAAATTTAGAAACAAGATAACTTACTTCAGTAGAGTTAAATTGAAAGACATTACATTTTGTCTTTGTACCAAATGCAATCAAATATCCTCCATCACTTCTAATTGTACATTGTCCATTCTTGAATTATTGATGATAACCCTTGTCCACTAATTGACCAACACTCAATAAATTATGTCTCAATCCATCAACAAAAAAAATATCATCAGTGTTAGTTTTACTATCCAAAGTAATAGATCTCCTTCCAATGATTGTCCTAGGAGTATTGTCACCAAGTATGACAACACCACCATCATACTTTCTTAACTCAAAAAAATTGTCTTTATCACCAATCATGTGTTGTGAGCATTCACTGTCTATGATCCAATCAACTTTCTTCTCAACATGAGATATCAATATTTTTTCTTCTCGAATGGGTTCTTCCTCTTTGATTTCCAAAAAACCAAGTATAACATTTATATCTCCATCATCATAATCATATGCACCATCACTAACATAGTATCACTCCTTGTCTTTCATATATTTACCATACTTAGGTTTATGTTTAGGAACTCTCATTGCGCATCTAGAAGCAAAATGACCAACCTTATTGCAATTAAAGCACTTTAAAGGTAATTCTCCTTCAAACTTACCTTGACCTTTCCTTTCTCTTCTTGTGATCATGGCTAGGATCATTTCATCCACACTATTTTCTATTTCTTCAAATTTCTCCCATTGCTCAACATATTCTCCCAATTCTTCATTTTATTTGCTTGCTCTGCTGGAACCTACAAGACTTGTTCCTTCTTTTCTGTCTTTATGCAGTGTTGCCTTGAATGTTGTATCAATTTTTGGTAAGGCCTCCTTAAGTTCTATGGTCTCAAATGTTGTTAGCTTCGACACTAACATTTATCTTGTGAAATTCTTAGTCAATAGAATGGTCTCCTCTATGGCATGCACTTTACTTTTGTATGTTGGTGTTAAAGATCTCAGAATATTTGAAATGACTTCATCCTCAATGTAAGTTCGTCCATTGTTCCTGATCCTAGTCACACATTTTGTAACCCTTTGAAGAAACATCCTTACTATTTCATCTTCTTTCATCCGAAGTGTCTCCATCCTCTCTCTCTAATTTTGAAGTTTGGATCCTTTAGTGTATATATATCCTTCATACCACTAATACATTTGGGCCTCTTTCCCAACAGTCCTTTCCATTTTGTGAAATTGGTATTTTTTTTGTAATTGTGCTTGATAGTGTTGCAATTCTGATGCCATTTACAATGTCGCAATTGCGATGGTTGTGGACACACATTTTTTTTTAAAAGACAAAGTTACCCAAATTTTTTTTATTTTCTCACATGAAAGTAGTGGAAAAGGTAGCTCTCCGTGAAAATCTCAAACTAAAGGAGTTCCCCCACCCCATTATTTATGGAAGCTGGAAGCTATGAAGCTACCTATTGGTCCATAATGAGATCAAGATGCAGTCCCATCTTTCCTTCACATGGTAATCTAGATCAAGAGAGGGAAATCCACATGAGAGAGGTCAATCAATCAAAAGAGGGAAATCCACATGAGACGGGTCAATCAATCAAGAGAGGGATATCTACAGGAGATAGAAAAATCAATGGAGAGAGGGCATTTGAAGCAAAAATGAAACCCCAACAAATTTTGAACACCCAAAAAAAAATTTAGAGAGGGCATCAATTATTGGTTCACAAATACAAGTTTGTCTTCAATGTTCTAACTGATGCAAGGATAATAGATAATGCATTGATTGAACTTTAGATTGGTATATTTTTCATATCCACTCAAGTTTTCATATATGCAGGCTCCAACATTTGTTCAATGCTTGTCAATGAGAAATTTGTGATGTCTTCTCCATTCATTAAACATATATTAATTGCTATCTCTTCAACATGTCAGCCAAGCTCAATTAAACTACCTTAGACAAATCATAACCAGGTTGGCCCAGTGCTGTTAGAAGATTATTTAATATATATTTATACCAAGTTAGCTTAGATTACCATGCCATCAAACTCGGTCCTTGAATGAATCATTTAGTATTTTTTCTAATTTATTTATTTATTTAAAAAATTGGTGTTGGCCAACCCAGCAACCATCAAGGACATTACAAAAATTCTTTCCCATGATCACTATGTCAATTATGTTACTACAAGTCTATAATTATAATGTAATCTTGTCCTCCATCTTCCAAAAGTCACAAATTTTGCACACAAACTTGAAACAAGGTGACATCTCCTTGAAAATGCATAATTAAGAGAAACCTCAATATTTATTTTGGGTGCCATAAAACTAAAATGTCTATTTTTTTTACCCTGAAAGACAACTACATTTATGAGACCAAAACTATGTCTATCCAATCTAAGATAAAGATTAAACTTGAACAACTGATCTATGTGATGATCTAAATCTATTTGCAGATAATATGTACTAGTTTGAAGGTTTATGGTCTCACAAAATTTACTCTTGAAATGTTAAAGAATATAATCCTCCCTCTCTAGAATTTTTCTCCATGTTTCTTGAACAATACATCCCCACATCTCTTTATTCATTCTCCATGGAAATGCTTGATTCTAAGGTGCTTCAAGATAGAAGATATAGGTCCTATGTTTTCTTAGGTCTTTGTGATGTCCCCCTTATTTAAAATATTAATATCTTGGGACTATTTACTTATAACTTCAATTGCAAGAGAATCCCTTCTATTAAATACTTGCAAATGTAAAGTAAACTCTTTTAACACTAAGAAAGAATTAGATAATTGATCCAACTTGTATAATGATGATGATATTTCTTCTCCACTAATTGTATAAGTCTTATTGGTGAAATTGATATGAATATGGAATGTACTTATTATGACTCACTGATACATAGAATAGATCTGAATATATAACTATTGTCAATCAAGATTGCGCCTATAGCTTGATATAATATCTAGCTATGCACTTGATATAACATCTAGCTATCTTGTTGAAACATGAAATCTCTCTCGGGTGGTGGGTTATCCTTAAATGAGAGAAGAGTCTTTGGATCTGGCCGGTTCCTAAATAGCGCTCACCTAGAACTAAATTATATGCAAGAAAAGGGATGAGAAATGAATATTGTAAATGGATACTAAACCTAAAAAAAGGTGATACACCAATAATTGGAATGAAACTTCAATTAAATTAGGATGAATTATTGAAGATACTAATGATTCACAATACCTAGACAAGCAAGAAACTACAATAAATAATTCTATGCAAGGACACAAAATCTTTTGTTTTGAAAGGAAAACCTAAGCTTTACCAATTTTCTGCAAAAGAATAAGGACACAAACAAAGACCTATAATTACAAGTATCTAGATTTGAATATGAAATAAGGAATGTAGTTTGAATGAGTGAAACATAACATAAAAACAAATAACCCATAATATTTCCTCCTGAATCAATGAGAAGGAACTAATGTATCTATATAACCAATGCTAAAAAAATATCTTCTACAAAGTGCTCCCACAATCCACTCCAAAATTTGCAATGTACAAAAATAATAGTCAAAAGAGGAACCTCAAAAAATGAGGTGAAATACAATAAATAGAGCTCAAAACCCTAACTCAGATGTAAAAAATAATGCATGAAAATCTATGTCAAAACTACTCCAAATTGTGAAGAAACCCATAAAAAATGCCCTCTAGTCCATGTTCGACTGATAGCTCACTAAAAATTGCCTCAATCTACTCAAAAATAGCATATGTCTTCTCATTGATTGCATGGGAAAAAAGAACTTCCCCTAGACTGAAAATGAACTTCTTGTAGCATGTAGTTAACTAAAACAATCTACAATCACTAAAATTTGAACTTTTAAGTTCGCATGAAAATCACCTCAAGTCTCCAAATCTAAAACTGCCCCTTGCCTATTCTCGCATAAAAATAATCAATTATTCTAAGTGTCTTATAAATTTAACACTTTAGAATATTCATTTTACAAGGTAGTATGCATGCAATAATTCATTATTTTATTTATTACATTATTTAATATTTTTTTTGGTCTATCATTATTTAATACTTATTAAATAATAATATTTAATAGATATTTAAATAAAACAATAAAAATGAAGATGAATTTAATAATGATTATTTATATATTAAATGATAATCATTTAATATACATAAATAATAATGTAAACCCCATAAAATAAAAGGGAAAACATTTAAATGTCCATATAATCCACTTGGACCTAAAACTTTTATATGTCAAAAACTATGACAAATGGCATCTAGTTATGAAAAGGGAATAACCCTAAACATACTTTTGTGTAGGCATTTTTTGATTGTTCTCTTCTTAGTGCCGCCATGTTGTTAGGACTTAAGGATTTATAGAAAGTGGGAATGGTTTCACTAGAAGACTCAATTATCTTTGATCTTGGCACAGGTATCTTGATATATATCTCCATGGCTTATTACATAAAATGTGAAGCTTACTGAAGCACAGTAAAATCATTCTATTTCTTTTTGTTTTACAGTGAGAGTTTTTGCAAATATCTTGTAGACATTTGATACAACATAGTATGTTTAAAAAACCCCAGGTTGTGGTCTGGTGTACTTTTATTTTGTCCTTCCCTTCAACATTTGCATTTTTTCCTCTTACTATGAGCTTTATGATGTATTCATGTTGAATTTGTTCCTTTCTTTGTGACTCGGTGATCTCTCAGGATTGTTTTTATTCCAACATGGTCTCAGTTAATGTATATAGTAGCTCATTCTTGTTGATTTACTTTTTTTGAAACTTGAAACATATTTTTCTTGTGCTTACTTTGGTTACATTTCAAAATCTGGGTTTACCCTTCACATTTTGGAATTTACCGTGGCTCAAGTTATGGACTCTTTCTCCATGCCATGAGCTTTCAATTATACTTTATGATGTAGAATAAAATGCTAATTGTTCAAACCCCAGTGACTTTGTATTTTTGACATATTTCATATTGTAGCATACATGTTTATTTTATACATTTTAATTATGTTGACAAAGAACAAAACCCTAGTGCTACAGTATGAAGTCAAAGACACTCCATATGAACATATTTTTAACCTCTTTTCATGCTATGATTAAAATATCTATGAATCATGGAAACTCTCGGTTGCCTTGAGGCTGTTATCTTTTTTTTTTAAACAAAAGTGGATTAGCCACCGATAATATATTTATAATAACTAGTTCAAAGACTCATCCATGGAAGAACTAGGAAGACACCCTAGAGTCATTGTCAAATATAAAAGAAATACATATGATGGTTTTCACAAAAGAACCCACTTCCAGGGAAGATTGAAGGATGAGATTTGAACATCTGAATCCAGAAATCCTAACTACTATACAACATTACATTCCTAGTATACATTACATTCGATAGTCCATTGTGATGAAGAATACTAAAAGTGTGTAATAGTGTAAGTATACAATGGAAACACCATAAATGCATACAATTGGTCCAATAATTTCAAATTTTCATAGTAGGAAATTTATTTTTAGCATCATCAAATCATCCTTCAATCATATCACAATCGTCAAAGTAGTCATGTTGAGAAGGAGCCTGTGAGAAACACCAAGAATTTTACCAACCTTTGGGAGGAGAAGATGGAAAGTGTGAAGACCAACCATTATCATTTGCACACCAACTGAGAAATGCAATGTCCACGAGTGGTGAACTTGCAGGCATTGAAGGCAAGTTGAGATTAGGAACAGGGGACTTCGGCAGTGCATTGTGCAAAGGAAAATTCGGGGAATCAAGCAAATCAAATAGAGCATTTATAGTCTTTTTAATGCTAGATTTGAATTCCCTGTCAAGAGCATAGGAAACCACTTGCAATGTTGATTTAAGAATCCTAAAATTATGCCTTTCCACTACCCTCTTAATGCCTTCATAAATCAACAAATATTCATGATTCTTCAGTAATAACTGGCGGATAAACAACCCACCAACAAGAGCACTCCCATTCCATAAATCATATTTATGAACTGAAAACATGAGTTTGTTGTGTGTGATATATTCAGGCTGTATAACCTTATTTGCTATTAGAAATAGAAGTTCCATAGATTGCAACAGGTCTAAGATATTTGAGAGGAAAATAGATAGCAATTGGGAAGGAAATAGAATTTTCTTTGACCTAGGAACAAGAACATGCTCACCAATCATTTGCCTAATATCCTTGTGGATGATTGGTGAATGGAAGATGGAGATACTATTGAATGAGGTATCATCTACATGAGCAGGCAGTAGTTGTTTTGTTTCCCCTGGGAGTAAAAGAACCCTGAAGTTATGCGGCATCACATCGTCATGGAAGCCCTTGCAGGATTCATAGTGCGGGCAGAAGATGTCCATATTGTAGAGTTCCCAATGCAACAGAGTTGGGAATGGTAGGAGAATAGAAAACTAGCAAAGCAAATGCAAACCCAAATGCCCTGAAAACATTAACTCAACTTGTATATATTGAATGACTTTCAAATGGACGTATACAACTTACTCAGATATCACATGGAAAATCACATGGCATGCGTACTTAGCACAATAGTTGGCATTAAACTTAATATGCCCACGTGAGAGAGAGGATGTTGCAGCTGCCAAGAGGGAGGGCATGTATATGTCATTACTCCAGGTATTAAGTTTTAATAATGGGATAGTACTTAGTAGTATCATTTGTGAAACACAACCAACCTATTAAAAATGATAAAGAATAACTATGGAAATGCAGGAAATTGTTTAATCCAAGAGTGAGGAGTTAGGAAAAATACCATGAATTAGCACAAGAACTAGGAGCATACACCAAAAGGCAAAGAGGAGACAAGAATTTGAAAGGGGAAAGCAAAGAAAACCCCTTGTGAATTATGAATGAGGCATGAAAAGCATAAAGAGAGAGAGAGAAATAATATGAGCACTTAGCTCAATACAATATGATAGAACTACAAGAGAGAGAGAGAGAGAGAGAGAGAGAAATCGTGTAGAGAAATGTGAGAAAATTGGTGTTAAGTGTGTGGAGAAATATCTCTATAAGTAGAGATGAGTGAAGGAGTTCAAAATGTAACTCCCATGTGCATGTAAGCCACATTCATAAGAGTGTGTGAGCCAAGTGTGAGGTTCCTCTTAAGGAGGAAAAAAACTAATTTACAAATTACAATAAATATTTGTCCTCACATATTCCACTAGAGGATGAAATAGAATGTAGTGGAAAGAAGACAAAAAAGAAGTATATTAGGATACCTTGGCTTATATCCTAATATATTTCAATAAGAAAAGAATAATAGTCTAACCTTGGTTTATAAATACACCAAGGAAAGATTACAAATTCTAACACAACCGCATGCTATTTGTCAAATCAACCCAGAGCTTTAAAGGCTAATCTATTTGAGTTGATGATTGTTTGAAATTCATCATCAATGTTACTATTACCAATCAGTAAAGTAGATTCTTGGTTAATACCATCACAACCATGATTAGCTAGGAAATTAGCCAAACTATTGCCTTCTCGGAGTGTATGCGAAATCAAAACATCAACAAATGAGTCTAATAAGTTCCAAATTTGTTGGAAAATATAAGCCAATTCCAATTGAATGACTCTCTTTTAATGCATGTAGTAATTATAACCATAGAATCACCTTCAATCACAATGTTGCAGAAGCTAGCTTGCTTTGCCAAAATCAGGCCGAGAAATAATGCTTGTGCTTCAGCCATATTGTTCAAACCATGTAGAAGGGGGAATTATTTGAAGGCTAATACCTCGCCCTGATGATCACGAATACAAATGCCAGCACCTAATTGACCAGGGTTACCCCGGGAAGCTCCATCAAAGTTCAATTTGAAATGTCTAGCTAAAGGTGGAGTCCAATGAACTTTTTGTCTGTCTAGAAAGGGGATTGCATTTGACTTGTGACACCAACCAATGGGAATATGAATTCCTTTCCACTCACAAATGATACCACTGTCTCAAGATGACAAAATTAGATTGATCTTGGCTTTTGAGTGACTGTTATTTACTACTTCTAAAATGGACTTTTCAATAGAGCTAAGGACATTATCAATTGTAGAAAATTGCTGACGGAAGATTCTCTTGTTCCTTTCCCACCATAATGCCCAAACCACTATAGCCGGAATATAGGTCCACAATCCAGAAAAAAGGGAGTTGGTGTAGAGTTGAGGCCAAGATTGAAAGAGATCTCATAACTTATTTGGAAGGGGCATATGGAACTGAAGTTTAGCAAGAATGAATATCCAGCATTGTTGGGCGAATTGGCAATTGAGGAATAGGTGATCCCTGGTTTCAAAATCTAAATTACAAAGGAGACAATTGAAAGGCTGTGAGATGTTGAATTTAGAGAGCCTATTGCTTGTAAGAACTCTTTTTTTCATTGCAATCCATGCAAAACATCATGCTTTAGGAAGAGTGACATTGTTCCAACAAAAAGAAAAGGCTCAATTAGGAGCATTACAAGTTACTTGTTGTTGAATAATTTTGTAGCCTTCTTTGATAGTATAATTCCCATCTTTCCCTAGGGCCCAAATTTTTTTACCATCCTTTTCTGAGAGATAGACATCCTTACTTGCTAATAGTTTGAAGAGTCTTTCTTGCTCTTGTATTGTAATAGGAAGGTCCCCTAGATCCTTCCAAATTACTTTCCTAGAAAACAAACAGATTGCTAAAACAAAATCAATTAGATAGTTGCCCCATACTGATTTAGTTAAGGAAATGAAACCCTCCATATGATCCAAATTCATTACAGGGGGGGCTCCATTCCATGAGTCTCTCCAAAATTTTACTTGATCCCCTTTATTCACTTCCCAGGAAATGTAATTAGTGATTATGTTTCTTGAAGCCATCATGAAATCCCATAAAGCCGAACCCTTTGGGGGATCAAGAATTGAGAGCACTCTCGATGGATTATTGTTGTCTAGATACTTATGTTGCATTATTTGGCACCACTTGTTCTGAGAGTTGGAATACATTTTCCATACTAGTTTGGCACCAATGACCTTGTTTCTATTTGCTAAGTCATGAATTCCCACCCCACCATGAGCTTTAACCTGTGTCATATCTTTCAGTGAAATAAGAGGAATTTTCTTTGCTCCATCTATGTTTGTAGTCCATAAAAATTCTTTTAGCAACTTGTGAATAGTCTGAATAATTGAAGAAGGGGCTTTTAGTACTGATAAGTAATAGTTCAGAATTGCTACGGGCACTGTTTTAATGAGTAGGATCTTACCAGCAAGGGAGAGCCATCTAGCTTTCCAAGCAGCCACTCTTGCTTTAATTTTGTCAATGATAGGTAGCCAATAGGTTGTTTTGTTAGGACCCATAAAAAAGGAAATACCAAGGTAGATAGATGGCAGGAGGTCTGTTGTAAATCCAAGAATGCTGACAATTCTGTTAGTAATAATCTGGTTGGTATTGAAGATGTAAATTTTTGATTTGGTCACATTGATATTTTGCCCAGAAGTAGTAGTATATAGATCAAGAACACATTTAATTTGTCTAGCCTCTATAGCGTTTGATGAACCAAAGAGTAGGGTATCATCCGCAAAGAATGAATGAGTGACCGAAATAGGTGAATCCTCAATCTTTATCCCTTGCCAAAGTCCAAGAGCATGCTTATGGTGAATGATCTTGCTAAAAGCTTTTGCCATGAGTATGAATAAAACTAGAGACAAAGGGTCACCCTGCCTAACCCCTTGAGAAGATGGAAAAGTCCTACAGGCACCCCATTGATGATGATAGAAAACCAAGCACCAGAAACACAAGCTCTGGTCCACCTACACCAGGATTTTGAAAATCCAAATTTACGCAAAACTTTGAACAAGAAATCCCAATAGTCTCTGTCATAAGCCTTCATCATATCAAGTTTAATAATAAATGCAGAGGACTAGGTAGAATTGATTGAATGAAGAACTTCATGAGCTACTAGTGCCCCCTCCATAGTTTCTCTCCCAGGAACAAAGCCACCTTGCTCATGGGACACAATTTTTGGGATCAAATGATGCATTCTCAAGTAAATTACTTTTGTAACAATTTTGTAAATTGTATTACACAATGAGATAGGTCTGAATTTTGAGAATGTTTTAGGAATTTTCACCTTAGGAATGATGGCTATATTTGTGGTGTTAAAATATTTTAACATAGATTTACTTTTTCTAGACTCTTCAATTACCTCAAGCAAATCCAAGCTAATGAAATCCCAACAACTTTGAAAGAAGAGGGTTGTATACCCATCTGGCCCAGGTGATTTTTCCGGAGCCAAAGAGAAAATCACTTTTCTAAGTTCAAAAATGGTAAATGGAGCCATCAATGCAACATTGTCCGAATCTGAAACCAAAGAAGGGATTGCTTCAAGGAGAGCATGTGAGTCATCTTGACTGGGGGGTGGCCTTTGGGGAGGATGAAGGATATTTTTAAAGAAATTAACCCCTTCATCTTGTATACCCTGTGCATAAAAAATGGTGTTTCCAGTATCTGCATCATTAATAGAAATTATGCGGGAAGTAGCTCTTTTCTGTTTGGCAGAGGCATGAAATTTTTTTGTGTTTTTATCTCCCTCTCTTAGCCACAATTCCTGGGATTTCTTATGCCAGTAGATCTCTTCCCTATGAAAAAGTTCCTCCCATTCCCCTTACAATTCCTTTTGTTTGATAAATTGATCAGATGTAATGCCTTGTTTAATAATGTTATCCAAAACCTATGAAAGATCCTTTTTGACTGCCTCTTTTTCTTTAAAAATATTTTTGAAAACTAACTCATTCCATTTTTTAATATGCTTCCTAATATACTTTAACTTTTCAGCAAATTGATGCATTTTGGAGCCTTCATTATATGGTGTGCTGATCCACCATTACTTTAATAGAGGTAGAAAATGAGGATGCCTCAGCCACATGCTTTCAAATTTAAAAGATGGTGTATGACTAAAGCCTTGGTTACCCCATGGGATTTACAGTTGTAAGGTAATGGGAAAATGATCATATCTTGGGCAGGGAAGAATTTCAGACTGGAAAGTAATGTTTGATAATTTCCACTCTTGGGATACAAGAAATTTGTCCAATCTACTTGTAATTTGGGAAAAAATTTCTCTCTTATTGGTCCAAGTAAAAGAACCATTAGCTGGTTCAATGTCATCCAAATTATTATCCACTAGAAGATTAGAAAAATCTTGGACTGATTTAGGTGGAGGGCATATGCTACCATGTTTTTCTGAAGATTTGAGGATAGCATTAAAATATCCACCCATAATTAATAAGTGATCATCTTGAGACTAAATGAAGCTAGTGACCTCTTTCCACAATTTAAATTTATCAACAGTTGTTGTAGGACCATAAATATTAAACAGGATAAAGGTTAGATCAAACCGGACAACTTTCACTAGCTCCCAATTGTCCTGTTGAGTTAATGTTTGAACTTGTACTACTTTGGGGTCCCATAGGATTGCAAGCCCACCTGAAGCACCATTTCTCTTCTTATGAATCGCATTCTATTGAGTCCATTTTCCTATTGTCTTAAGAAAAGTTTCTTGAGAAAGCTTGGTTTCTTGTAAAAGAATAATGTCTGCCCTCATAGAAACAAGTTCTGACTTGATCCTGTTGCGCTTGTCAAAGGCATTTAAGCCTCTGACATTCAAAGAGTCTATCTTCATTGTTGACAAGGAGAACACATGGTCCTCCTTGTCAATCTTTTAGTAGGTGTAAATTTTCCATCTAGAGTAGATTGTATGCCCACTGCTATCTCTGCCTTGATTTTTTATCCCTTAGGTTTTCTCCCTCTCTTTTTGGGAGTCACAATGTTGTGTGCTATTTGAGAAGGATATTTTTCAATAGAAAGTATTACTTTGTGATCAAATCTACCCAAATGTGCAGTTTGAGGTTCCTCATCTATGTTCATCTCTATCTTGGAAATCTCACATTCTATTTCTGTGTGTAACTCATGCTTCAGGTCATTGTGGAAAGCAAATTGTGGTGGAATACAATGATCTGAGATTGACTAATCTTCACTGGTATCAAATGGAAATGTGTCCACATCTTGGGAGAAAGGTATATCTTGAATCTCACCGGAGAAACTTCTTCTTGGTAAGGGTACCTCTTCAGTGTCATGAACATCAAACATGCACACCTGTCGTTCTAACGTGACTTCTGTAATACCCCAAAAATGGGCTATAAGTTCATTAACCTCCTACATCGACAAATCAAACAAAATCGACATCAAAGTCCTAACCTAAGGCACATCTAAACATCATCGAATCATAATTGATTATCTTAAATTCTGCATCGGGGAATATTCTTAGTAATATTCCTAATCATCATATTTATCTTTAATTTTATAATTATTTGGCAATAAATCACATTTATCCTAAAGTTTGATTAATTGAATATTTTCATATTTAATTAATTAGATTTAATATCTTGCCACTTAATTATGTAATTAAATTTAATTCTATCTATTATTAATTGTATTATTTAATTTTGGCAATAAATCCAAATATCCTATGAATAATTGATTAAATTTTTATTTAATTAATTAAAGCAAGTTGTCATTATTTAATAATATAGTTTTTAATAAAAATTTGATTAAATAATTGATTAACCCATAAATCAATTGTTTTATTTTTAAAAGCAGTTAAGTTGGAAATAAATCACTTTATTATTAAATTAATTCATAAATAAAACATGCACAATCATAAAAGCAAACAACTATCAATTATCAATTAAAGCTAACCTTTATTTTGAGTTAAAACTTAGCTTTTGCATATTTTTTTTGAGTTAATTATCCTTTATTAAAAAATAACTCAAAAATCAACCTAAGTTATTTGAGTGATTTATGGCTTTTTTTCATGCACCTCCAAAGCCCTGGATTTCTATAAAAACAAGGCTCATCTCTTCATAATTCATCTCTCAATCATCTCACAAATTGCAAACTTACTCTACAGGAATCATAGCATATTAGATTTGGAGAATTTGCACAATTGGAGCTTGAAAGAATCAACTTGCGAATTCAAAGCTTTGTGAGATCAATTTCAATTGCATAGTTTTTATATCTTAGCATAGAATTTCATAGTTTTCATATCATTATTAGAATCTTCATTGTTAGATCATTTAGGATTTATTTCATATTAGTTTTCAATAGCATTCATAGATTCATATCAGTTTTTATCATTCTTATTGCATAGAAAATATCAAAAATATAGATTAATTGCATTCAATTTCATATCCATCTTTTGCATTCAAATCCTTCATTTAGGTGTCGTCTAGGTCACTGATCTTGATTACAATATGAGAACATTAATCTCACACCTACTAGAAGGCAGTAAATCGCTTGGTTAGATTAGATTTCAATTTTGCACGATTTTGATTATCACTAACCTCTAATATTTTACTGAGTGTTGTGTCTATAGATCAGCTACAATTTTCACACACACATTTCTAGCGCCCACCGTGGGGCAACCCACCTTTGCATGCTGATTTTGATTCTTGGAGCTAAAACCCTAAAGTTTCAAAGATTTAATTTTATCTCCCAAACGGCTTGGATTTTTGGCCTAAAATGTTTTCTACAGGTTGGAGACATATCAGGGAAGCTTAAACAAAAAATTTAGAATTTTCTAAGTTATTTAGAATTTTTAATAATTTTTTATTTTTTTTTCATAAAAAATTAATATCTAACGCAAATCATCATATTTTTCTAAAATTTTTACATTTTTGGAAATCTCTTCAAATTATACAAGGTGTTTATTATTTGTGTTTTAAATTTGGATGCAATTTAATAGCTCAAATAGTCAATTTGCAAAAACTGGTCTATTTTGATAAAATGGATCTCTAGGGAACAAATGAAGAGATTTTTCTAAAATTTTTGCATTTTTGGAAAGCTCTCTATTTTTTAGTAGGGGTATCTATTCTTAATTTCTATTTTTGTGGCCAAAATCATATCAAAAAAATCAGATCTTGTTGACTAGGTCAAATGTAGTTCAAAAAAATTAAAATTTTATGATGGGTATGCACTTATTTTTCATATGATTCAATGCATGATATGAGTTGTCATTTGGATTAATTTATGGTTATTATTTCTCCTAACAATTGATTTTTAGAGCTAACCCTATGGTTTTCATAAGTTGAATATATTTTGCATATCTTGTTTGCTTGTTTGCTTGTTGGAGAGTTCGTCACTTGCTTGCATGGAAAAGCTCAACAAAAATTGCTAAAAATCAGGTAGAATCTACTAAGCACGTTGCGAGGATCATGAGGTATTCTCCTTGTTCTGAGAACATTTCGATTTGGACTTAAAATAAATCTCTTATGTGTCAAGCTTGTGTGCATCTTTTCATGCTTTTGATCTATTTCTACACACTTGCATAATTTGATACTAGGTTGTGATCCCTTAAGGATTCATTAAGTAGTCGTAGAATACTTGTGATTGATCTTGATTGCTATCTTGGGTTATTGGACTCGCTAATCCACCAGCCCCTCATTTCTACCCCGTGGTTGCAATCTCAGCGCCATAAAGGGGAGGGGTCAACAGGACAGAAGCGTTAAGTGTTCCACTTGGAAACCCTTTTGTGCTTTTAGGAACTCACTTGTTTTCTAAGTTGTGGACTCATTTTCAGCTTGTGTGAGGTGTTAAGTGTTCCACCTTGTGGACTCATCTCATATTTTCTTTAAGCGTTAAGTGTTCCTCTTTCTACTTTTTGGATGCTTTTGGCAGATTTGCTTTCGGGAATATATCTGTGCTCACATAGTAATTAGGCCCTATGAACACTATTCATGATTCTTGAGAGATTGGATTCCTAGAGAAATCTTTCTTGATGACAGAATCCTTATAGGTAGGGAGGATACTTAGTACGTTTCACATTTAACTTGGTTAGTGCATCTTCTCTTATTGATCGACACATTCTCTCTCCGGAGAGGTTGATAGATCACGTGGGGTTGATATCACGAGCTTTGGTGAATCAAAATTGGTTAGTGCATCTTCTCTTATTGATTGATACATTCTCTCCCTGGAGAGGTTGATAGATCACATGGAGTTGATATCACAGACCTTGGTGGAACAAAACTTTGTCTTAGCGTGTTGGATTAATCTGCTTGCTTTGTTTGGGTTAAAAGTGAAGAGGTGTCAAAACCTTGAATCTAGAGCCAAGTCCCCTTGTGGTATAAATCTGTGAGTCACCTTTAAAGAGGGTTAACCATAGCGGACAATCCCTTCACAGGGAAAACTGCATTGACGGAACCTCAAGCGGTCATAGCCATTTTCATCGTGGTAGTGACAGCCGCTACATAAATGTCCTTGTGGAAGAAATCTCCACAGGTATGGTTCATTGTTGGGTTGTCAGATCTCCCTAGCAGCTCTTGAAGATTAAGTTCTCGGACTTTGTCAAAACCTTGGTGTGCCAGGATTGGAGTTCACCCCTTTGAATCATAAAAGTTGCAGAGTCAAACCATTACTAAAAACCCTAGAGAGGCCAATTTTTCACTTTCAGGTATATGTGTGTTATTGCAAAACTTTTCAGAACATACACAATTAGTACTCTCAGGGATTAGCACAATTTGGTCACTTGATTGTTCATGCGCAAGGTTGCTTTTGCCCTTGTTCATTGTTTTCAGACGTGCTTGGAATCACTTGCTTGCTATTCTGTGTGCTTGTTTATCTACTTGGCTATTAAAAATGATCAAATCTGGTATAACCTTCAAAATCTGGACAGTACAATTTGCAAACAATCCAGAACTGAAGACCTTAAATTTTGCAAAAATTGACGTAAATTTTTTCTGGAGTCAAAAGTCATTTCAAGAAGTCAAAAGTTGTACGAGTTTTGTCAAGTGTCATTTCAGTATTGCTCATCTGTCGTACAATTGAGAACCCAGTGTCGTACGAGTTTTCAAACCAGCAAATTCAAGAAAGTCAAAATCCTGTTAGCAACTGTCGTATGATATTTACAACTATCATTTCATTGCTACCCAACTGTCATACGAGTTTTACAACTGTCATTTCATTTCTACCCAACTGTCGTACGAGTTTAGCAACTGTCATTTCATAGACTACCCAGTGTCGTACAAGTCTGCAAAGTGTCATTTGGAAAAATTTTAGAGAGTTGTCAAAAATTGTCAAATTGCAAGATATCCAATGTTTCCAGCCTAGTTCCAGAATCTGTCAAAAATATCATTGTGTCAGGAATAGAGCAGTAGCTATTGAGCATTCTACCATTTTCTGAGTTTGATCTTTTGAATCCGATCTAGTCTTCTGTTTGATCAATTTGAGTCCTTTTTATCTCGTGTCAAAACCTTGTCATAACTATCAATCTTCAATCAATCTTCAAAAATAGACTAAGTGTTGAGAACTCGTGTCCACTATCTTTTGGGCGATCTATCCCATACATCCAAGGCACAGTTTCCTTCACCCACATCTCATCAGATCTTCAAAACTATCATAATCTTGACAAGGTTGTGTCATTTGATTTTCTCGAATCAAATTGTTCTTCAGTTGTCTTCATCCTTTTCTTCTATTTCATTCAAAGTTAATGGTGGAGACTAGAGCTTCTTCACACAAGAAATCAGAAGAAACATCTCAGAACTTACTTTTGACCAATACCCCAGGTCCAACTCTTGAACAACTCATCAAGTTGGGTATCTACGAAGACGACGGTCTCGGTAACTTTCGATTGAAAATTGGTTACATACCTCCTTTATCAACTCATAGAGGTAACTAGAAAACTCCTCCTCAATCTGTTCCAGGTAGCCCAAAAACTCCTACCATGTCTCAAGCAGGGACAAACCATGGTTCTCTAGGAGGAGGATCCCAAGGACACCATTCTCAACATAATGCTAACCAAGAACCTACCCCCTCTGAAATCCATCGATGTCAGAATGATGATGAATTAAAAAGAATGATGAGGCATTTCTTGAAAATGGATAGAGAGGCATACTTTTTACAATTAGCCCAGGAAGGAGCTAAACTTCCTCCTCACTTCAATGTCGAAGATATCATCACACATGAGGAAGAAACTCCACTCACAGCTATGACAAGACAGATGCATGCTATGCAAGTTGAATTTAAAAATCTTAAGAAAGAGAAGGAACCTAAAGAGCTCTCCATGGAGGCCCTATGTCCTTTTCCGTTCGACAAAAACTTGTATATGCCACCATTTCCAAAGAAAGTGGAGATACCAAAGTATGACAAATATGATGGACACTCTGATCCTCAAGATCATGTCAGAGAGTTCTATACGCAATCCATGGAATTCATGCATGAACCGACTTATCCAATGCATCTTTTTCCTAGATCCTTGGGAGGAGCATCCATTCAGTGGTTTTCAAGATTACCTTCTACGATCAAAACTTTTGAGGAATTGATTAAATTGTTTTATCAACAATATTCCTACAATATTCAACATCCGGTCACCATGATCGATATCTGTAACCTCAAGCAATATCCAGGGGAATCATTCCTAACTTTCCTCAAGAGGTGGAGAAAGAAGTTCTCTCTATATGCTAGACAAATTCTCAAAATGGAGAAACTTGAAATCTTTATCAATAACCTTGTTCCAGAGCTCAATTATCCATTACAAATGCAAGATCATGTATCTTTTGATAAAATGGTGGATAATGCAATCAAGATTGAGAAAGTACTTGTCAAGAAAGGAGAAATCACACTTCAAAAGGACAAGTCTAAATCTGGATCTAGCTCAAAAGATAAAAACAAGAGCTGGAATAGAAACAAAGGTATCATCTTTGATGGTGTTGTTGGCACTATCTGCACCCCATCAAAGGTACCGGCCTACAATCTCACCCTTGCCACCAAAGCCATTGAAGCTTCAAAGCAAAAATCTGCTGAACCATCTCCAAAGAAGCCATTCAAACGATGGGATAATAAATGAAAGTTTACTCCCCTGGGAGAATCTTTGGAATTTGCCCTGAGAACCCTGATAGCTGATAACATGATCTCTTTACCACCAATCTGAAACCCTGATCCGGATCCAAAACTATATTGGTGGAAAGATAATGCATTATGTGCTTTCCATCGGACTAAAGGCCACAGAACTAATGGATGCTTCCACTTAAAGCATACCATTCAAGACTTGATAGATCAAGGGGACATCATGATTGATAATCCTACTAGTAATAATGATCACACAGCATTTACAGAACCATTTCCACAACATGGCAAGGGAGTTTCCACTTCTCAGCCTAACATGGGGGCAAAAGTCAACTATGCCTACCCTGGAAACAATGCTGTCATCAATATGGTTGAACCATGTCTCTCTAAGAGCTACAATGTCATCACAATTGTACGAAGAGATAGAAATCATTCCTCAGCTAATGCGGTTACCAAATCACAGGCTTAGGCTCATCTGAAAGGACAAACACCAAGTTCATCTAATGTCCCTAAGATACCTTTCAATCTCACATCTGCTTCTAAATAGAAGGTTGCCTTGAAATCTTCCAATCCAAAGGATACAAGACCTACATCTTACAGCATCATCCAACAACTCCAGTATACCAATGCCAAAATCTCTATGTTTGAGTTACTTCGAATATCTCCAGCTCACAGAGATATCCTAGACAAAGCTTTGCTCAGCTCTAATGTTCCTGATGATCTAGATCTAGACAGGTTCCAAACTATGGTTGGTCATCTAACATCTCTGCAATATATCTCCTTTTCAGAGGAAGATAACAACTCCCTAAGTCACCCACATAATCAGCCCTTGCACATAGAAGTCTTGATCCAAAACCGTCGAGTCAAACGTGTGTTGATAGATGGGGGCATAGGCCTCAACATTTGTTCTTATAGCTTAATCACACAGTTGGGATTCTCAGAGATGGCTATTGATCCTCGAAAGAAGATCACCATAAAAGCCTATGATGAACAAGAAAGAGCTTCTAAAGGCACCATTGTCTTACCCATCTGAGTGGGTCCGGTCATCAAAGATACCACATGTGAGGTGCTTGATCTACCATTGGCTTACAATATCCTTCTAGGGAGACCCTGGATCCATGAAATGCAAGCCATCCCTTCTACGTACCATCAATGCTTGAAATTTCTCTATGAAGGGGTAGAAGTTACTATCCCAGCAGATTTGAGTACAACTTGCAATACATTGAAGGAAAGTGCCGATAAGCTTGTACCTAATAACAAAGAATCTTCCATCAAGCAACAAAATGTGGCTTCCACATCCAAGATGGAAGACATTGCTAAAGAGATCAATATCAAAGAAAATGGGATGGGAGAATACACTATAGAGCCAGTCTTGTCTCTGACATCTCTCCCTATCTCGCCCAAGTCATATGGACAATCTTTGAAGCAATCTAAATCAGAACCTAAGGAACCTATGGAAGCATACAAAAGAAATTTTGTGGCAGAGCAAGTATCCAAACAAGAATTTGAAGAAGATGAAGCTGTGCTTGCATGGTTATACAAAGATGATTCTGAATCCAAAATTGTTCAACCTAGTGAATCTATAGCACCTACAATCCCTTCTAATTCATATGGTCCAGGAAACAAATTGATAGCCAAGATGGGATATTCCGGTCAAGGACCTCTAGGAATCAGTGGAAAGGGTCTTGTGACACCCATTTCACATATTGGTAGAGCCAACAAAGATACTGGTGGCTTAGGGTTTAAGAAGAAACCCTATCATCTCAAAGGTGGTTGTTGTCATGTCATAGAATAAATTGCACCAGGAGAACCCCTTCTTAAGAAAGAAGAAACAGAACCCTCTGATGATGATTCAGATAGCTCTAAGCTTATCCCCTATGAAAAATTGCCTAAAGAGATCAAAGATCTTCTTGATGATACAGATGATCCTATCAAAAGAATTAATGTAGTAGAAACACAAGAACCTACTATAGCGCAAGAGATGGTTGCACCACAAGAACTAGCCAATCTCAAAGGCGATCAAACTGATCAAGAAGAAGGGGGTAGTTATTCTGACACTGATTCCCATGAATATGAATTCAAGTCAGAAACTAAGGGTAATCCTTCTTGGGGTATTCATCCTGATTTCACACATTTTCTAAGATTTCCTAGAGATCCTGAATCAAAAGCTAAGTTAAATGACTATGAATGGGGTGCCATTCCAGAAGAAGATGAGCTTATAACAGAGAAATATATTGATGTTATTCACCAATATGTATCTCAACCCAATGTAGGTCTAGAGTGAAACAATGAACTTAACGTGTCGGATCCACCTATGGCTGAAGAGGACTCCCATGATGATGTTGAGCCTATTCACAAATTGAACATTTTGAGCTGTAATATCACCTTTGAACTTGAGCATCGGGTTAGGACCAATGATGACATATCCCCATCCGTGAACACCATATCCCAAGCCTTTCTCACTTTAACTATCCAACACCATGATCTTATCGACCAAACTTCCACAAACCCAAGCCATGGTGTTTACACCTTTTCCAGTGACTATACCCTTGCTTGTTACCTCAATGCAGTCGAGCCTATGAGGACTTCCATCAGTGAATCAAGTGTCAGCATGACCAAGTCGAACATCAAATATCTTAGTCAAAAAAATAAAAATAAAAAGAAAAAGAGTTCTGAGGGTGAAAACCACTTTGTGGCAGTCTCAGAACCTACAAAAGTAAAAAGAAAAGACGTATCTAAAGGTGAAAACCTTTCTAAGGTGCCTAAGGATGAGCTATTTGATGTCCTTCCAAGTCATTTATAGGATAGATCTCCAGTTCTGATTGAGCCCACTCAATCCATCAATTTGGGTACAACAGAGGAACCACAATTGGTACATGTAGCACAATCTCTATCAAAAGAAGAGAAACAGAAATTCACTACATTCTTATCAGAAAAAAAGATCAATTTTGCATGGAAATATTCAGATATGCCAGGATTGGATCCCAATCTCATTATGCACCATCTATCCATTGCTCCTGGAGTAAAACCAATCAAACAAAAATTGAGAAAGATGCATCCTCATGTTGCACTCTTAGTCAAAGAAGAACTAGAAAAACTCCTAAAAGCTGAATTCATCCATGTCATAGACTATGCTGAGTGGATCTCTAACATTGTACCTATTTCAAAAGTAGATGGTTCAATCAGAGTGTGCACGGACTTTAGAGATGTGAACAGAGCATGCCCTAAGGATGACTTTCCACTACCTAACATTGATATGACAGTGGACATGACTGTGGGCTATGAAATGTATTCCCTTATGGATGGTTTTTTTGGATACAACCAAATCAAAATTGCTCCAGAAGACCAAGAGAAAACTGCATTCACATGTGCGTGGGGAACCTTCTGTTGGAATGTTATGCCATTCGGACTCAAAAATGTTGGAGCTACATATCAAAGAGCAATGACATCTATTTTTCATGATATGATGCATAAAACAATGGAGGATTACGTGGATGATACCTTGGAAAAATCTATGAGTAGAACTGAACATCTAATAGACTTGAGCATGATCCTAGACATAATGGAACAGTTTAGTCTCTGACTAAATCCTAAGAAGTGTGCTTTTGGTGTCACTTCTGGAAAGCTCTTAGGATACATAGTTTCAAAGAAAGGCATTGAGGTCGATCCAGCTAAGGTGAAAGCTATCATAGAGATGCAACCTCCCAAGAATATCAGTCAAATGCAAACTTTGCAAAGGAGAGTACAGTCCATCAGAAGATTCAGATCACAGTTAGCTGACATATCACAACCTTTCACAAAGACATTACTTAAAGGTGTGACCTTTGCATAGAATGAAGACTGTGCAAAGAATTTTGATCATATCAAGAATTATCTCTCAAATCCTCCTATCTTAATGCCTCCTATTCATGGGAAGCCATTAATATTATATGTCTCCGCAATAGATACATCACTGGGGGCATTGCTAGCACAGCATGATGAGAACAAAAAGGAAAGAGCCATCTACTATATAAGCAGAACATTGGTGGCGTATGAAAAGAACTATTCTATGATTGAGAAAGCTTGTCTCGCTGTGATCTTTGCATCATAGAAACTAAGACATTACATGTTAGCTCATACCACTCATTTGGTAGCTAAGATTGATCCACTGAAGTACCACTAAGCAAAGCTGCCCTCATAGGTAGACTAGCTAAATGGGTCATGCTCTTGAGCGAATTTGACATTGAATATGTTGAAAGAAAAGCTATCAAAGGATAGGTCATTACTGATCAATTAGCTGAAGCACCACTATTTGATGATACACCCATACAAATGGAATTTCCTGATTCCTCTATCATGCACTTCTCTTCTAGAGAATGGCAGTTATTCTTTGATGGCTCCTACACACAAAATGGATCTAGAGCAGGCATATTGTTCATCACTCCTCAAGGATACTCGATACCCAAAGCATCCAGACTAAAATTTACTTGCACAAACAATATTGTTGAATATGAGGCACTTCTCAATGGTATGAAAATGGTAATACAGTGGAGAGTTACAGAGATGCACATCCATGGAGACTCACAATTGGTTATCCATCAAGTCAATGATGTGTACCAAACCAAAGATGAAAAGCTCATTCCTTACAAGAGAATGGTAGATGATTTAAAGAAATACTTCATCTCTATCACATTTGAGCAAATACCCAGAATGGAGAATAAGGCTACCGATGCAATGGCGACACTATCTACTCTCTTATAGCAGCCTGAACATGAGCTACGCTACGAGTTCCTGGTGGAAGCCCTATCCTATCCTGCATATGACTCCCCTGAAACCCACATGATCTGCACCATTGTAGGTTATGATTCATCCTGCTACAAAAATCTATTCTCCTATCTCCACAACCAAATCATCCCTGAGTCCTTTAACCATTTTGAGAAATGAAATCTTATCTGATCCGCATCTTGATATGTCATCATTGGTAATGATCTGTACAAACGAGGTCTAGATGGTACACTGCTTAGATCTTTATAATGGGAAGAGTCTCAACATGCATTAGAGGAAGTCCACGAGGGTATATGTGGGTCGCACTCAAATGGTTTAATGTTAGCTCGAAAACTTATTAGGGCTGGGTACTATTGGCCTGAAATGGAGAAAGAGGCTATTAAATTTGCTAAAAACTGTCAACAGTGTCAAGTACATGGCAACTTGATTCATGCTCTAGGGAGAGATCTGATTCCCTTTACTACACAATGGCCTTTTCAACAATGGGCATTTGATCTCATAGGTGCTATCCATCCACACTCTTCCAATGGACATACCCATATAATCACAGCTACAGATTATTTTACAAAATGGGTAGAAGCAGTTCCTCTAACACAAGGAATGGGGAAACAGATCTCTATGTTCATCCTAAACTACATCATTTGCAGATATGGGGGACAATTCAAAAACAAAGATCTAGATGACTTATGTGCTAAATTCAAGATTACACAACATTGGTCTTCTATTTACTATCCTCAAGGGAATGGACAAGCTGAGGCTTCAAACAAAAATCTCCTGAAGATCTTGCACAAAATAGTGAATAAAATAGGAAGAGACTGGCATCTCATGATCAATCCAGCTCTCTAGGCATACAGAACTAGTATCAGAACACCTACAGGGGCTCCACCTTTCACTTTAGTTTATGGGTCTGAAGCGGTACTGCCTATTGAGGTTGAAATCCCATCACTTAGAATCAGAATGCATGGACTTGTCACTGATGAAGACTACAGAGTGTCTAGGTTACAAGAACTAGAATTACTAGATGAGTGCAGGCAAGAAGCGTATGATCATCTCAGAGTGTATCAGAAAAGAATCTCTAGAGGCTACAACAAGAAAGTTAGACACAGAGAATTTCAGGTTGGTGATCTAGTGTTGAGAGAAAATCCTAAAAATCAATCACATCGAGAACACAAGGGAAAGTTTGAACCAAATTGGCTGGGTCCCTTTGTTATGACTGCTACTTTTGGCTCTGGTGCCTATCAACTCTCAACAACTGAAGGAGAACAGCTCTGAGAACCAATCAACATTCTCCATCTGAAGAAATTCTATGCCTAAGGCATTCAGTCTATGGTAAAATGTCCTTAAAAAATCTTAAAAATTTGAAAAAGTCCTAAAAAAGTGAATATCTTGGTGAAAACCTAGCAATAGGTGCCTTGATGATTCACAAAAAAATCAAAAAATATAAAAAATTCAAAAAAATTGAAAAATGAAAAAAAAAAAAGTGCCTTGGTGAAAACCTGGAAATAGGCGCCTTGGTAGCAAAAATAGAATCTCTACCAAGATGGTGAAAACCTGGCAAATGGGCACCACTTGTTCCAAATGCTCCATCTATTAGCACAATCTTGGTCTTTCCCAGCTTTTAGTCTTGCTTTAGTTTGTACATATCTCTCAGTTTGTTTATGCATTTCTAGTTTTCAATAAGTCAGTCTGTACACCAATCAGCTTGTGCGTCTATATCCTATCAATGTTCAAACTTGGGGGCAATCAATGTCATACCTTATAGTCTCCAATGTATCTTAGAGGTGTCATATCCACTTAGATTCCTTTGAAGCTTCATTTGAGTCAGTCAGTCTGTCTTGTCTCCAGAAAGGATTTTGCATCTATAACAACGCAATCAAACATCAAACTCAAACTGAAAACAATCTGTGCTTCATGCTTTTATCTCCTTGTATGCTTACTGATTCGCATTGAGATTTTTGCATATTGTGTCCCTTCGAGCTCTTCGATGATGTCCTTTATAGGATTTAGAGAGTGATGACTGGGGGCATAATCTTTTCTTTGTCTTTTGCTTGTATGTGAAAATCTAACAACTTTGGAAATTCTGGATTGAAATGGTGTCCGACTGTAAGAGCCTCTATCTCGAACTGGATGGCCATGCGTACCTTGACCATTGATACCTAGACAATTCAAGGAAGTTTGATCTAACTATTGTCTTTTTGAGTAAGTTCTTTCTCCTACTGTGGAACACAATCTTGCCTAAGGATGTGAACGATAAAGGGTCACTACGGGTAATTCACATTGGATTTAGAATGATCTCTTGATTGTTTGATATGTTAAATGCAAGGCGTACTCAGGTCATCATGACATTTATGTTTTGATGCTTATACAAATTGCTATATCAAAATGGACATGATATTCAAGTCATCCTGGCGTTTGTGCCTTGGTGCTTATATCTAATCTGACATTCCGAAAATAAAATCAATATTTATATGTCCATGGTTGTTTGACCAGTGGGGGTTGTATTGATTCTTGTGCATACAAATCGATATTCATATGTCTATGGTTTCATAGCTAGTGGGCATTGTATTGATTTATCCAGTTACCTAAAAGTTCAATGATGATAACAAATTGACATATGATCAGTGACTAGGTCCTAGGTCTTAGGTTGCATTTCATTTTGCATGTTGCATGATCTCACAATGGCTAAATGAACTTCAATGCTTAAACAATTCTTCAAATCTAACAAGAGCTGAATCTCACACGAAGGTTCCTCCAATGAAATAGCAAGTAGAATCCTTTTTCGGGATCAAAATTCAAATCTGAGATCATTCATATTATTAATTACTTGCATAATCAACCTTCAATCATCACAAAAATCTAGTATTCAACTTAACTGATTATCTTACATCAAACTATCTAAATTTCAACTTGGTCAACCATGGTCAACTCATGGTCAAACCTAGTCAAACTTGGTCTTTTGGGACCTTCCAACGATGCAGAACGCGTTCTTGAACGTGTATAACCACTTTTCAAATCAATTAACATGCTTCTCAACTATCAACATTGACTTTTCTTGTCAGATTTCAATTTTAATCCCGAAGGGGGCATGGTATTGCACATCATTCAAAGTCTGTAAATCAAATTCTATCGATCAAATCTATCAATATCTTTCATTAGTGATCAAGACAACAATCACGTCTAGTCACTGATTCATCAAAAAAGTCCTCATCGCTCGGGGCAAATCTATCATCACTTGGGGCATATCAGATTCATCAAGATCCATATCAATCTGGTATTCTCCTAATCTTGTAAACTGTATCAGTTTTTGCAACCATTAGATCATAGTGTTCTTTCCTTGGTTCTTCGACAACTGAAGGATTCGGATGTGATACTTGCTAGTTCTGCTAAGACAATCGAGTCTAGAATGGGTCACTCACTTCTTATTAATCCTAAGGTTTAGAATCAGGTATTTTGACACTTTTTCGCAATCATCGGTTCATTGCTACTATAGTAAACATTATCTTTGGTCATTCAGGACCTCCTATCTCAATATCTTTCAATCGGTTTCTATCTTGAGATCGGTTTATCTTTTGAATCAGTTTCATATCTTTATCAAACACAGACTATCTTTGAACCACTGCGCTTCGCACAGTAATTCAAAGAGGGGCAAAATGTAATACCCCAAAAATGGGCTATAAGTTCATTAACCTCCTACATCGACAAATCAAACAAAATCGACATCGAAGTCTTAACCTAAGGCACATCTAAACATCATCTAATCATAATTGATTATCTTAAATTCTGCATCGGGGAATATTCTTAGTAATATTCCTAATCATCATAATTATCTTTAATTTTATAATTATTTGGCAATAAATCACATTTATCCTAAAGTTTGATTAATTGAATATTTTCATATTTAATTAATTAGATTTAATATCTTGCCACTTAATTGTGTAATTAAATTTAATTCTATCTATTATTAATTGTATTATTTAATTTTGGCAATAAATCCAAATATCCTATGAATAATTGATTAAATTTTTATTTAATTAATTAAAGCAAGTTGTCATTATTTAATAATATAGTTTTTAATAAAAATTTGATTAAATAATTGATTAACCCATAAATCAATTGTTTTATTTTTAAAAGCAGTTAAGTTGGAAATAAATCACTTTATTATTAAATTAATTCATAAATAAAACATGCACAATCATAAAAGCAAACAACTATCAATTATCAATTAAAGCTAAACTTTAATTTGAGTTAAAACTTAGCTTTTGCATGTTTTTTTTGAGTTAATTATCCTTTATTAAAAAATAACTCAAAAATCAATCTGAGTTATTTGAGTGATTTATGGCTTTTTTTCATGCACCTCCAAAGCCCTGGATTTCTATAAAAACAAGGCTCATCTCTTCATAATTCATCTCTCAATCATCTCGCAAATTGCAAACTTACTCTACAAGAATCATAGCATATTAGATTTGGAGAATTTGCACAATTGGAGCTTGAAAGAATCAACTTGCGAATTCAAAGCTTTGTGAGATCAATTTCAATTGCATAGTTTTTATATCTTAGCATAGAATTTCATAGTTTTCATATCATTGTTAGAATCTTCATTGTTAGATCATTTAGCATTCATTTCATATCAGTTTTCAATAGCATTCATAGATTCATATCAGTTTTTATCATTCTTATTGCATAGAAAATATCAAAAATATAGATTAATTGCATTCAATTTCATATCCATCTTTTGCATTCAAATCCTTCATTTAGGTGTCGTCTAGGTCACTGATCTCGATTACAATCTGAGAACATTAATCTTGCACCTACTAGAAGGTAGTAAATCACTTGGTTAGATTAGATTTCAATTTTGCACGATTTTTATTATCACTAACCTCTAATGTTTTACTGAGTGTTGTGTCTATAGATCAGGTATAATTTTCACACACACAACTTCCTCATTAGGGAATGTATCAGGTGAAAATTGAAGAGAATCAAAATCTTTACTGGTGGCATCAGGAATTAGAGAATGCAACTTAGTGGGAAGCCATGAACTTTCATCTAATACAGTGTCATGAATAATTGTGTGAGCCAGCTCTGTAATCCTGATTTCATTGAGCTCCTGATCTCTAAGCTCAATAACAACTCTATTATGAAAAATTGTAGACAGATCCATGAAACTTTTTGAATGAGGCTTGAACATTAGGAGATGCACAAATGAATTGAGATCTGTATTGGGCTGCTCAGAATGATCCCCTTGAGATTCTGAAATATTTGGAAGATAGAGCTACTATTGATGTAGATAACAATGTTTGATCCAAACCAATCCCCTAAGTGTGGAGAAAAATAAAATGAGCAGCTTGTGAAAGAATTCAATGATCTTATGAATGGAAGGGAATTTAATGGGATGAGATAGTGAAAGATCATAAGTAGCTGAATTCTGCCCTGTTTGATTAAAACTGATGCTAGAACATTTTGCTAGATCATAGCAATGATATGTATAGAGAGAGAGCCCTGAATGATCATGTGCTTTGCATTGGATAGTCAAATGCCCCAATTTGTGCTGATGGTTCTAAACTGTATCTTCCATTTGGAGAAAAATATGCTAAGACCAAATCCCCTACTCTGAATTAATTATAATTTTGTCTGGCAGTACTTTAGAAGAATCTAAAAGAACACAAACTCTGGTATCATACTAAGGATACTCAAAGGGAATCAAATCATGCTTTAAGAATATGCCAATTTTATTAGCAATGATCTCCACAATATCAATATCCCTATACTCCAAAGGCAATAAAGGTAGGACTACCTAGTAGGGGAAGAAGGAACAAGCCTTAGCTTCTGGCTTAAAATTAGGAACGCATATCTTTGTGTGAAGACCCAGACCATGATAGAACCAACCTTTATTTTTATGAATAATATCTCTAGATTTAGAGGAATCAAAAAGAGCAACAAAGAAACCTGAAACTGAATCTAAGCAAAAAATATCTTCAAGCCTCCCCAATATTGAAAATCCCAAGCCTGAATATCAAAAAATAAGAGTGAGGTCTTGCAGAACTTACGAATAAGAGTTGTTTGTCGGAGAAAACCAATCGGAGCTTGCAACATATGGTCAAGCAGGGTAATATTGACAAAATTTGGAGGAGGGGCTGGATTTGATTGTTTAGCTTGCCAAATCTATTTTGGATATTTTGGATTGAAGGGTGCTCTAATAGTTTTGTGCTGAGTGACATCTTCAAGAATCACCTTAACTTTTTCAGTAGCCATCGGATCCCTTTGAACATCCAGTGGAGAGCCAATAATCGCTGGAGATCCTGGTGGCATTCCCTTGCAAATGTCAAAAATAGATTGCTTCTGATGAGTGCGAACACTTGCCAATCTCTTTTTCTTGTTGTAATGACTAGATTTGAAAGACTGGGGATAGGAATATTTTGAAAATTTTTCCCACCCATAAGGTTTTTTAAAAAAACCAAGAGTATTCGAGGGATGATCCTGTTCGGATGAATCCTTAGGGGGCCTTGTAGATTGCTTAGTCAATTTGCCCACTTCATAGGAAGATATGCCAATAAAGGGAGGGGGGTTGACAGTAACAAAAGAAGAAAACCTCTGAGGATTAGAGGAGGGGGCTCCCTGAGGAAGAAATTTTCCTTTATCTGAATGCGGGATTTGATTTTTATGGATGCAAGGCTTAACATGAAACCTGGGATTAACAAAGAAGGGCTTCGCAGGTTGAACTGTAATTTTTCCATTGAAAATCTTGAAGACCTTGTTAAAACCTTGCTACGAATAGGGATCAAATTTTTGTGTGTTTTTATGGACAAAAGGAAAGGCTTGAAAGCCCTTACCATTAGGTTCAGAAGTGTTGGGCTATTTTTCCAAAAGATGACGAGCCCTATCCTGACAATACTGTGTGAACATCTAACTTTGAGGCTGCAATGGTCACTTTCTGGCAACATTTGAAACCCTTCCCTGACATAACTGATCAAATTTTTGTGCCTGTGACTACAACCTTTGTCTTCGATGGTACGTCTTCCATTCCCATTCACCAGAGCTACTCCCTCTCCCATTCTCATTCCCGATCGCCATATTCCTTCTTTATTATTATTATACTAAAATTTAAGCTAGGGATGTACTCCCTAGGTGGAATGCAAATGCTCCACTCCACATCTCGTGGGTAAATCAAGATACAAGATCTTGGGGGCCTCTCAATTTTTTGATGCAATAGAGAGTAACCCTACATGGTTTGAACCTTGGTTGTAGGCACTTTGCAGATGTAACCAGTCGTTAAAATTTAGCAATAATAGGAAAGGCATAATAGATGTGGAGGACTATACACACAATGATGAGCATTTTTTAAATGACTCTTTGGTATGGGTTTCTCCAATGGAGTCATCGGTTTGATGAAGCCATTAACATATACTCATTGCCAATAAAATCTAAATTCAGCAAAGAGTTCCTCCTTACTAAATGGCCACTTCCTAGATGTAGCCAGTCATTAAAATTCAATTTAACAGGCAAGGCATGTGATTGGGTGAAAAATAAAACCCAAGCCTAAAGCCCTGCTAATCTCTTTATCATGTGTATTGACAGGTCCAATGCAGGCCCTGTGGCCAGAATAAGTGTATAGTCATACAGTAACAAAATTAAGCATCAACTACAAAATACAACATATTTTGTACAAAGAAAAGAAAATGGGAATTTGGTGCTTACACTAAAATTAGTTCCAGCCATACTTAGAGAAATAATCTTATTGGATACCATCAAGAAAATAAATACATTATTAATTATTTAGCATCTTTGTTCAATATTGAAAAAGAAGACTATTTTGGGGCTCAATTAACATTAGCCATGTTTCTCACTGACTCAGTTGTAATTTACTCTATGACCTCAATCGAACAGATAAAAACATATTCTTTATTCCACTAAAAAGAATTCATAAATTATTTAAAAACTAATTTTATTTTAGAATTTTAACAATCTTCTTATTTGAGTATGTTATATTTCTATTTGTGAAACACTTTAAATTTATATATTTAGGGTTTTCCAATTATAAGGTATGATAATTACATGTGATTATAATTATCTTTATCCATCTTCTAAAAAAATACTTACACTTTGATTCTCTTTTTTAAACGTAAAAGTTATAATCAATTAAAATTATCATTTTCACTATACTATATACCTCTTCAACAATGTTACTATTAAATTAATTAAATTTAAATGTTATTACCCATTAATATCTAAAAAGGAAAAAATAACAATGTCCATTGCAAATAAATATGACGTACCCATTGCACGCTAAGGTGTGATTGCTATTATTTAAATTTCATGAAAGTGAATGCCAACTACCATGGTAGATTTTAGGATGAAAGGGAAAAGAAACCCCATTTTTGTAAACCCTTTCTAGAATCATGATACGTGTCCACTCGCATGGTCAACCATCAATATCATTCAATTATGATGTGTGACTCATGAGGTGACTAGGTGACTACTAGTACTAACAAGGAAAAAGTTAATGGGACCCACGGGGCCATGACACCAGATAGTGACTAACAATGACTGTTGGATGATTATAGATCAACGATTGAAGCTGTATTTCAGGCTGAGAGGGAAAAGAAAACCCATTTTTGCAAAAAATTATGGAATCATGACATGTGTCCACTCACACATTCAATGTCATTTGATGATGACCTTGGACTCATGAGGTGACTAGGTGAGTACTAGTACTAACAAGGCAAAAATTAATGGGACCCATGACACCTGATAGTGACTAATAATGACTGTTGGATGAGCATAGATCAATGACCAAAGGTGTATTTTGGGCTGATTTGGGGAACAATCCCCTCTATTTGCAAATGTCCCATAGAAACAAGGCACGTGTCATGAATTAACCCTCAACTAAGTATAATTAAAATCTAAATTGGAGTAAACTGCAAAATAGATTATTTAATAAATGTTTTAATTCCGTGTGTCTGACTAAAGTTATAATTTCAAACGATTAAGTCACACATGTCCTAGTGACATCAGATATATGTCTTCATAAAGAAGCAATAAAAGTGACATGACTGACAACTGAAGATTTTACAATTTTTTCCCTTTAGGTTTTCAATCTAATTTTTTCAGTTCTAACTAGTATTGGAGATTTAGAAAGGGGTTACGACTTCTAGGTTGAGGATTGAGGTCCGAGGAATAAAAAGAGTCTCTCATATTCCTACCCACTCATAGTCTGCACAAATTGAAATTACAAGTAAATACTAAAATCCTGAACACCTACGTCCCACATTTTAAATTTTTTAAATCTCGTGGTTTACAGGCTTATTTTTTATATTGTAGAAAAAAATTTAGCCTATTAGGGTTTTATTTGGAATCACCCCTGTAAATTGTAGTTGTGTATAATTATTTGAATTTTCCTACAAGTAAATAGTGATACCAGTTACCACAATGGACAAAACAAATACCAAGATTATGAGTAAAAGGCAACGTTAGATAACAAGCTTCCATAATCTAGTTAAAAAACTAGGTTTCAATGATAAATTCCATTTTTTTAATGATCTTGTTATCCATGGAAATAAGGGAATAATGGAAATTAGATTTGCACTTGAAAATAAGTGGAACGATCCAAAGAAGGATTCAAAATTTTATCCATTTAATAACATGGTAAAGGCAAGGACAAATAAAATTGCATAGTGGGTTGCTGGGTCAACACGCATGGTGTTACCTCAACTATTCCCTTGCCCAGAAATTATCATGGTCTGCACCAAAAATTATGATGAAAATAGAAAATAAATTGTGAATAAAAATACTCAGGAGGAAATTTTATCCATAACCAAGAGTGAAATTGCTAGTCTGTTGGACCTAGGGTTTAAACAACAAAACTCAAACATGCACATTGACCTGGGAAAGTTGGCAGAGGACTATGAAAAAATAGATGCACCATAGAAAGATTCATATATCAGAGGAATAACAAGCGGTTCTAGTCTGAATCCAAATCATAAGCCTCCTTATGATTATGATATTTTTGTGCAATGGGGTCAAGATAGTATTTCCTTGCTAGCATTTTTTTTGGGATTGGATAGTAATAAAGAAGTGGGTGCCAACATTCTTGAAATGATTTTTCATATTCATTGTGAAAATGAACTAGTAAAATATAATTTTATTGAGCACATTGTTCATTGCATGCAAGAACAATTACTAATAATTAAAAGAGGTTCACATAAGACATTTAGATTCACAACCTACTTGTGCTATCTTCTCTTAGCAAAGCATCATGCAATATTTCAGACAAACAAGCTTCGCAGTTAGGTCCAAAATCCAATATATGAATGGACACATGAGATAAGGATGATTGATAACATAAGAAACTACAACAATTTTGTAGACTTCTTTTTGGCACCAATGTATCATAAAATTACATGCACTCCAATGCCTAAATTACCTTTTTCTTTTAGAGATTTCATTCAACTCGAAAGTCAAATACAATTGGCTGACTGGTACTTCATGGAAGAGTACACTATGTTAAGGTTTTACAGTTCAGTGGTAGAACCCTAAAAACTTACAATACATGTGATAGAGAGGGTATTCACATTGGAATATGTACAGAAGATGGAGAAAAAATATGTACTCTTTAATGGTTAGCAAAAGAAAATGATATTTCCTTCCTTTCCTTTATCATTTGGAGGGTTCACATTTGAGAGGAGAGGATTCAAATTGGCATAGGATTTTTTTTCAATTTTTCACTTTGATGTTGTCAGTCATTGGAAGTATGATCTAGTCAACATAATTGGAACAAAGCCTAGAGAGAATGGTAAATCTACAAGAAAATGTCAACATGAGAGTATGCCATTGATAGAAAATTTTTAAAACATGGAGTCCTAGGATGAGGTCAAAAAAAAGATGGAGAAATATGCCGCTGAAAATAATATTTCAATACAAGAATTGTCATCACAAATTATGGCATTGCAAAAATAGAAAGGAAAAGTCTAGCCCATGACATCATACAATTTCAAATAGAAAGTTGTTCAACCATCTAGAAAATCTATTCCAAAATACCTAGTGGATGAATGTACAGATGGTAATTGGACTCAAACTAAAATTTATAATTTTTGGGAAATGAGAAAGAATCTCAGTGAGCCAAAGACCTCTACAGATCTTTATGAAGTGGAAGAGGATAAAATATTTAGTGATTTGTGGAATAAGGAGCATCCAACTAAAGCATATCACAATGATAATGATCATCCAGGTAATGAGTATGAGCGGGATTCTGTGAATCCTACATCCACTAATGTATATTCAATTAGTAGTGGAGTTGATGTGTCCACAAAAGAAAAATACACCAAAGGGGCAAATATTGTAGAAAAAATGGGCTTTCTAGGTTGGGGTGGTCTGGGTCCTAGAGGACAAGGGCCTTGGTCTCCACTTGTCCCACTAGTTCAACCAAAATATGGTGAGAAACCAATCATTGGAGTTGAATCATTAGATTCATAAAAAAAAAATACTACTCAGTGTCATACCCTTTCACTTTCATTTGTTTCAGCATCAAATCCAGTTCCACTTGTTCCAAGCACTTAGATTCAATTTGAATCAAGTGTCACTCCCACTGGTGTGGATATCATTTGTAGTACTAGTGGTCCAAAAAGGACATTACAAGTGAACATGGGATCAATGGATCCCAGTGATCAAGGCAATGTAAAGAAGAAAAAGGTTATGACAAGTACAATTACAATGGAAATGGTGACTATGAGTCCAACAATTGTCACACCTTCAGGACAAAACCCTTAGGACAGTCCAAAAATTCCACTTGTAATGGGTTAGGGTGTTGCTAATCCTCATGGTAGAATTAGGAGAACCCCAGGAAACATAGGTGGAAGCTCATACATCACTGCAAGTGCTATTTAACCTTTCAAACATTCAATTGTGTTAGAAAACACTGATTTTCATTACAATGATTTTGTAACTAACTTTGAACAATCAAAAAATAGGAATAGACAAAATACTAAGACATTTAAGAGGGATGTAGTTGCTACAGCTCATGATGCAGAACCTACATCAAATAGGTTATTTCCCACATATGACCCAAAGAAAGAAATGATGGAGTTCATGGTTGTTATGTCCCTTGCTAGAGATAACAATCCATTATAGAGTTAGTTAGATCCATCTGAATTTCAAGTTAGCACCCTCCAAATGGATTTATCCAAAATTAAAAATGTGGACAAGATAAATGTGTCGAAAATGACCAATCAAGTGGTCTACAGTTCAGGGATGAAGTTGGAGAGAGAGAAAGGAAAGCTTTAGAGAACAATAGATAAGTTAATGGTAGACTTGGCAAATGAAAAGGAAAAGGAGAAATAAATAGATAACATGTGAGAAGAATTAGAGAAAAGGATAAAAAATTCATCCTCTAAAGAAGCAATTGGACAAAAAGAACATATGGATGCAGAACTGAAAATTCTAAAGGAAAAATTGGAAGAGAGCAATAAAAAACTTGAGGATGAAAAAGTCTCATCATTAAGTTTATACAAATGCATGGAGACTATGACACATGAAAACAATAAATTAAATAAATAATTGGATAATGAGAGGGTAAAAGAAAAACAATGGGAAGAGAAAGAAAAACAGTGGGAAGGGAAAGAAAAGAAAATAAAAAAATAGTGGACACCAGTTGTCAGAAATAAGAGAAGAGCTAAAGAAGGAAAATCATATAATTAAAACTTACAAAAACAACTTGAATGACCAAGTAAATAATACAATCAAGAAAATAAAAAAGACTTTTCGGGGCAAATAAAGGTGAGAACTAATAGGTTGTGTGATTGGTTTGAATTGAATGAAAATATTAGAGATTTTTTTGGGAAGCTCAAAGAGTACATTGAGAAGAATAATTTTTTTGGTAAGAGACAAAATATTGCAAAATAGATTTTGAAACAAATCAACACAACCAGTGATAGGCATTTGGTAAGCAAGGGAATTTGTGACCATGTTCATGCATCAATAAAGGAAAAATTTGTCTTTCAAAAATGTTAGAAACTAATGGAAGGAGAGGAAACTCTAGCCTTATATGGGACAAATCTCGCCAAGATGAATAAAAAAACAACCAAAATGATAGGTCTTGGTTTGCCAAGTCCTAGTCCTAATAACTCATCAACGAATTTCATTGGAAGAGAAGCTTACAAAAAAAGTTGGAGGAAACAATGATGTCTAATTTAGGCAAGCTTCCTCAGGACACAACTCATGAAGGCATTGCAAAGTGCATCAAACCATTAAAAAATTTGAATGTAGTATTGGAAGGATCATTGCTTTCAAGTCACTCTTCCAAGTGTAGATGGTTGATAAGGCTGTAGGTCATTTACTATAACTTGAAAAATATTGATCTTCCAACTGACGCGAAATGGAGCATACTAAACAAATTGGTAGAATCATCTCATCAATCATAGTATGTGAAAGTACTTTCAGTTTCAATCATCTCTATATTTTTTTCTAATTGCTTAAATTGAGTTTAAAGTAACAAGTTTGAACTTTGTTTTCTGAATAGAATCAATGTAGTAGATGTTATTGCTAATTTAATAAACCGGTTTGTCAAATGCATAAATGTACAGTTGTTGAAATGTTGTAGTTGTCTTACTGATTTTGATTTTTGTAATGCCCAAAATATTAGGACAAAACACACCAATAATTTTTTTTAAAGAACATAACATCTTCTAAGTTGTACACAGTAATCACTCGACATGAAACTCGAGACACATTGAACAACACAAATCGACTCACAAGGGGAATCATGGCATGCGCCGGAATGCCAACATCCCTTATTCATCAGAATGCATTAATCAATGGAAACCCCTAGCTTGGTTTGACATAAACATAATCTAAATGGTTTAATCATAGTTCAAATCTAATTTAAATAATGATGAAAGTCTCCCTAACTCAATACTAGGGTAAGTAAACTATTAGCAATGAAAAGTCATTAATAAAAGATAGATTTAAATTTTAATGTGTGTACCCCTACATTAAAATGTAATTTATACAAAGATTCATTATACAATATTAATGTTCCCCCTAAGGGATTTTAAAATAATAAATTTTATAAAATCCTAATCAATTTATTAAAATGCTAAAACTAGGGCAACAATCTTCACCTAGGTCCCTACTAGGGATTTAAATGAATAAAATAATTCCCATATTCCAATTATTTAATGAAGGTAATAAGGTCATTAAATTAATTAATAATTAATAATTCTTTTCCAAAACTTAAGAAAAGTAATGAATATAATTATCCAATCTTAGTCCACTAATCTCAATTTATTATTAAAATAATATAAAAACTAATCAACAAGATTTACTACATTAATATCTACAATAACCTTAATGTTGCCTTTATTAATAATTAAATCAAGTGAGACCCACTTGAATAAATAAATCATTCATTAAAAATTCAAATTACTATCCTCTAAAAGATTAAATAATAAAACAACATTAATTCTATTAAAATTAAAAGTGACTTCCTAAAGTCACTTAATCTTAATAACTGAATAAAGTCTAAAGTAAGAATAAAATAATAAAGTGCCACTAAAGCCAAAATAAATAATATAAAAAAATAAAAGAATGAGAATCTCAAAGTGAGAAACCCTAACCCTAATTCAGATTTAGGGTTAGGCCCTATTTTAAAAGGCAGGAAAAACCCTAATTTGTCATTTCTTTGTGGGTGCAGGTTGGGGCAGAGGCTTAGGTGAAATGCTTAGAGGAACTTTTGTGTACACAGTAGTGTACATATGTGTATATACACACATATAATTTGGTGTGTATATGCCATCTCCAGCCTCTACAGAGGAATGCTCACAACAAAACCCTTTTTAGAAATTTACACAAGGGTAAGATGGTTAGATTGCTATTACTTTTTTTTGAGTCTGCTCTCCAGATTCTTTCATCTCTAGAGATATCAGAGAGCAAATATTTGTTTTCATTCTTTTTAAAAAAAAATGTTCTCAGTTCGGTACAATTAGATTCATTTAATTTATTTTTTTTAAAAACCCTCTGATAGGGCACATAGTTAAAACTCTACTAGGAACATGATGTAGGACAAGTAAGGAGGATCCAATTAAGGATAGTCCTCACATGTAGCCAACCGCCACAATGCGAAATAATACAACAAGATAATTCTTTTAACTCAATTTTCATTAACATTCCCAGCTATAAGGCCTTCTATGTTATTGCCAATTACAATCAAGAAAGAGTTCTACAAGATCAACAAAGATCCAAGCCAACTCTAGCTAGTTTAGTTTTGAAAATAATCAGCAACTGATGGAAACCCTAAGGTAGATCTGAATTTGAGCTCATAAGCCTCCAAGCAATTTCCTTGTCTCCAAGCAAACAAACCACTAGCTTTGCAATTACAAACTATCAGAAATCAATCTAACCTTCAAGATCTCATAGGATCCAGATCTAATCCCTAACTTTCACTACTAATCTCTACCTCTAAACAACTACCCAAACACCCTTTAAATACTAATCTTCAGCCACAAGTCGGCTGGAAGAAATAATTAACTCCTAAGCCAAGTTGGCTCTCATTACAAACAAATATTAAATTCAACAACAGTTGGCTCTCAAATAACCTTACAAACATTTAATTCTCCATGTCAACCTCTAGATATACATAGGAGAGTATAACAAAAGATACCAACAATAAATGCACCAAGTTGTCCAACCAAATCCTCAAGAACTCCAGTCGGTAAACTAAAACAACCGAGCACCAGTGAAACAACTGACCAAACCAAGAAACACTGAGCAACACAAGCATCACTAGGCACAAGTTCCACCGAGCGCCAGAAGCTTCACTGAGTTCCTTCAGTGACCAGGCTCCCTTCAATAACCAAGACCATTGGTTAAAGCTATAACCGAGTAACACAAAACAAAAAAAAACACCTCCATGCAAATTCATTGAGTACCCTAGAATGCCCATGCATCAGACACCCCAGGTTCAAAAAGATGTTCTCATAGGCTGGAAGAACATCATCTGAGATTCAGCACATAAACCCCGAACTAGTTCTTCACATACAAGTCCTCCAACTTTTCAGCTTGCATACTCTTCCACTTCAGTTTCCTCTATCTTTTCAAGTCTCTCTTTGATAACACATAGGCATGTTCTCCATACTGATCATCATACCTATCAGGATCCCCCAACTCAACTTGGCTACCAATAATCAAACTCCTCCTACCAAGTGTTGTCTACAACACATGCATCAGAAAAAACTTCATGTCATCCTTCTCAACAAAAAACACATTCTTGACACAATCATACATAGCTCTAAAATCATATTTCCAAGTTCTACCGAGAAATATATCACAACTATTCATATCCATAATATCACACAACACTAGATCCTTATACTGGCCAATCTAAAAATCAACAAAGCACTGTTCCCTCACTTCCAGAGCATGAATATTTTGTAACCACCCAATGTTGGAAAATTGCAATTGAAACAATTGTTGTATTGTCATTGATGTCAAACCTTAACTAGTAAGACTGTTGCTACTTAGGAAAGTACTATATCTATTTGAGTGTTGCTAAGGGGATAGGCAAGGTTGGTAACAATAGCACCTAAGGAAAGGTTGAGTTATCTTGATAATACAAAGTGTACTTGACTATGTTGCACAATGATGAGACAATGTATTGTTTATACTAGTAAGACTGAAGACTGAACTGGTAGGCTTGACCGAGAAAAGAATGGAAAAATTATGTTTAAGCCGAGTAATGTTAGTGTTGACCGAGTTAATGTATGCTGAGAAAAATTTTAGTGTCAACCAAATGATAGTGTAAGCCGAGGAAACATTTTAGTAATGATCGAGCTTTCTACATGAAGACCGAGTAGTTGATCACAGTATTGACCGAGCATCAACAATTTCATATTTGAAGAGAATTTAGTTTTGGAGTTGACATTGTTGAATTCTTGGATTATGTGAAACATGTTGACTTTATTTATTGATTGTTTGAAAGCATTAAATGCACTGTAAAATATTTTATTGTAAATCTTTAAGAGATTTGAGACGATTCTAGAAAAGGAGCCGAAGAACATGAAGCGGGTAGATTCAATGAATCTGACCTAACCCTAAGATCTACGAATGAGATTGAGCAGCATAAGATGAGTTAACCTAATTGAGGAAAGTATAAAGGGAACCTAAGCATTTGGATATGAAAGTGCATGGGTGAACAGAGAATGCTGGAAGATCAATAAAGTTTTATTGATTGTATAAGCAGAAAAGTCTGAAGGAGAATTGTGGTGGTTGCTTGAAGAAAAGTTTCAAGCAGATCAGAGATGGAGATGGAAAAGTTTCAAAGTCAGTAAACCAGCATTAGTGTATGGAATCAGATCTGATATTTGCAAAGTGAGTTGTATATTTTTCAGATAAATATTGTTGCTACTTTCTAACCATTGTAACTGTACACACTAAAATGGTGCACTTCTATAAACCATTACATGCAAGGTTGCTCAAGAATGAGGCCTCACAAAGCGGCTCATAGCTCTCTATGTATGGAGTTGCAAGATTGAAAATTGCTCTCAGCTAGAGCTACAAGCTTGTGACCTTGCTAGTCAACCACACAATGAGAGATTCAAGTGAAGACAAGGGAAACAATGCCAATATCTCCAAGAATCAAATATGCAATGCAATGCAAGCTATATGAAAATGCAATCTAAGCTATGGAAATGAAAGTACGATGCAACTAATCTACGAAAAGAAATAGCAATGGATTACAATGCTTCCTATTTAGACTATGTGAGCTTATTCTATTGCATAAAAGGAAGTCTATACTATGAATGTCATTATCATGCAACTAAGAAAGCAAGTATGCAACTAAATGATGAAATGAAGCAAGTCTTCAATGTCTTCAAAAACTCCAAATGCACCTAAAACTTGCAGCATAACATTAGCATAAAAATATGGTATATGCAAATGAAGGAGAGAGCTCTCCTTTTATAAGAAATGAGGTGAAATGGACCATGGAGATTAAGAGGCAAAAAGTCTTAATCAGCGGTGGAGCTTGAAAGAGGAGCAATCCATGTGCACAAGTATCCTCCAATAGGAAAATAAGGGTTGACTTTATGTCCATATGAGACAAAAAGTGCTTTTCTCTTTTTTATAAAATAGGAATAATGCTTTATTTGTGCAACTTAGGATAAGAGGAAAGTGGGGGCTTTTTATTTATTAAAAGGGGAGGAAATATTCTTTTTAAATAAATAAAGACTTAGGATAAATGGTTAGCCCATAGGATAAAAATCCAATATATGATCGAAATTAAGATTTGATCAAGAAATTGATAACATTGAGAATATTGATTATTGATAAAAATGATTCAGGATTGATAAATCAAATAAATGGGGCCCAAAGTCTAGGCGACCATTTTAGGGTGCATACATTTGCCCCTCTTTGACTAATGTGTGATCGATTTGGGAACACATGTAGTCAAAGAATGAAGTTGCAATGTGAGATCGATTTGGGATCACAAAACAACTCAGATATGAGGTCGATTCGGGATCATATCCGGACAAAGCATAAACAAAAGGCCTTTGAACATGAGGTCGATTCGAGATCACATTCAAAGTAAAAGATAAGAATCTCAAATTTGAGCAAAAGCTCAGAAAAGATGTCTGAATCAAGAGAATCAAGCAATTGGGGATGAGAATCCCATAGGTACTGCCCCCTCAGAATCGAAATCGAAATCAGGTAGAGAGGAGAACAGTGAATTGATAAGGATTTGATCAAATCAGAAGGAAATCACAATTGAATGTAAAGGTCAACAGGTTAACCATTAGGCAATGAAACATGCCCCAGCCTGAAAAGATGTAGTCAAATGTGAGAAAGGAGGGTATGAAATGAATATGAATGAAAGACTAGAAGTTTGGAAGACATGGAAATGAAGAAATGACAATGCCCCAACAAAGATCGAAGGATTAGGCCTCAAAAGATCAGTCAACTACGCAGAAGAAGGGAAGATTTTGAAACATGATTTTGACTATGAAGATGACCTTGGATTTCAATTTTGAGTCTGAAAATGGATCCAAGACGTCGAAATTAGGTAGGGGTGCAATTTTTGCACAATTCTGAGGTGTTTTGAAAATGAGGTCAAAAAGGTCAAAAGACTATAAAAGGGGTTAAAATGTCATTTTCAAAAATTATTTGTCTTTTAGTGATTTGAGAATTTTCAGAGCTTTAGAGAGAGAAAATGGCCCAGCAAGCAGGAGTTCCCATCCACAGGCATCGATTCAAGTGCGCCCGGTTGCACAACCGGCCACCACACTATCCTGCCCCGGTATGTTTTCGAAAAACTCAAGCTTTTTGAGTCATTTTTTGCATTTAATAGCTTTTTTAGCACATTTTTCAAATTTTTAAATTTCAAAAATTTTGTTTAGGTGAAATATCGCGTGATACTTTAGAAGTATCGCGCCCTTTGGGGAGAAATGTCACGCGATACTTCGCAGGTCCTCAAAGTATTGCGTGAACTAAGACACCAGTATCGCATGATACTGGGTGAAAAATTGCGTGATACCAGGTGAAGTATCGTGCATCATAAGGTGTATCACCCCGCTATAGGGAGAAGTATCACCTGATACTTCTCCAAAAAGGAATATCGCCCAGTTAAAAAATTTGATTTTTAACGTATTTTTTAGCAAAAATGACATGGGTCTAGACAATGTTATGTTTTAGAGATGTTTTATACTGAGTTTTTAGACATCCATCATGATATGTGCTAACAAATGGCTTGGTTTTGGCTTGCAGGAGGTCTTTCTGGTGTTGATCATCAGAGCGCCGAAGGTGACAGGATTGAGATGTGTCCGAGATCTAAACGATTCGGGAAATGCCGACATCAGAGCTATGAGATTCAGATATCTGTTGAGATATCCGTATATCAGAGCTGACCATGGGTTGCTGACTACTCTTGCCGAGAGATGGCATAGTGAGCACAACACCTTCCACCTACCTACTGGAGAGGCATCGATCACTTTAGAGGATGTCTACAGGATCTTACTAGTGCCATGTCATGGCGAGCCGGTGAGTATAATCATGTTTGAAGATATAATCATTTAAGTGTAATGTTTCCAGATGATGAAAATTGACATGATTTGTTTGTTGGCACAGGTGTACTATGATCAGAATGCCACTGAGGGGCGTCGACTGATCCAGGAGATGTTCTAGGATGTCACTATTCTGGATAGGCATATCAGCTGGGAGAGGTTGATAGATGATTTTGGCAGAGACTACCCAGTGCTATGTATAGTGGCATCTATTATTTCATAGATCTTGATGACTGATCGTAGTCAGAAGAGATTCCCACTTGGATGGGCTTGGTTATTGGTTGATTTGGTCGGCAGGCCTTGGCGGATGGCATGGGGTCCTACCATATTGGTAGAGATGTACCATGAGTTGCACGAGATCGTCTACAGAGACGGTTGGACATGGGCATGCGATGCCATCCTGGCACAGGTGTGGGTGTGGGAGCACATCATTGTGGTGTGCCCTAGGGTTCAGCCGAGGGAGAGGAGGTACCCCTTCATCTACAGGTACCTTAGGTTCATATCACATGCCCATACTGGGGATGTGACGTACTACAGGTGGATTTTGGATGAGATAGCCTCGTTCACATGGAGGCCATACAAGGAGGTGGAGGTCTAGGGAGATGCAGCCGATGAGCTGAGTTACATGTTGTGCACTCAGCCACTAGTAGGTCGATATGCAGAGATAGTCAAGAGATTCTGCATCATTTGAGTATGGTGGTAGTTCAGGAGGTAGTAGCGAGTCTTGATAGAGACTATGACATATGCTAGGGCTAGGGATGAGGAGGGCCATGGGTGGCTACCCATGTTGGACTATCAGCAGGCTGTCGCAGAGACATCAGGTATTAGGAGCGAGCCCTGGGAGTATTTCCCAGATGTGGCAGATGCAGGGGCTGATGCAGCCTACAGAGCAGAGTGGTGGAGGGTGCCATTCCCTTGGTTTACTATACCAGATGCACAGGTACCAGTGCAGGGAGGAGACCGAGGGGATGACGGGGGAGACAGAGGAGACAGAGGGGACGAAGGGGAGGGAGGGGATGGAGGAGATGGTAGGAGGGGGAGAGGGAGGAGGATGGAGAGAGGAGAGGGGTTAAGATTAGGTGGCCAAAAATGGTCATGAGGATAGAGATCGGCGACACCTGAGGATGAGGCGAGACCAGCTCACTGGCAGGCAGAGGCACAGTAGGATCAGCCTGCGGGTGGGGATGATCTAAGAGCCTAGATACAGGCTCAGGAGGCAGAGATATAGCAGCTTCAGATTACCATAGCCATGAGAGATCAGAAACTACTGGATCTAAGGGCAGAGTGAGATCAGCAAATAGCCGATCTCAGGGCAGAGATAGCATGCCGTGAGGTGATGGCATAGGCAGATGCACTGGAGCTCCGACGGGAGTCAACGAGAGCAGCCTACTATCACAGAATCTATCTGCAAGCCATCCTAGAGGGTGAGAGAGTGCCATCATACTCTCAAAGGGCAGGGGTATCAGATGTGGTACTCGATAGGAGAGCCATGCCTCCTCCACCACCACGAGCTCCTCACGAGGGTGGTAGCGAGTCTTAGGGTTAGGTCTTGGGTTTAGATGTTTTGGACATATCCTGAGACTTTTGATCCAGATTTTGGGATCTCATATTGTATTGTATATCATGACATTGTTATAGATTTATGAGATTACTGGATGTTCGATGTATCATGTGTTTATATCTCTCTTGTGATGGATGTATCAGTTTATGTATATTGTCTTGTCATTTTTCTCAAAAGGCTTATGTATATGCTTATGTATGTTCTCTCTCATAGATGTAAATTCTCATGTGTATGATATAGACTTATGTTTCTTGAAAATGATAGTTTTGATATAGATATGATGATATGATTAACCCCTTGTGATGAACAGGAACAGGTTCGAGATGAAAAGGACAAGGAGTGAAAGATATGATTGAGAAGATGAAAAGGTGAGCGCAGTCGACTGACAGGTCCACGTAAGATGAAAAGGAGAGCTCTCTCCATATGCAAGAAATGCAAAACTAGACTACCATGACCCTAAAAATGCAAGCTACTATGAAAGTGGTTGACTTGCAAGGTCACAATGCTTATAGACATCTAATTATCATCATCAAGCATTATTGGTAGCATTGTAAGATCATACAATGCACACTAGTATGACTATGTGGATATGAATATGATCTTTATCAGAGAGGAATGTGGGAATCTCACCTAGGCATCAAAAGACATATAGGTCAAGATGACTAGTGCAGCGAGATTACCTAAGTTTGATATGGTGAGATTATGCTTGTATCAAGACATGTGAAAATCAGGATAGCTAGAAGCATGCAATCGCATAACAGTCAAGGATAATACCTTGTCAATCCATAGTGTCAAGTAGGACTAGCATAAATGCTCATGATAGTTAGGATCAACAAAATATACCCACAAGTAGATAAAGAAAGAAAACATGTTCTCATTCTCTCAGTCTTCTAGCTAGGCATCATTGAAAACTTCTCAGGGAGAGACCACTCATCAAAGAAATCCTCATAGACAACACACAAAGAAAAAAATAAAGTCATCATATCGTCAGTGAGTTGATTGTTTAAGTGCGTGTGTGTTGGTCATAGAGTCAAACTCTAAGTATCACATCTGCTTAGTGAGAAATATCACATTACACTTGGACTATTGGGTAAGACATCTGATAAGTGTTAAGAAACACTTGACGCAAGGGTAGTGTTGAAAAACACTGTTTGGGGTGGTGTTGAAAAACACCTATTAGGAAATGCCCCAAGAGACAAATGCACCTAAAGGACCTATGCTAACAATTATGCCCCCTAGACAAAGATAAAGACCAATTCCAGATAAGATCAGGGTATGATGGAAAGTGGCTAAGTGTCGAGGATGCATGCTAACAAATAGGAGTGCAAAGGCCTCAAGTAGTGCCTGTTTCCAGGTTTTCACCACTTGGATTCTTTTTTTGGTCATTTTTTCATTTTTTAATATTTTTGCTACCAAGGCGCCTATTTCCAAGTTTTCACCAAGGCACTTTTTATATTTATTTTTTTGAACTTTTTGCATTTTTTTTTTTTTTAAATATTTTTTCAGGACTTTTTATACTTTTTAGGATTTTTTCAGCATCATATATCAATTTTTTTTTGGTATTTTTTTAGGATCAATAAAATATATACAAAGGATGCCCCCAGATAGAATGGGCATCAAGGATAGAACTTCTTGAGGTCCACAATGTTGATGGGATCAGGGAGTTGTTCTCCATTAGGATCTGACAGTAAATACGCACTGGTACCAAAAGTAGCTGTGATGACATATGGTCCAAGCCAATTAGGTTCAAACTTGCCCTTTTATTCTCTGTTCTGTTGGTTCTTAGGGTTCTCTCACAAAACAAGATCACCTATTTGGAATTCTCTAGGGTGAACCTTCTTGTTGAATGGTTTGGACATACGCTTTTGATACACTCTCATATGATCAAAGGAAGCCTGATGCTTCTCATCTAGAAGTTCTAGTTCCTGTAACCTCATGGCGTGATAATCCTCATCTGTAATCAAACCTTTGAGTGAGACTCTAAGTGATGGTATCTCAACTTCTAAAGGTAATACCGCTTTAGCGCCATAGGTGAGAAAAAAAGGAGTGGCTCCTGTAGGTGTGCGAATGCTTGTTCTGTAAGCCCATAGTGCTGGATTGATTTGCAAGTGCCAATCCCTACCATTCTTGTGCACTGTCCTATGAAGAATCTTAAGAATGGTTTTGTTAGAAGCTTCTGCTTGTCTGTTTCCTTATGGAAAATAGATGGAGGACTAATGTTGCTTGATTTTAAACTTTTTGCATAGATGCTTTAGGTTCTTATTCTTAAATTGACCTCCGTTGTCCGTAATGATCTCAGAAGGCACTCCAAATCGGCAAATAATATGATTCAAGATGAACAAAGAGATGGTCTTCCCTGAGGTAACAGAAAGTGGCACAGCTTCCACCCATTTTATGAAGTAGTCAATGGTAGTAATAATGAACTTATGTCCACCTGATGAGTTGGGATGAATCTACCCAACCAGATTAAAGGCCTAGCGCTGAAATGGCCAATGAGAAACAGAAGGGATCAGCTCCCTACCTGGAGCATGAATCAGGTTTCCATGTTTCTGACCATTTTCACATGACTTAGAAAAGGTGACTACATCTATCTACATTGTGGGCCAATAATATCCCACCCTAAGCAACCTTCGGGCCATGGCAAGACCATTAGAATGTCCACCACAAATGCCCTCGTGGATGTCAGCTAACGCTTGGTTGGATTCCTCCTTTTCCAAGAACCTAAGAAGTGTCCCATCTAAACCCCTCCTATATAAATCACCAGAGATGAGGGTGTGGTGAGAGGCATTACAGATGAGGTTTCGGCATTCAGAGTGGTTGAATGTGTTAGGGATGATGCCATCACGAAGATATGAATAGATAGCACCATATCGGGAAGACTCGTGTGTGACAATGGTACAAATGACATGGCTTTCAGACGAGTCAAAGATGGGATGGTGTAGCTCTTCCACCAGGAATTCAAATCTGAATTCATGTGTCTCCAACTAAAGAAGGGAAGCTAATGTGGCCATGGCATCTACAGCTTTGTTCTCTATCCTAGGGATCTATTGAAACGTCACAAAGGTGAAGTAGTGTCTCAAAGAATCAACCATCTTTTTGTAGGGTATCAATTTGTCATCCTTGGTTTGATACTCTTCATTGACCTGGTTGATGATTAACTGGGAATCCCCAAAGACATGTAACTCTGTGATGTTCCATTCTATAGCCATTCTCAAGCCATTGGTTAAAGCTTCATATTCTACAATATTATTTGTACATGGGAATAAAAGTTTGTAAGACTTTGGAATATTGTACCCATGTGGAGAAACAAATAATACTCCAGCACCTGATCCATTTTGCATGTGGGAACCATCAAAGAACATTGTCCAAGTGCGAGTAGTCATATACAAGATGTGTTCATCTGGGAATTCCACTTGGACTGGCATACTATCCTGAATTGAGAAATCAGCTAATTGGTCAGCAATAGCTTGCCCTTTTATGGCCTTCCTTTCAACGTACTCTATGTCAAATTTAGTTAGGACCATCATCCATTTAGCAAGTCTACCCGCGAGGGCAGCCTTACTAAGCAAGTATTTAAGAGGATCAATTTTTGCAATCAAATGTATGGTATGAGCAAGCATGTAGTGGCGCAACTTTTGAGAAGCAAAAACCACTGCGAGACAAGACTTCTCAATATTATTGTAATTGATCTCATAGGAGACTAGAGTACGGCTGATAAAGTATATGGCCCATTCTTTCCCAGTATCATCTGATTGAGCCAATAATACCCCTAGGGAAGTGTTTGTAGCTAAAATATATAGGATCAATGGTTTCCCTGGAATAGGAGGCATTAGGATCGGAGGATTAGCCAAGTACTGTTTGATCTGATCTAGGCTTTTTTGACAATCCTCATTCCAAACACAAGAAGCACCCTTATGCAATGTCTTGTTAAAGGGTTGCACTCTATCCGCAAGCTAAGAAATAAACCTCCTAATCGATTGAAGACGTCCCTGAAGACTTCTCATTTGGCTGATATTTTGAGGAGGTGGCATATCTAGAATTGCTTGGACCTTTTCAGGATCAACCTCGATACCTTTTGCTGATATTATGAATCTTAAAGTTTGCCTAAGGTGACGCCAAATGTGCACTTCTTTGGATTCAATCTGAGTTGAAACTATTCCATGTGATCTAGAATTACTTCCAGATCATCGAGGTGTGTGTCCCGTTGTCTTGATTTTGCCAGGGTATCATCCACATAATCTTTCATGTTTTCGTGCATCATATCATGAAAGATAGTGGTCATAGCTCTTTGGTAGGTTGCTCTTGCATTCTTTAATCCAAATGGAATGCCATTCCAGCAATAGGTTCCCCATGCACATGTGAATGCTATTTTCTCTTGGTCTTCAAGAGCTATTTTAATTTGGTTATATCTAGAGAAACCATCCATTAGAGAGTATATCTCATAGCCCGCTGTCATGTCCACTATCATGTCAATGTTTGGAAGTGGAAAATCATCCTTTGGGCATGCTTTGTTTAAATCTCTAAAATTTGTACATACACGAATGGACCCATCATGTTTGGAAACTGGCACTATGTTTGAGATCCATTCTGCATAATCGATGGCTCTAATGAATCCAGCTCTCAAAAGTTTTTTTAATTCCCCTTTGATAAGGAGAGCTACATGCGGATGCATTTTTCTGAGTCTCTGTTTCACTGGTTTGACGCCTAGAGCTATGGATAAGTGATGCATTATAAGATTTGTGTCAAGCCCTGGCATGTCTGAATAGGTCCATGCAAAATTAATTTTCTTTTTCTGTAAAAACTGTACATATGCCTTAGTCTCTTCTTCTGATAAAAACTGAGCAAGATGGACTATTTGAAGATTTTCTTCTGTGTTCAAATTGACTGGCTTTGTTGGCTCAATCAATACTGATGATCTATCCTGGAAATAACTCGGCAAGTTATCAAGTACCCCATCCTTAGGTGCCTCAAAGAGGTTTTCACCCTTGGATACATCATTTCTTTTTACTATTTTTGGTTCTGATACCGCCACAAAGTGGTTTTCGCCATCAGACCTATTTTTCTTTTTTTCTTTCTCTTTTATTTTTAGATTGAGGTACTTAATATCAGGCTCTGTCATGCTAGTTGTTGGTTCACTAGTGGAAGAAGCCACGGGTTCAAGAGCATTTAGATAGCAGGCAATTTCATAATCATTCTGAAAAGTGAGGAATGTAGGCTCTTGATGGCGATGAGACCAGTCAATTAGGTCAAAGTGAACAAGGGATAGGTTAATGACTGGTTCAATGTTGTTTATGCAAAAGGTGTCATCTCTGGTGACCATATAATTAGAGTTCATCAAGTCTTCTCCTAAGATACCCGAATTAGGATTCATCCTATCAAATGAAGCGTCATCCACTAAGGCAATTTGAGGAGTGCAATCCTCTAGCCCTACACTAAGCTCGTTAGCCGCATCGGGTTGGGCACTATAAGCATGGACAATATCTACGTCCAGATCAACTGTTGCATCTGAAAGTGAGTCCCATTCATATTCATGAGAATTTGTGTCTGAGTCATCATTTGGGCCTCATGATGTAGAAGCCTCAAGGTTAGGAAGGGTTTCCCCTTCTCTAGTGGTAGTATTGGTACTATCCGTCGTAGCTAGGCTAGCAGGACTGTCAAGTATCAAATCTGTGGAATCTCCCCAAAGGAGATTTGTTGAGGGCACCTAATCATCAGACACATCTTGTTGATTAGAAAGATTGGGCGTATAGTCTGAGTCACTGTCACTATCCATCGCAGCTGGGACAGGGACACCTTTCTTCTTCTTATTCTCAAAACCTAAGCCAACCGTGGACTTATTCTTTCATCCGAAAAGAGCATGATCAAGAGGCTCAGCTTTAGCATCTAGTCTATGACTAAGGGGACCATATCCAGGATAACCCATATTCTTAACCATTGTGTACCCTTTCCCATAAGCTTCAGGTGGAGGAGCACAATTCTCGTTGTGCTTGTATTTTTCCTTGTGATAGATCCAGTCCCTTATGACAACTTGCTCTTTTTCTTCCTGAATGGGAACTGAAGACTCAAAAAATGTTCCAAATAATGTCATTGCCAATGACGAAGGTTTCATACTTGGTGATGGTCTCCCATAAGACCTAGGAGAGATTGGCATTTTTGTAAAAGAATCAATTTTATAATCTCCCATCCCAAGATCTATGGTCTTGAACTTCTACTTGCATTGTTCAAGTGAACTACTAGGACTGTCAGCTTCCCTATTCAAAGGTACATGTGATCCCGCAGAAATGTTATTAACTAACAAAGCACTATCTCCAGGGATGCAAATTTCTACACCGTTATGGGGAAACTTAACACATTGGTGATATGTTGATGGGACTGCTTGCATTTCATGAATCCATGGCCTACCTAGAAAAATGTTGTAGGCTAAAGGTCCAACATCAACAATTTGAAATAAGATATCTTTTTCTACTAGACCAATGCGAATAGGCAAAATAGCCAATCCCTTAGAACTTCTTTCTGCTTCATCATATGCCTTGATTGTGATCTTTTTCCTTGTGTCAATGACATTATCGGAATATCCTAGAGCCAGCAACAAATTCATGGTACAAATATTGAGCCCCGCACCCCCATCTATTAGTACACGCCTGACATGGGTTTTATGAATCATGACTTCGATGTGTAAGGCCAAGTTATGTGGGTGACTGATGGATTTTTCATCTTCTTTTGAGAAGGTGAGGTAATGAGGGCTAGCCAAATGGTTGACCATATTCTGGAATTGATCAATATCTAAGTCATTAGGGACACTGGCTGCTTGCAAAGCATCCTCAAGGATGCACTTGTGCTTAGGAGACAATTCTAAAAGCTCAAAAATGGATATCTGCGCGGGTGTACGTTGTAGTTGGTCAATAAGATTATAATTGGAATCAGGACCAATAGCAAATTTAGGAGGAACGCCTTTGGATATGGGCTTCTTAGACTTGCTAGTGCTAGGACCTCTGATAATAATGGGTGTTTGGGCCTAACCCCTAGTGATAGCATTGAGGGACTGGGGCATTCTTTGTGAGTGAGGACCTCTTATCACCACAGCGGGTCTTTCATCAGTCATAGGAGTTGAGTCCACATTATGTCCATAAGGATCTTTCCCTCTCATCATGTTGACACTATCATCCACAACTTCAAGCATGTTAATAACATTCTTCGCATTTGTATAGGTGTAGTTGATAGCCGCCTTGCCATTCTTATTGTTAGAATTCTCTCCTTTCTCATATTTAGGCAAGGGCTCTTTAAAGGCTTTATGATTCGCATTAGTGGTTAACCCATCAACTTGTAATTGTCCTTTCTCAATAAGGTCTTGGACAAGATGCTTGAGTTTAAAACAATTTTCTATGTCATGTCCGATCCCATTATGGAAAACACAAAAAGCCTTCGCATCCCACCAATGAGGTAAAGGATCCGGTATACGATGTTTTGCAGGATCCTGTGGGTGTGCCAAATTATGAGCAACTAATGTCTTAAAAACATCTGCATAAGATTCTCCCAATTTAGTAAATTGTCTTTTCTCTATTTTAGATCTCCTTTGATACTTAGGTTTATCTTGTTGTGTTGAAGACATTTGCAGCTTCATAGCTTGAACTGCATGAGAGAGGTTAAGAACTCTTTCATTTTTGGGTTGAGATGAGTCAACAACTCCGTTGTTGACCACTTGCTTATTTTTGTTCTAATAGGAGTTCTTTTTGTCCTTGTTACCATTAGTATTGTTATTTTGGCTATTGTTGTTATTTGTTGGTTTAGCCAAAATTCCTTGTTCTTTTAGGACATCCTCAATGTGACATGCCACCTCTACCATAGTATCAAAGGAATTAAATGAGATTTTCTTGACTTCATATCTTAGTTCAGGTATTAGATTGCTCACAATGATATCAATTCTCTCCTCTTCAGGAATTGTCCTTGGGTATTTTGAACACAATCACCTCCATCGTTGTAAAAATGTGATAAAAGATTCCCCTTGATTTTGCTTGAGTTTTCACAAATCAAGCATTGTGACCGACCTCGATAAGTTGTAAGCAAAATGCTAAACAAACCTTTGGACAAGTTCTTTAAATGTCTTTACTGGAGGGGAAAGGTTGGTGAACCACTCCATGGCTTGACCTTTTAAACTCCTTGGGAATAATTTCATCAAGTAGGAGTCTTCATGGTGAAAGAAAAAGCTCATTATGTAGAACTATCGAACATGGTCGTGAGGGTCACCAGTGCCATCATATTTGTCATATGTTGGGAACTCAACTTTCTTAGGGAATTCTACCATCACCACACTTTTGTCAATGGGGTTAGGACATATGGAGTCCAAATGAAACGTGCTCTTGGGAGCCTTCATCCTGTCTATATCCTTTTGCATTTGTAAGATCACCTCATCAGTTGAAGGGCTCTGTTTCTTGATCTTTTGGTGAACATCAAAATTATATGGAACTTTAGCACCTTTGTTAATAAGACTTTCCAAGAATTGGTCTTTGTTTTGTTCCACATATTGCTCCACATATGCTTGAAAGGATGGTTCTTGTTGCATAGTCATGAAATCCATATGATCAAATTTAGCATAACTTCCTCCATGTTGTGAGCCATGATGTGCTCATTGGGAGGGTTGCTTTGAATGTCTATGAGACGACTGTCTCCTATGATGGTCATATCTTGAAGCCCTTCTTCCTCTAGGGCTTGGGGATCATGAGGGTGTCCTTGATCTTCTTCTAGGACTTGGTGAAGGGGTAGATGGGGGTGAGTTGGTCCCACTATTGGCTCCCCTCCCGTTAAATTGGCTTTGGAGTTGTTGTGCATAGAGTCTATCTTCTTCTTCTTGGGTGACTCTTTTCTGTATATCCAACAATGCACGTTCCTCTTCCTCTAGTTGTCTAAATTTTTCCTTTTTAGCAGCCTGTTCATCTAAGTAGGCTTGCTTCTCTCTCTCAATGCTTCTCAACCTTGTATTTGCATATCGAGAGGTGTCTTTAAGCGGGAAGGTTTGTCTCGAATGTCTTATTGCATTGGCTGCGTTTATGTGGTGATCACTAGATTTGTTGTTCTGGTCTTCATGTTGTGACCCTGAATCTAAGTGAGCTTGCTTATGATGTCTCTCAGCTTGTTGGTGAGCATCAAAATACCTCACATTGTTGGGAGGTGACCCGGGTGGACTAGCATGAGAAGAACCACCATACTCTCTTTTGTGTCATTGGAAGATATCCTCGAGAGTTTGATTCATGGCTTCCCTTTATTGTCAGGTGAAAGTGTAACTCATGTCCATGCTTGATGAAAGTGGTACAAAAGAGGTGCTCACTTCACTAGGATTAGCTCCCGGATTAAAACAAACCTCAGATTCACTCTTAGGAGATTGATCAAAAAGGGGTCCTTTTCCCTTATGTTGTCGATGAGTCTTGACGGGTGGTAACTGGCTAAAGGCAATAGGGGGTCACTTCCCTTGATTGACTTGGTACCTTGTTGTAACTGACATGAAAGAAAGATACTCTCAATGAAAAGGTGACCTCTCAAAGTGTCAACACCAAACTAGGATAATCAAAGTCCTCTATTGTCCAAAAAAGAAATGAGAAGATAAAAAAAAGGGGGCTTTACCAACACTGTCAAAGAGGTGCTTCAAATAAAAGGGTGACTACCCTTGCACTTTTGAATCAGGAGGTTGGAATAGGCCAAAAGATAATTGAAATTGAGATTTAAATGAAAATTATTTGGACAATAAGAGTACTAAAATTTTCCAAGAATGTAGCTAACAATCTTAGAGATGAACCTTGGCACCAAGAATGACCTTCTAACTTGGCAATTATTTCAAAGTGATTTCATAAATCAAATGATGCTATCCTAGAGGACTAAAACCAAAAATTTAGAGTCAAGACAGGTCTCAAATGTCGGGGCAAGAAGCCTACTCTAAGACCTAACCTGATTAACAGCAACTGAAACTGACCAAAGTGTAAGCACGACAGAAATTAACCAGGCGATATACTCTAGGCTACTAGAGCGATATACCTATAACCACGTGATACTTCACACGATGCTAGGTGATATACCTTCGCACTAGCAGGTGATATACTCCAGGTAGGTCAGGCGATAGTCCATTAGGGGTGAACTATCGCGTGATATTTCTCTTCAAAGCAGGTGATATTTCTAGCAAGCGTGAAGTATCGCACGATATTTCACTTTACAGGGCGTGATACTGTTGCAGAATTGTTCAAATCTTGACCAGAATTGTGTAAAATTTGCATTTTTGAGTCTGCTTGGTCAAAATTTTTAGTCTAAGGGTTGATGTTTTTTATTTCAGTCACAATATCAGCAGAATTTTGGTAGGTTTGCAAACAGTGAGAGATCAAACATGTCTCAAACACTTGAAACAAGGGCAAAAGCAACCTTGCCAAGACAAACACTTGTGATATCAAAATTGAAAAAGCACCCTATGAATGCTACCGATTATTTGTATGTAAGAACGTTTGCACTGGTATCACACAACCGAAGACAATTCAAGCAAATCTATCCTAAAAAGTCAAGGCTCAATACTTACCAACTTAGCCCACAACTTGATGCCCCCTCGCCTCACACCAAGTGGTTACCCACAAGAGATGTTGGCTTTGTCGTGGAAATGTCAAATGACACAACCAAAGGGACACATACGGTGAGTATCTTAAGGTGATCCGGGTAAACCACTTGGATCAATCCTTGCACTAAGAAGATAAGCGGCTAAAATAAGGTGGCTTCTATCTAATAGTTTTTAATAAGGATTTCTGTTCACAACACCCCTCTTGCTCCTCATAAAGGACTAGGACCTCGCGGCCTCAAGAGTACCTTAAGCATTCTTGTTCAATGTTTTCCCCATGGTCACAATCCCATAAGCTACTCACATCAAATGAAGATAAGTGTTATGTCTACCAAGGTTTTTGGTGTCCTTGATAGCCTTGAGATTATAGTGAGTTGGAATCACTTGCCACCAAGGAAAATGATGACAAGGTTGTCCCCACTTGAGTCATTCCTCTTGATTGCTCAAGAGCAGGCCCGCTAAAGGATCCTAAACTAAACAAAGAATAGATCAACTCTTGAGGTTCAAGGTTTTTGGTTCACCACAAGGGTGAAGAGCATACTCCCCTATCTCAAGAATCTCTCCCAAACACACCAAGGAAAGAGGTTCAATTACTCCCTTGCTTCCAAAACTTTAAGATGGGTCAAGATTTTCTAGTTCACCTAAAGGTGAAGAGCATACTTCTCCTACCACCTCAAAATCTCTTTCACAAGGTTTTAAAGATTCCTAATACAATTAGTGAATACCACACTTGAAAGGAAAGCAAATAAACAAGCAAAAAAAAATTTTTGTTTTTATGCTTGGGCAGCCCTGCAAAAACTGTTAGTAGCCCTCTTTGACATGCATTTTTAGCAATTTTCAAGAAATGAGAGCACCTACAAACACAACTTGTTAGACCCACAAGGTTAGCAAAATCAAAATCCAAATGTAAATATGCAATAAACTGATAGATTCAACCTAAAAGATGCAGGTTAGATCTATCTAAATATAGTAAAATAAAATAGCAAGCTAAAATGATCAAATTCAGATGATAAAACTAGAAATGCAAGTCTCTGTCAGATCAGGTGATATACCTCAGACTTCACCAGTATCGTGCGACACAGTTTCTTATAGTCGCGTGATATACCTCAGTCTGGGTGATACTTCGCACTATGGGCGGGCGATACTTCACTCGATGCCAGGCGATATACCTCAGTACTGGCGGGAGATTCTTCTCTCACGTGAAGTGTCACACCGCTATACAAAGGTATATCGCGCGATATTTCTGAGAAGTATCGTGTGATACTCTGAGATAGAAAACCGAAATTGCAAAATTTCTAAAAAATAATCTAAAAAATGACGAAAATGCAAAGAAACAAAGGACAAAGCCTATCTACTCGGCCCCATAGTGAGCACCAGAAATGTACACACTAAAATGGTGCACTTCTATGAACCATTACATGCAAGGTTTCTTAAGAATGAGGCCTCACAAAGTGGCTCATAGCTCTCTATGTATGGAGTTGCAAGATTGAAAATTGCTCTCAGCTAGAGCTACAAGCTTGTGACCTTGCTGGTCAACCACACAATGAGAGATTCAAGTGAAGACAAGGGAAACAATGCCAATATCTCCAAGAATAAAATATGCAATGCAATGCAAGCTATATGAAAATGAAATCTAAGCTATGGAAATGAAAGTACGATGCAACTAATCTACGAAAGGAAATAGCAATGGATTACAATGCTTCCTATTTAGACTATGTGAGCTTATTCTATTGCATAAAAGGAAGTCTATACTATGAATGTCATTATCATGCAACTAAGAAAGCAAGTATGCAACTAAATGATGAAATGAAGCAAGTCTTCAATGTCTTCAAAAGCTCCAAATGCACCTAAAACCTGCAGCATAACATTAGCATAAAAACATGGTATATGCAAATGAAGGAGAGAGCTCTCCTTTTATAAGAAATGAGGTGAAATGGACCATGAAGATTAAGAGGCAAAAAGTCTTAATCAGTGGTGGAGCTTGAAAGAGGAGCAATCCATGTGCACAAGTATCCTCCAATAGAAAAATAAGGGTTGACTTTATGTCCATATGAGATAAAAAGTGCTTTTCTCCTTTTTATAAAATAGGAATAATGCTTTATTTGTGCAACTTAGGATAAGAGGAAAGTGGGGGCTTTTTATTTATTAAAAGGGGAGGAAATATTCCTTTTAAATAAATAAAGACTTAGGATAAATGGTTAGCCCATAGGATAAAAATCCAATATATGATCGAAATTAAGATTTGATCAAGAAATTGATAACGTTGAGAATATTGATTATTGATAAAAATAATTTAGGATTGATAAATCAAATAAATGGGGCCGAAAGTCTAGGTGACCATTTTAGGGTGCATACAGTAATAGTCAAAATCCTTTTAACAGAGGTTTACCTAACAGTCATATGGTAAATCCTTTGAACAAGGTTGCATTCTAATGGAGTGTATGTAAGTCCTATGACTAGGCTCACTTTTAATAGGGTGATTGAAATCTTTTAACCGAGTCACACCTGACAGTGTGTATTGTAACCTTTGACAGGGTTGGCTTTTTACTAAGCTCACTTCAGAAGAGTGAAAATAATAGTAACATGTTACAAAGTGGTTTTTCCCAAATTGGGTTTCCACTATAAATCCTAATGTTAATACTTGTGTGAATGTTTTGGTTTGAACATTTCAGTGTTTTACAAGTTAAGTTATAGTTGGGTAGTGGATTGCATTGTTATATGTTTCTATTATTTGAATAAGTGATGACCGAGTTTGTTTTGGTTATTGGATTTGATTTAAGGAAAAATTTTTGAGATTGTTTTATACATCAGGACCTGAGAACAACTGATTCACCCCCCTCTCTGTTATTCTAAATCATATTAACACCCAATCCTATAAGGATGAGGATGTTTCATTCTATTCAAACCAAGTTTCTAAACCATGTCCTCAACAACAAGGTTATCATTACTACCACTATCAACAATTACATCACAAAGTTTACCTCCAAACTTGCACCAAGTTCTGAACAAGTTACTCCTCTGACAAGGTTCCTCCTTTGCACTGAGAAATGTTTGTTGAACTAGCAAGTTCTCATATTCAGGTTCATTCTGAATGTTCTCATTTACCACAATAGTCCTTTGGTCACCACACTTCTTTTGTGTACACTCAAAAGAATGGTTTCCTTCACCACAATTATAACAAGTACCCTTAAAGATAACCCTACCTGTCTTCTTCTTTGGTTCCATAGGTTTCAGTTCATCTTCAACATTCATTTTATCCTTCACCAAGTGATCAATTTTCTCCTTCCCTCAGGGATTACTATATTGTCTCCTTTTCAACTTATCTTTTTCCTTCAGATCATACTAATAAGCATCCTCAACCGAATCAATCTTCAGCATACCAAGCTCATCCTGAATATTGAATCTCAAACCATTCACATACCGAGCTACCTTTTCTTTACCAAGTTCTTTGTGTCCAGACTAAATAGTCAATATATAGAACTCCTCAGTATAGTCCTCCACAGTCAAATCTTTTTGCTTCAGATTCTATAACTTCTTAAACAAGTCAAGCTCATAGTCAATGGGTATGAACTTAGCTTTCAATTTAGTCACCATCAATCTCCACTGATTGATCTTCATTTCACATTCATATTCTCTATCTCTTTGTAATTCTTTCCACCAAAGAACAACATGTCCTTTCAACTTAGTATGTGCCAATCTTACTCTAAGAGGATCTTTAATTTCTTCTAGCTAAAATAAGTCTTCTAATTCACTAATCCAATCAATCAAGTCCTCAGGTCTCAAAGTACTAGAGAAAGCAAAAACTTCCATTCGGTAACTATTACTTAACCGAGCTCTAGATCTATGCAACCAACTAGTTATGTCTTCACCAAATATATATCTCTGGTCATCACCACTAGATCCAACAGCTTCAAATTCTTCAATAGCTTCCTCATAACCATCATCAGTACCAAGATTCCTTGGCATACCATCAATAGCTCTCATGACCTCAACGATCATGCCATTCTTCATCAATTCCATCTCAGATCTGAAATCAACTTTAACTTTCTCTGTAATCTTTGATTCCATGACATCAAAGAGATCTGCAATCACTCTAGGGTCCAATCTTCTAAGAGGCATCCTTCAATATTTTTGAAAACCCAAAGCAATAAATCACCAACAAGGTCCTAGTGCAAACAACCTCAACTAGTTTACACACTCAAGATATTCTTGCTCTAATACCACCTGACGTAAGACGGGTAAGGAGGATCCAATTAAGGACATTCCTCACATGCAACCAACCACCACAATGTAGAATAACACAATAAGACAATGATTTTAACTCAATTTTCATTAACATGTCTGACTGTAAGGCCTTCTGAGTTATGGCCAATTATAATCAAGAAACAGTTCTGCAAGATCAACAAAGATTTAAGCCAACTTGATGAAGGGTGCTCCCCTTAATACCACAAACACATAACAGAAATAGAGAAACAACAACAATAAGCAAGAACAGAAAATTGGCTTCTTATTATCTCCACAAATGTGGAATTAAAAACTTTCAGAATTACAATATGCAAAGCCACATGGGCATTCCCTTACAATATTCTGTAGGACAAAGCCTCGAACTATTCTCCAGAACTATTCTGAACTGCCTAAGACAATAATACAGCCTTCCTTATATAGGCAATTTCCACCGCCCGAGAAGGTACCAAAAATTTAGCCCTAAGGGCCGACCAAACTTAGAATTATTTTATTTTTCAATTTATTACATCAAAGTCGGCTCAAAATAACTTTTGAAACCCGAACAGAAATTTTGAAGGAAAATTATTTTTTGCCATTTCAGGTGACCCGACTTCTGAAGATCATAAGTCATCACCAGTTGGCGCGATTGACTATTATAACCCCATTTCAGAAACGCCACAAAGTGCTCTACAGGCTTGACCGGCACAAGCGCCCGTCACCCAAATTTTCGACCTCATCCGGGGCCTCTAAAGCCTTCAAAACTAAGTTCAAAGTTTCTGTACCCTACTGCCAATACCGAAAATCTTCAATATCTTCCAATATACACTTGATCTGGAAATGAAAATTTACTGGCAGACTTATATGACCAAAATGAACCTCCAAGAAAGAAATCAGATCATTCTGAGCACATACAAAAATTACCAAAAATAGTAACTTTCCATAAATAGCAGCTCTACACAAAATAGCCCTTATTGAATACAAAAATAGAAATATTTTTGGGTGATGCAAGATTGCTCTTACACCCAGGATGCTCCTGCATCAGACACCCGGGGTAATTTGAGAAGTGACCCTGTCACGACTCAGGTGTGCAGAGGAAAACCAAGACGGTTAACCTCCTCCTTTGTTATCCATGATGAATCTTCAATAGGTCATCCTTTCCATTTGACCAAATACTCTTCATATGTCCTGTTCCTTGTGCTTCTACCAACATGACTGTCCAATATGTCTTCGATCTCCTTGATATCTGAACCGGTTGCTGGAATACTCCACTGTGCTGCTACAACCTCATCTTCAACACCTCCTTCATGATACTCTGTCAGATCTGAAATGTTAAACACTGGTGAAATATTTAGCTCAGTAGGTAATTCTACCTCATATGCATTTCCTGAATCATGTTTCTTCAGTATCTTACATGGCCCAAACTTCTTCATTTTCAGCTTGTTATATGTACCAACTGGAAACCGCTCCTCCCGCAAATGAACCATGACTTCATCACCAACCTGAAATTCTTTATACCTCCTTTTCTCATCTGCCTTAGCCTTATACTGTGCATTCATCTTGGTAATATGCTTCCTCACCTCCTCATGGATGTTCTTCAAGTGTTCTGCAAAATCTTCAGCTTCAGCACTACTTATTTCTCCTTTATCTATCTTCCTCAATTCAGATGCATTTCTTGGACTACTTCCATATACAATCTGGAATGGTGATTTACCAGTGCTCCTGTTGACAGAATTATTGTATGCAAATTCCGCCTATGGTAAAATCAAATCCCATCCTGCTGGCTTATCTCCAACCAAACATCTCAGCAAATTTCTCAAACTTCTATTCACCACCTCTATCTGTCCATCAGTCTGTGGATGATGTGATGAACTGAACTTCAAATCTATCTTCAAATTCTTCCACAATGTACACCAGAAATATCCAACAAACTTAGTGTCCCGATCTGAAACTATGGTCTTTGGCAAACCATGAAGTCTCACTACTTCTCTGAAAAACAATTCTGCTACATGAACAACATCATTAGTCTTCTTGCAGGGAATGAAATGTGTCATCTTTGAAAATCTGTCAACTACTACAAAAATTGAATCATGTCCCCGCTGTGTCCTCGGTAAACCAAGAACAAAGTCCATGCTGATATCCTCCCAAGGCTTCTCTGGCACGGGTAATGGCTGATACAATCCTGTATTCTGCTTCACTCCTTTCACCATCTGACATACTCTGCAACTCTATACAAACTTCTTCACATCTTGCTGCAACTGTGGCCAATAATAATTCTCACTAACCAGACCAAGGGTTTTATCACGACCAAAATATCTAGCCAATCCTCCACTATGCTTCTCCTTGATGAGATTCTCCCTCATAGAACTTCGTGGAATGCACAACTGACTCCCTCTGAATAGCATATCATCCTGGATGATGAAATCCAACCATTTTGTCCTGTCTAGAGTAACAGGTTCTGTACAAGCTTTCCAAGCTTCACCAAAATCAGGATCCTCTGGATACAAATTATTGAGTTCCTTGAACCCAACCACTTCAATCTGCATTTCTGTCAGCAATAGTTGCCTTCTGCTAAGAGCATCTGCAACCCTATTAGACTTTCCACTCCTGTGTTTCAAAAGAAATGTATAACTCTACAAAAACTCAACCCATTTCAAATGCCTTTGATTCAATTTTCCTTGACTATTCAAATATTGCAAAGCTTGATGATCAGTATACAAAACAAACTCCTTAGGAAGTAGATAATGTCTCCACTTCTTTAATGCCTGAACTATAGCATAAAATTCTTGATCATAAACAGAATATTTCCTCTTGGCATCATTTAACTTCTCACTGAAATAAGCAACAGGTTTACCTTCTTGACTCATAATAGCTCCTATTGTAGTACCACTAGCATCACAATCTACTTGAAACACCTTATTAAAATCTGGAAGTGCTAAAATAGGTTGTTCTGTAACTTTTTGTTTCAATAATTGAAAACTCTTTTCTGTCCCATTAGTCCACTTAAACTCTTTTCTATCCCCTCTCATTGTTTCAGTCAAGGGTCCACAAATACTGCTAAAATTTCTGATAAACTTTTTGTAAAAGCTAGCTAGACCATGAAAAGATCTTACCTCAGTAGCACTCCTTGGAGTAGGCCATTCAAGGATAGCCTGTACCTTCTCTGGGTCCATTTTTAGACCTTCTGCTGAAACTACAAATCCCAAATACACTAACTCTTTCTTCACAAAACTGCACTTCTTCAAATTAATCAACAATTTCTCTTCTCTCAACTTCTCAAACACCATACGAATATGCATCATATGTTCCTCCAATGTCTTGCGGAAAATCAAAATATCATCTAGGTGAACAATGACAAACTTACCCAGAAATTCTTTCAGAACCTCGTTCATGAGCCGCATGAAAGTGCTCGGTGCATTGGTTAGCCCAAAAGGCATGACTAACCACTCATATAGTCCTTCCTTTGTCTTGAATGCAGTCTTCCATTCATCTCCTTCTCTGATCTGAATCTGATGATATCCACTCTTCAGATCTATCTTTGAAAAATACACAGCTCCACTCAAACAGTCCATAATATCATCCATTCGTGGCAATGGAAACCTGTACTTGATCGTGATCTTGTTTATTGCCCTAGAATCTATACACATCCTCCATTCTCCATTCTTCTTTGGTGCTAATACTGCTGGTACAGCATAGGGACTCAGACTCTCTCGAATCAATCCTTTCTGTAACAATTCATGCACTTGTCTGTTCAACTCCTTACTTTCTACAGGTGTCATTCTGTGTGCTGCCTTATTCGGCAAACTCGCTCCTGGGATCAAGTCCATCTGATGACTGATCTTCCTGACTGGTGGTAATCCATCAGACACGTTATCGGATATAATATCCTGAAACTCATTCAACAAATCTGCAACTTCTACAGGAACATCTTCTACTTCCTCTTTACCAGCTTTTGGAATTAAAGCAAAACATACATGCTCATGCCTCATACCATCTAGGAATTTCCTTCCATCAACAAATGTTATTCTTGCATTACCACATACCTTTTCTTCGGTCTCCTTCAATGGCTTTAGCTTATGTCGCACTCCATCCTTTGTCAAGGAATAGGTATTCACACGACCATCGTGTACAGAACATCTGTCAAACTGCCACGGTCTACCCAATAACATATGACATGCATCCATAGAGATGATATCACATAGTACCTCATCTTGGTACCCACCGATCTTGAACTTCACTAGGCATTGTTCATTGACCATGACCTTGTGGTCATCCTGTACCCAGGCAATCCGATATGGATGTGGGTGTTTCTGTCTCTTGAGTTTCAACTTTGTCACCATCTCTTCTGACACCAAATTGTCAGTGCTTCCACTATCAATAATCACATCACAACATTTACCTTCACACTTGCACCTGGTGCGAAACAGGCTTCTCCTTTGCTCAGGTTCATTCTCACCACTCAACAGGACTCTTCTGTTAATCAACGTTTCTCCTCTTTCAGCATCTTCAAAATTTGATGATCTGGCATCTTCATCTACATGTGCAACTCTGGCCTGGCCTTCATTTCTCCTGTCTGTTCTGCCTTGGCGTTGAGGACATTCAAATGCCCTATGACCTTCTTCTCCACAGTGAAAACATGTTCCACGGAAGCCTCCTCGTCCAGATCCTTGTCCTCTTCCTCTTCCCCTCTGATCTCTATTATTCTGATCCTGGAAGCGATTGGAATTATTTCCACGCTGATTCTGACTGCTACTGGCCTCATCCTTCTTTTTCAGATCTTCATTTTGGCCACCATATGACCGTCCACCAGATCGTCCACCACGACCTCTTCCATTTTGTCTGCTCTCGAACTTCTTGTTCAGCTTTTTCTCTACTTTTAGGGAAAATTGGTATGCCTCCTCAATACTGTTCATTCGAACCAGATTCAGCTCCTCCTGAATGCTTGGCCTTAACCCATTAAGGTATCGGGCAACTTTCTCCTTATCAGTTTCTGCATGGCCTGTTCTGATGAGAAGTCGATAGAACTCCTCTGTATACTCCTGAACAGATCTTCCTGCTTGCTTCAAACTCTGCATTTTCTTCAGTAGGTCAAGCTCATAATCAACAGGAATGAACTACCGCTTCAATTTATCCACCATCCGATCCCATCTTGTGATTTTATCTTTCCCTCTTCTATTTCACTCCAATTGAATTTCTTGCCACCAGATCTTCGCATGACCTTTCAGTCTGGCCTTCGCAAATTTGACTCTATCAGGATCGTCAACATCTTCGTACTCAAAATATTCCTCACATTCATTGATCCAGTCAATCAATTCCTCTGGGTTAAGATTTCCAGAAAATGTAGGAACCTCAATCTTAGGTCTTTTTCCAATCTTGGAAATGGCCCGAAAAAGTCTTTCTTCCTCCTGGTTCACAATTTCAACTTCTCCTGCTTGATATTCTTCTTCGGCTTCATCCTCGCTTTCATCTCTGACATTAAGATTTGTTCCTCTACGAATCTCTTCTTGCAATGCTCGCACTTGTCTCTGCAGCTCTCTAACCTCAGGTGTTACGACACCAGCTCTTCCGCCACGTTCCCTTCGTGGAGGCATTTTCGCGATGCACGCTGAAACCCTAGCCACGGTCCTGGTGCAAACTGCCTCACAGTCGGCGATCTGTTTACACACTCAAGAACTCCTGCTCTAATACCACTTGATGAAGGGTGCTACCCTTAATACCACAAACACATAACAAAAATAGAGAAACAACAACAATAAGCAAGAACAGAAAATTGGCTTCTTATTATCTCCACAAATGTGGAATTAAAAACTTTCAGAATTACAATATGCAAAGCCACATGGGCATTCCCTTACAATATTCTGTAGGACAAAGCCTCGAACTATTACCCAGAACTATTCTGAACTGCCTAAGACAATAATACAGCATTCCTTATATAGGCAATTTCCACCGCCCGAGAAGGTTCCAAAAATTTAGCCCTAAGGGCCGACCAAACTTAGAATTATTTTATTTTTCAATTTATTACATCAAAGTCGGCTTAAAATAACTTTTGAAACCCGAACAGAAATTTTGAAGGAAAATTATTTTTTGCCATTTCAGGTGACCCGACTTCCGAAGATCATAAGTCATCACCAGTTGGCCCGATTGACTATTATAACCCCATTTCGGAAATGCCACGAAGCGCTCTACAGGCTTGACTAGCGCAAGCGCTTGTCACCCAAATTTTTGACCTCATCCGGGGCCTCTAAAGCCTTCAAAACTGAGTTCGAAGTTTCTGTACCCTGCTGCCAATACCGAAAATCTTCAATATCTTCCAATATACACTTGATCTGTCAATGAAACTTTACTGGCAGACTTATATGACCAAAATGAACCTCCAAGAAAGAAATCAGATCATTCTGAGCACATACAAAAATTACCAAAAATAGTAACTTTCCATAAATAGCAGCTCTGCACAAAATAGCCCTTATTGAATACAAAAATATAAATATTTTTGGGTGATGCAAGATTGCTCTTACACCCAGGATGCTCCTGCATCACAACTCCAGCTAGTTTAGTTTTGAAAATAATCATAAATTGATGGAAACCCTAAGGCAGATCTGAACTTGATCTCACAAGCCTCCAAGCAATGTCCTTGTCTCCAAGAAAACAAACCACTAGCTCTGCTATTACAAACTATCAGAAATCAATCTGATCTTCAAGATCTCATAGGATCCAGATCTAATCCTTGATCCAGATCTAATCCCTGATCTAGATCTAATCCCTAACTTTCACTGCCAATCTCTGCCTCTAAACAACTACCCAAACACCCCTTAAATGCTAATCTTTAGCCACAAGTTGGCTAGAAGAAAAAATTAACTCCTAAGGCAAGTTGGCTCTCATTACAAACAAATATTAAATGCAACAACAGTCGGCTCTCAAATAGCCTTACAAATATTTAACTCCCCATGTCGGCCTCTAGATCTACATAGGAGAATACAACAAAAGCTACCAACAATAAATGCACCAAGTCGGCCAACTAAATCCTCAAGAACTCTAGTCGGTAAACCAAAACAACTGAGCACAAGTGAAACAATTGACCAATCCAAGCAACACCGAGCAACACAGGCATCATCGAGCACAAGTTCCACCGAGTTCCTTCAGCAACTAAGCTCCCTTCAATAACCAAGACCGTCGGTTATAGATGCAACCGAGTAACACAGAACCAAAACAACACACCTCCATTTAGATTTACCAAGTACCCTAGAATGCCCCTGCATCAAAACAATAGATCATTCTCAGTTATTAATTTGGTTTAATATCTCTCTGTTTCTCTTAAGTTTTCTAAAAGTTCATAATCTTTGTTAAAATTTATCAAAAAATCTAGAACTCTTCTCTTTATTTATTTTCTACAGAAAGTTTATTGTATTAAAAAAAAAAACTAAATGGTTATGCATTAAAGTCTATGTTTATATATATTTTTTAAAAAATAAAGTTTAAAAAAAAATCAAATAAAACATTTTTTGGCAGACTTCTAGACGTGCGCGCACAGACCGACAACCACCCTCCCAATAATGGTCATGGGGGCTAAACCCTACTACACCACTGTTGGAGTGTGGGGAGGGAGGGGTCTAAGCCCCTTACCACAACCAACAATGGTGGTAGGGGGTTGTGCCTCTACCCACCACAAAGGGTGGTGGGGAAGCACGAGCTCTCCACCACTATGAAGCGGCTTGGCCCTCCAACATCGCGGAGGGTAAGGTAAAGGTTTTGCTATATTATTTTTTTATTTATATAAATTTCATTTTTTTAATAAATTTTTATTAATTTATAAAATATATAAAATATTTATTATATTATTATATATAATTAATGATATATATACATATATATATATATAGATATATATATATATACATATATAGATATGTATGTATATACATATATAGATATATATATATGTATATATGTATATATATATATATATGTATATATATATATACATATATATATATATATATGTATATATATATATATATGTATATATATATATGTATGTATATTTGTATTTTTTTATATGTATTAACAAGAAAAATAATAGAATATGGTATTTATATTTTATATATCTTCATCTACAACCATGTTTTTGTACATACAAGTTAACCATGATTATGCACTAAATTTATTTTTATGATGTCCATGTGATTTTTTAAAAATTGCTTACATTTACATTCAAGTAATAAACTGCAAAGGTACCTATGTAAATATGTATTTTTTTTTAAATGACTTTTACAAGCAACTAATAAATCTAACAATAAAATTCCTTACTAGCTAAAAGACATTTCAAATAACAACTTTATTATAAAATGAAAATTTTATTTAAACCCCCTTTTTTTTGGCAAAAGAGGAAACAATTCAGTAACATATTTACTATTAATATTCTCAAAATTTAAAGCACCTATTGCAACAAACTCATAATTTTACAATGTCTATTAATACTATTTACATATAGTTCAATTCACCATAAAATGATACAAATTTCTTCTTTAAATGTTAAGCAATGAAAATAAGGAGTTTTCCACAAGTTTAATACATGAACAAGAATTTTATACAAAGATAGGATAAAATAACTTTAATTCATTTTTCTCAAACTATCACAAGTCTTCTTCCAAAGAAAATTTTAACTTCAAACTTGAAAATGTATTCTCTTCTTCATCCATTCAAAAACCTACAACCAAAGATATCTAACACATGACCATGGAGGTTCACCTCCCAGCCAAGGCCATTACATGACCACCCCCGAGCTAGGGGAAAAAAGGTAGGATGGGTAACACTCAAACAACATACTCACAACAACAACTTAAAACCACAATCAACACAAGTAGTCCCATTCCCAAGGTTTGCGCAAAGGATCACATTTGATCCAACAATGGGTGAAGGTGGAAATAATCTATTGGAGAGGCTATACTTAGACAAAACAACAAGTCTTTTTTTCTCTTACAAAACATGCCTTCACAAGGCTCATCTCAAAACCAACTTGCTCATTTCATAAAGCACAAATCAACTTCCCTTATGACCCCCAATTTGCAAAACCAAAGTAGGTTACATGGATGCCCATACATCCATGCTCTACACAAAGAGATATTCCCAACTAACCCCTTCATCGTCAAGACTCTCAAACCCTCCCAAGGGTGAGTGTAGTCTTTCTCTCCCAACACTCATAAGAAAAACATAAAAAAACAAGAAAACTTCATGAAACAACTTGAAAGCACAACACAAAAATACTTACAACATGAATCAACAAAACTTCATGAAACAACTTGAAAGCACAACAACATACTTACAACATGAATCAACAAAACTAACATTTACATTAAACAAGCCTTTCATGATAGATGCACCTACCTTCCTTCAAGAAATATGGCAAGATTAATTTGATGGAGAGCTCAATTTCCCTTCCTATCTTTCCTTCTATCAATTCCAAGCCTTTTTCCTCTTCCCTCTCTAAGCTTCTATTCACTACCAAGATGAATTCTCCAACCAAAATGCATGAAGTGATTTTCTTCTCTTTCCTCACATTTTGTTAAAAGAAAACATTCCCTACATCTCTACTCCCATTCTAATGTGAAGTAGATTTCTTGGTTCTAGTTTTCTTACCACTTGTCCCCAACTAAGGAATGATAGGAAAACCAAGAAATGGGGAGAAGGACAATCTTGAAAACATACCCTATTTTCGTCACTCTCAAAGAAGGCTCTCTTTAAGAGGCCTTTTGGAAGCTTTGGGTGATGAAAAAGGTAAAATTTGACCCCCATACCTATGTACATGCATTGGAATAGCTAAAACTAACCCTAAACACTTCCCAGGGCTCAATTTAACCTCTTTAAAACCCATGTGAAGTTAACTCACGAAAATGGGAGATGATGTGACTCATGCCTTAGTTTTTTAATCAATTAACTACACCTAGGGACTCACAAGGTGACCTAAGGGTCGAGTAAAGTCAAAACATTCCACTTAGGCATGCCAACACATAAGCACAAGTATCAAGTGACACAACAAAAAGGTACACATCACACCACTTAATTTCAAACATGGCATGCTAAATGGATAAACACATTTAAATTTACACATATAATTTACATCTAATTATGCATTTATAAACACTTACAAAATAACATTCACTCATACATCACATTTATGAATTTAAAACACATAACAACAAGGTTGTTCTCTCCATAGAGTCAACCTTGGTATTTTACTATTTTCACATTGATCCATCCTTGTTTCCCCACATTTAAAACCATGGTCATAATCTTGCACACTCGATCAGATATCAATATCACATGAAATCATCTCATATATAATCATATAGAAATAAAAGTAGGATTCATATTAACATTCAAATATGAATACATTGATAAAATGCATTTCATGATATCAACATATACATAAACCATATTGTATCCTATTTTTATAAGCATCACATGTAAGCTCAATTTCAATCAAACAAGTAACCCTAAGTCAGATGCAAAACCAATTCATTAGGAAATCAACATCATAACTATCTCAATTCCTATTCCATAAGATAACGTAAATAAAAATGTAGAATTTAGAATTCAATTATCTTTCTATATCATAAAGTTGGGATGAATCTAACATAATCATATAAAGGTACGCCTAACATCATCATCCATATAATCATGTAAAATCATCGCATAATGTCTAATGATATGAAGTCATAATCAAAATCGGTCTAATATCTCAAAATAGTGTATCATCTAGATAGTCCATGTGTGAAAACATTAGCTGAGCTAAGATGGGTTGAGGTAGGACCTCACATCCTCCCCCCCTAGGCATGAACTTCCTCTTGGAGTTTATCGAATAAATGGGGATACTGAGCTCTCATCTGTATTGTGTCCTCTCAAGATGCTATGACCTCATCATAGCAATCCCACTGGACCCTAACCTGGTCTAGCTCTCACCCTCGAAGGGCCAGGCTCCTATGTGCCAATATACGAATGAGCTCCAAAGCCAGCTACTCATTCGACTCCACTTGTAAAGCATCCCAATCAATGATATGAGACTCATCATAAATATATTTCCTCAAAATAGATACATGAAACACATCATGGATGCACGACAGGCTAGGTGGAAAATGATAATTATTTGAATTTAATTTTTTTTATTAATTATTAATTTATTTAATGACCTTATTACCTTCATTAAATAATTGGAATATGGGAATTAGTTTATTCATTTGAATCCCCAGTAGGGACCTAGGTGAAGATTATTACCCTAGTTTTAGCATTTTAATAAATTGATTAGGATTTTATAAAATTTATTATTTTAAAATCCCTTAGGGGGAACATTAATATTGTATAATGAATCTTTATATAAATTACATTTTAATCTAGAGGTACACACCTTATAATTTAAATCTATCTTTTATTAATGAATTTTCACTGCTAATAGTTTACTTAACCTAGTATTGAGTTAGGGAGACTTTCATCATTATTTAATTTGGATTTGAATTATGATTAAACCATTTAGATTATTTTTATGTCAAACTTAGCTAGGGGTTTCCATTGATGAATGCAGTCTAATGAATAAGGGATGTTGGCATGCCAACACATGCCATGATTCTCCTTGTGATTTGATTTGCGGTGTTCAATGTGTCTCAATTTTTGTGTTAAGTGATTACTCTATGCAACCTAGAAGATGTTATGTTCTTTAAAAAAATTTGTTGGTGTGTTTTGTCCTAATATTTTGGGCATTACAATTTTGAAACTTCACATTAAGCAAATCAACCTGAAGCTGTTGTTGCTCCCTTGTTTCTATAAAAGGGAATTTAGGGTCATTGGCTAAGGGTAATGAAATTTTAATTGGGTATTGAGTCATTGACTTTTGTAAACAGAATTGCAAAGTTGTGTTCTTACTACTATTAATGAATGAATTGTTACATTGTATCATATTTGTAATTAAATTAATGAGAATCTCTATTTCTAAGAATTGTAACATATGGATTGCTATGCTATAAAAAATAATAATGAAAATCTACAAGAATTTTACCATATGAGTTGAATAATGCAAATGAAAACCATTATTAATTGTAGAATTGAATCTTAATGACATTATCAACCACATTCATGTTTTTGACATTGAAATATGCTATTATGCATGATTGATGATGAGATACAGAGAATAATAGTAGTCTATAGGAAAAATTTTAATAAATACCTAGGACCTACTACTTCTACAATGGTTCAAGTTGCCACATCATATCATTATCGTGATCCTTAGATTCATCACCATCAACTTCATACCTTCCGTGGTTCTTTGATATATTTTCTTCACTCTACATACATTTGCTTAACTGATGCTTAATGCTAGCAGTACTAGTACCAGTACATGAGTCAATGAGATCATTGTCTCTAGCACTCCCACTTTGGTTTAAAATGTTGTCCAACCCTCTTCTCTGACATTTCTTCCTCCACAATTTCAGTGCCCTTTCATAAGGAAAAGTAATAACTTCATACCTGGATGTATAGAGCCTCAAGAAATTTTCCAAATTCTTGTCTAGTTTGTTTCTTAGCTTTTACTTTAGGAATCCCAAAGCACTAAAAAACTCTGTGATCCTCCACGGACCCCAATATCATGGTAAGACATAAATCAACAAGCTTGAAATTTTTTGATATTGAATCAATCAACATTTCACTCTCAGCTAGATTTTTTCAAAGCCTTGTTACCAATCCATCTTTGTGGGGGTTCCACATAATATTATATTGATCCCTCATTGTTTGTGAAAAATGACCTGGTTTCTCTCTCAAATGAGATTCATCTAAAATTCAATTTAACTCTTAGGTTTTGCAAAAATGATCTATCAAAGTTAGTAGCCTAGTTTGAAAATATTTTGAATTGTTGATAATCCAATATCGAGGAAACACAATAGCCATGGATTCAAGTAGTTTGAATGGAGGGAATATTTCTCTAATATGTGAGGGAAGATCATAGGCAATGTGTTTCACAGAAGTAGCTACACACTCAATAATGTTGGTAAAGTCACTACAACATTTGGGGTCAAATTTTAACGCCAATTTGTGATGCCACTACAATTTGTGTATGTTTTTTATGTTTTTTTTTGCAAGTGCCCCCGATGGTGTTGTAATAGTGATGATATTGTCATAATTGCGACACCCATTTGGTTATAAACAAAAAATAAAGAAAAAAGAAGTGTCATCTGTAATTTGTGAATTCAAAGAGCTGCCACAAAGATGGCACTGCATTTTTGCGTGGCGTGAAGAGGGCATCTGAGTTTGGCATGCGCCAAGAGGCCGACACCATTTGGGAAGAGGGCACTGGCACTTGAGGTAGGCATTCAAGCTTTGTCTTCTCATTAACTCAATTTCAGTGGTATTGTTTACATCTTAGCATTGTTAATAGTGACATTGTTTACATCTTAATTAGCATTTGGAACGCTCGATGACCCGCGAGCTTTGAGAGCTAGGGCATTGTTGCTATTAGCTTCAAGGCATTGTGTGAAGTGTTTGATCTCTCTTTATTTGTTTTTCTACTGATATTCACTATGTGGTACTCCCTATTTGTGATCATTTCATGAGGAAATGTCTTGATGGCTCACGGGCTACAAGCTAGGGCATCATACATTGTTTATGAGCTCACTGTTTAATACTTGCATTGTTTACATCTTAATCATTTGGAATGCCTGATTACCCACGAGCTTTGAGAGATAGGGCATCACTTCTATAACCTTCAAGGAATTGTGTGAAGTGTTTGATCTCTCTTTATTTGTTTTGTTGTTGATATTCAATATGTGGTACTCCCCTCTTATGATCATTTCATGAGGAAATGTCTTGATGGCTCACAAGCTGCAAGCTAGGGCATCATACATTGTTCATGAGCTCACTATTTAATACTGTCATTGTTTACATCTTTTCATTTGGAATGCTTGATGACCTGCGAGCTTTGAGAGCTAGGGCATCATTTCTATTACCTTCAAGGCATTGTGTGAAGTGTTTGATATCTCTTTATTTGTTTTGCTATTGATATTCACTATGTGGTACTCCCCGTTTATGATCATTTCATGAGGAAATGTCTTAATGGCTCACGGGCTACAAGCTAGGGCATCATACATTGTTCATGAGCTCACTATTTAATACTGGCATTGTTCTTGAGCTCACTGTTTAATATCTGACATCATGCAAACATACATTAATACACTTACTATTTTGAATTTGAGCTCGGGCATCATGCAATTTTATTGCTATCATTACATGCTTGCTGCTGTTGTGCACCATATATTGTTTTATACACTGTTTATTTTCATTAAGATTGTGAGCTTGGCATTTGTAATGTATTTTCTATTATTGGATCAATGCTACCATGTTGTTGAGTCTACGTATGGCTTGAATATGCACGTGCATAATTGTAGATGAGGATCAGTAATATGGTGCTAGGCATTGCTTAGATCCTTTGGATCTAACCCCATCTTTTCCTTCTTTGCAGGTTTTGGATCATACAAGAGCATACTGGATTGAACCCTGGGTCAACACTTCATTACTTCAGGCAATGTCTGGTACCTTCATTATTTATGTTCATCCACTTATGTATGTTTGCATTCATTCATATTCTTCTGAAAGTTGGCTATTAGTGACCATATAGGACCATTCTTGATGTTTTTGGGTCATTTGATGAAAAGATGTAAATAGGGACATCAATAATAAAATAGGGATATTTTCATAAGGATATATTAAGATTAATATCGTAAGTAAAAACATTACACAGTCGCATTCAAATTAAGTACAATATGAATTCACATGCCTTTAATTATGATACACTTTTGAAATTATCACTCATTGGTCATTTGACAATTCAAGATATAAGTATCAACATATAAAATGTTGCAAAAGGAAGAAACCCATATGTATCTATCATCATTTAATACAAAATATAAAAGTATCCCACAGACACACAGTTACTATTATAAAAACCATCCTCTAATCCCATGGTGTACTAGTCTCAAGGTAAGAACAATTTACTTAAGCCATAATATAAGTGTATACAAATATATGTATCTTCATAGAATTAGGGTTAATCATCAACAATAAGTAAAATAAGAACTAAATACAACCACAATTAAGCAACTATTTAACAAAATCAATGATTAATTGAGCATCCTATGGCTCTCTAACTAATATGTTAATGAGTGAGCTCTCAACAAGCTCTCGTTAATGACAGTCCTAGAATGAGAATGATAAAGATAAACAATGATGCTAAAGCTAACAATTATCAAGATAAAGCTAAAATTGCTCTCAAATGCTGTTCTAAAATCAAATTGCAAGAGGTTTGATGCAATTCTCAGATAGGTGGTTGATGAATTATGAAGGATTTTAGCCTTCCTTTTATATATTTTTCCAATGGTAGGGGGTGTAGTTGTGTTTAATCATGGTTGAGTTGGGATTAAGTCTTTGGTTCCACCCTTTGAAGACAAAGCAAAGTTTGTGTCCACAAAGCTTGAGACAAGAAGACAAGATGGATGGTTAAGATTCTCTCTCACTTTGAGTGATTGAGATTCAATTTGGCTTGATCCATGTGAATGCCTTTCCTCAAATCTTATTGGTTGATTGATTTTCTCTCCTTTTGGTTTGTTGAGAGTAATTGATTTTTATTAATTGATTTAATTAATTTATTTTAGCCATGTACCCCTTGAATGGGTTGAATTTAATTTAATCCAAGACTATACAATTAATTGAATTAATTGTATTTTGATTTGATTGCACTTGATTAAAATGCTCTCAATTTTGATTGATCTTGAATTAAGACTTGATTTAAATTTTGATTGGCTAACTGTGTCTTGTGATTCAATTGATTCAATTATGTCCTTGATTTTCTTTGATTTATCATCAATTTTCTTTGATTTATCATTAAATTTTCTTTGTCCATTTTTAGGTGATTACAAATGCCCCTCTTTGAGTTGATGTGTGAAGCATGTCAATTCAAAGAATACTCTAATCTTGCTTGATGATAGGTCCTGATTCAATGACGGTCGATCTCTGATGTGATTTGATGTATTCGATGGTCAATCCTCTAATTTTTTATATGAGGTTGATGCTAGTATGATTGATATGAAACTCTCCTAATATGGTTCTCTAATAATCATTCTTGATATGATGGTTGATTTGATGATTGATCCTGATATGATGTTCAATTTGATGATTGATATAATGCCCCTTTCATTTGATTACAAAAAATTTTTTGATAACAACTTTTGATTTGATTTGATGATCGATCTCTGATTTCCATTGATGTTACTGATGATGTTGATCTGATTATCTGATGGTATGCCCCCTCAGAAATGAAACATATTGTTGTTTTTGATAGATAGGTTTAAATGATTGATTGATATGTTTTCATTTTTGAAAAACACTTTATGATATGCCACTCTTCTCAATTTGCCCCAGTAAATGCAATAGATTCATATAGGTCAAAGTCATTTCTTACCTCAAAATTAGGTCAAATTTAGCTTAAATAGGTTGAAAAACCTAGATTTACTATTCATTTTCACTTTTGACTTTAGTGATTTTGCTCTGGTTCTCTTCTGCTTTCTAAGATGGTTATGCCTATTCAAGAGCATCAATTCGAGTGGTGTCAGAGATATGCAAGGCCACTTGACTATGGACCTTTAGTAAGTGCTTTTCAAACCTTGGTATTGCATTTATTGCTCATTATTTAGCATTTATTGCATTTTCCATTTTCATTGTTGCTTTGAAATATTTAATTCACGCGTATGCAAATTTCAATGTTGCTTAACACTTTTAAGTGTCGCATATGTGGTTTTTATTGTATCTTATGAGTATTTCAATGTCGCTTAAACAATTTGCATTATGACCTATGGTTAAATGGTTCATGCGTAGCCTTAGGTTTTAAAAACCAGATTCCTTAAGTTTTTACGCCTGTGAAACCCTAGCAATTCGATGTCGCCTAGGAAGATTTTACTGTCGCGTGAGTCAATTCAGTGTCACCTATGAAAAATTTGTCACCTGTGACAAAAGTAATGTCACTTGACAAAAATTGTGTGTCGCTTAAGGAAATGTCACCTGCGATGAATAAAATCATGCCTGCGGCATTTTTCTCAAAATTTTCACTTGTACTTGACTGTTTCTATTTCAATTTTTCCAAAATATTTAGTACGTCAAGATGACTGATTAGAATAATATGATTAGGTCAGTTATATTTGAACTAAATAATTGATTAGGATATTAGTATAGTAATACAAATGAAGTTGATTTGTCAATCTGTTATGATAGAGCGATGGTCTAATATTTTACTCTCAAGATCTAGAGATATAAAACAAAGATTTTCCTTCCTCATGATGTAGATTTAGGAGTTTTGATGCACTCATGATGAGAAAATGGATTTTAAAATAACTTGATCGACTTTAGATGTTCCTTAATATGATTTACTGATATGATTCTTTTGTTCTTTGCCAAACAGGCTGACTTCCCTGTGTTATATATCTGATCAGTTCCATCATGGGTTATTGACCTTGGATAGACATTTAGTACGGCTGAGTACCGTGTTATAGAGCTTTGTGGTTTGAGCTTTCTTCTTGATCTTCCTCGGTTTTAGCTGAATCGTGGGTTATTGACAGCTGTGGTGGAGCGTTGGCACTTTGACCATAATAATTTCCATCTTCCTCATGGTGAGATGACAATCATGCCCAAGGATGTCTATCATTTGCTACGGATTCCCTGTCGAGGAGAGGTTGTTTATTATGATTCTGTGTATGATTCTACTATCTACCGATGAGTGTTTGGGGACAATCTGATTGATGATGATATGATCACATGGCCACAGTTTTCTTCTTTCCCTACATTGCCTGCAGTTCTTGGCACATTGATTGGTGGTCTACTCCTTCCTGACTGACAAGGTCGTAGTTTTTCTGTTGGTTGGGGTAGGATTTTAGAGGATTTACTAGCACGACCTTAATTTTTTGATTAGGGTTCTTGCGTGCTAGCTTAGTTATATCAACATCTTCATGAGGTTGTGTATAGAGAGAGCTCTTCCTTATCTGTCGGTGCTATTATTCTCCAGTTATTGATTTGGGAGCATCTTCCGATTACTAGGCCTATTTCTAATAGGAGACGGTCACGTGGATATCCTTATGCCTTTCTATATACTAGTATGGTGATTCAGCATCACTTAGGTCATCTAGATTATTGGAGATGTCAGATAGATGATCTTGATCAGGTTACATGGCATCCTTACCTTGATTGTGATATGTGGCAGGAGGATGATGATGAGTTACAATATATGTTTAGTCCTCGTTGGATGATTGGCCAATCTGATACTATTATTGAGTGGTTTTTTTTTGGTCAAGTTTCTAGACAATATGGTAGGATACAGGATATGCCTCTGGGCAATGCCTTATATGCATGAGTTCAGGCTGAGAGATCTTTATGGGGCCCTTGTATTGATTACCAGTTTGCCTTGGCTCAGAATGCTACTATGCCTTTCTATAGATGGGAGATGTTGATAGGTATGTTAGATGCAGGGATGTCCCATGAGTATTGAGACTGGTGGTCTTCAAAAAGGTTTATTCATTTCACAGATTTGGTGGAGCTTATTCCAGATCAACGTGGTGGTGGTGGTGGTGATGATGGGCATGGTGGTGGTAGACATCGAAGGTGTCAAGGATGTAGAGGAATGGGTGAGGGATGGACATGGCCGAGATAGAGCTAGAGGTAGGTAGGCTGATGGAGTCTAGATAGTTCATTCTAGAGCAGTAGTGAGATAGGATAGAGTTCATCAACAACAATGAGCTCAGAGACAGGCTCATGTTGAGGCTCCTATTAGATCCTTCAGTGTAGTTATAGAGAGTTTCCCTAGCACAATAGGATGATGATGCTCAGCAGGTTCAGGGTCAGCAGGTTCTAGCACAATAGATTCCACAACCAGTTCATCAGCCACAGGATCATGGACAAGATCCACAAGATGCTCCCACTATTGGTGTTTTAGCCTGAGATATGCAGTCTATGAGGATAGAGATATCTACTATTTCAAGGCATTTAGATCAGGTTGTTGCCTTGATGCAATGGTTTCTCTTAGCCGTGATTGTTCAAAGACCAAGTGGAGCGAGCACTTCTTAGGCTCCTCCTCCACAGGATGATAGAGATCCAAGTGGTTCTGGTGCTATAGGATCGTGATTGATTGATGATAAATTTATTTATCATTAATGTCATCTGTTGCACATTCCATATTTTTTTATTGGAACCTTTGATGTACCACTTTCATGATATTGCATTTGGATATAATTTGATGTACTAGATCCTTTGAGAAACATTATTTTGATGATATATGATGATCTATTCCTTCGTCTCTATTTGATGAGTTGATTTATGAGATTATCTTTATATGCAGCTATATGATGTTTTATGATGCATTTACTTTTATGTGATGGATGCAAAGTATCTTATTTTTATGATATAGATAGATGGATGCATTGATGCATGGATATTATGAGATGTTTTCTATTTTTCAATGTATGGATGAAAATTGTTTTATGATCATATGGATATGGATGATCCTATGTTTTTTCAAATGTATGCAATTCTATTCATAACTACATGTATGCAAATGATGTATGAATAATGATTTTTTCTTTTCCATCTATTTATGTATAATGACTAATGATTAATGATATGCATGTATGCAAAAGATAATCTCATTTTCATTGTTTTGAATCTTGAATCATGATTTTGAATTGAATCCTCCCATTTCATTTTTCCCCTTACAATTTAAGCTAAGAAAGGCAAAACAAATATATATATAATGCACTTAATCTAACATGTATGTAGCTAACTATCATTATTCAAGATTTAGAGCTTATAATCATCATTGAGCATTTTTGGATCTTGTTTTTGAGTACAATCATCACTAGTTCAACTATGATGATATGAATGCTTTTGCCTTTTTCCCTGCTTTCCCATCAGTCTCTTCGGTATGACTATCACTGATTGAAGCCAATCATGAGAGTGCGAATACTGATTTTGTTGGATTCTATGTTGCAAGTGGATGTTGGCATTATGATATTGAAGATCAAAATAGCCAAGGTATCCATTTATGTAAACAAGCAAAAATCTACATTTTATCCTATGTACAAGTCCTCGATGATTCTTTGATGATCACATCCTTAGAAAAATAATACATGATTTAAAACTTTGATTTTAAGACAGTCATTCAAAAATCAAGAAAATATCATCCTTTCATCATAGCTTGTTTAGTCTAAAACTTTCATGATTCGCTAGAAAGAAATGATTTCATCAATTGAGTCAACACTTAGAAAAAAAATTTGGCCATGTTTTTCAAATCCATAGTTCAAGTGTAGTTCCATTCATTTCAAATTTTTAATCCTGATAAAGGGTAAGGTCATTTAAGCTCTTGGATCAAAGTTTCATTTTAAACTCATATTGGATTGAGATGTAGATTTGATTAAGTATTCCTCTTTCGAGTGTGATGAATTGATTCTCTGATTGAATAAAGCTTGTTGATGAATCCTTGCTCCTTGAGAGTAGATTGCCCCCAGTTTGATATTGATTTCGTTTATGGGACTTAGGATGATTTTTCAATTAGGTGACCAAAATCTTAAGGTACTTGCAAATGCAACTGTGGGGTTTTATTATGCAATATATACAAATGCTGGCGAATGCAATATTAACAAGGTGACCTTCTAAGTATGCAACTAACTTGGACTTTCAATGTTGCCTGTTTACTAGGTTTTCACTGATTGAATGGATCAAGCTCTTTTTTCTATTTTTAAAGCTTTTCTCTTCTTTTTTTTTACCAAGGTGCCTATTTGCTAGGTTTTCACCAAGGCACTTTTCTTCTTTTTCTATTTTTTTTGTATTTTTTCTTTTTTCATTTTTTTTTCATATTATCAAGGCACCTATTTGCTAGGTTTTCACCAAGACAACATCTTTTTGAGGATCATATTTGAATGTTTTTCCTTTCTTCATGCTAAATTTTCCACTATTTTTGATCTTTTATGCTTTTCAAATGTTTTTGATATTTTCAGCTTTTCCAATGTTTTTGGTATTTTCAAGATCTCTTTTGAATTATGTACAATAAATATGATGCTCTCCATTTGATACTCTTTATACTCTTTTTTCTACCTTAGGTATAGAAACTCTTGAGATGTATGTTGTTTATGGGTTCTTGTAACTCTTCACCATCACAATCTGATAACTTGTATGTGCCGGTCCCAAAATCTTCAACAATGAGAAATGGTCCTAACAAGTTTGCTTCCCACTTTCCTTTTTTCTCTCTTTCTGCTTGGTTCTTAGGATTTTCATGCAACACTAGGTCACCGATTTGGAATGTCCTTGGCTTGATGTGTTTATTGTAAGATCTTGACATTCTATTCTGGTACAACTTTAAGTGATCAAAGGCTTCATTCTATTTTTCATCCAAGAGTTCTAGTTCTTGTAGTCTAGCAACCCTATAGTCTTCCTCATTTATCAATCCATGCATAGATATCCTTAAGGATGGAAGTTCTACCTCCAAGGGCAAAACTTCTTATGTTCCAACGACTAAGCAGAAGGGTGTAGCCCCTGTTGGCATCCTTATGCTTGTCCTATAAGCCCACAAGGTCGAGTTTATCTTGATATGCCAATCTCTACCAGATGTATGCACTCTAAAATGGTCACCTAGACTTTGGGCCCCATTCTTGCAATTTATCAAATCCCTAAATCAATATTTTAAAAAATTAGCATTTTTCAATTATATCAATTTCCTTGATCAAATCCTATTTTCATCATTTTTTATTATTTGCCTTGGGCTAACCATTTTATCCTAAGTCTTTCTTTATTCAAAAGGATATTTCCTCCCCTTTTAATAAATAAAAAGCCCCCACTTTTCCTCTTATCCTAAGTTGCACAAATAAAGCATTATTCTTATTTTATAAAAAAGAAAAAAGCACTTTTTGTCTCATATGGACACAAAAGTCAACTCTTATTTTCCCATTGGAGGATACTTGTGCACATGGATTTATCCTCTTTGATGCTCCACCATTGATTAGATCTTGTTCCTCTTAATCTCCATGGTCCATTTCTCCTAATTTCCTATAAAAGAAGAGCTCTCTTCTTCATTTTAGGTCATTCACTTTTATGCTAACTTTACGCTGCAGGAATTCTTGAAGACTTTGAAGCTTTTTGGAGATCATTGTTGCATCACATCTTGGATTTCTTCATTGCTTCATAGTTTAGTTTTCATTCTTGCATAGTAGCTTCATATTTCATGCTTTCATAGTTTAGATTTCCTTTCATGCTTTAGAATAACTCATCTAGTTTAATAGGAAGGATGGTAACACTTGATATTTCCATTTCATAGTTTAGATTGTACTTTCATCTTCATAGCATAGCTTGCATATTTACATCTTCATTATTAGCTTAGTTGCATTGCATTTCATTTGATTCTTGGAGATATTGGCATTCTTGTCCTTGTCTTCACTTGAATCTCTCATTGTGTGGTTGACTAGCAAGGTCATTAAGTTTATTAGCTCTAGCTGAGAGAAATTTTACAATCTTGCAACTCCATACATAGAGAGCTATGGATCAATTTTTGAGACCTCATTCTTGAGTGTTCTTGATTGTAATGATTCATAGAAGTGCACTATTTCATGTGTACATTTCTGGCGCCCACCGTGGGGCAGAGTAGATTAGCTTTATTCTTTAGTTTTGCATTTTTCATCAAGTTTTCGATAATTTTTGAGCTTAATTCACAGTCTCTGGTTTTCTGTCCTAGAATATTGCATGATACTTGTAGGAATATCATGTGATAGTTCTTTGTACACATGCACGATACTTTTCCTATCGGAGGTATCGCCTGTCTATTGCAGAAACTATCACCTGGTCTTAGACAAAGTATCACCTAGTATAGGGAGAAGTATCGCCCAGAAGTAAACTATCACCCTGGTATATTGAAAAGTATCGAGTGATACTTTTGGTGTCTATACTATTGACTGTACCCGGTAGTGAATTGTCTTTTTGAATCTTTTGGGCCAAGTTTAGATTTAATTAGTTTGCTAGTTTAGTTCACTATGGTTAAGCAGAGTTTAGTTGCAGATTTCATTTGGATTTTGGGATTTTTCTAACCTTGTGGGCCTAACAAGTTGTGCTTGTAGGTGCTCTCATTTCTTGAAATATTTTTCCAAAAGAACGCATGTCAAAGCTTCAAATGCACAAGGGCTACTAATAGTTTTTGTAGGGCTTCCCAAAGCATAAAAACCCAATCAAGTGTGCTTGTTTTTATTTTCATTTGAAGTGTGGCAATCTACTAGTTGTTTCCATTAGTAGGCACATAATATCTTGTGGAAGAAATTTTGAGGTGGTAGGAGAAGTATGCTCTTCACCCTTGTGGTGAACCAGAAAATCTTGACCCATCTTAGGATTTTGGAAGCAAGAGAGTAATTGAACCTCTTCTTGGTGTGTTTGGGAGAAAGCTTTGAGATAAAGGAGTATGTTCTTCACCCTTGTGGTGAAACAAAATCCTTGAACCTTATAAGTTGATCCACTTTTTGTTTAGATCTTTAGAATCCTTTAGCGGGGCCTGCTCTTGAGCAATCAAGAGGAATGACCCAAGTGGGGACAAACTTATTGCCGGCTATTTTGACCCACTATAAACTCAAGGCTATCAAGGACACAAAACCTTGGTAGACATAGTGCTTGTCTTTGCTTCATGTGAGTACTTGTGGGATTGTGACAATGAGGAAAATATTGAGCAAGAATGCTTAAGGTACTCTTGAGGCCACGAGGTCCGTTACTTGCTGCAAGGTAAGGATTCCCTTTGGAGAGAAAGAGGGGTACTACAAATAGAAGCCCTTATTTAGAACCTGTTGGTGTACAAAATGGATGCTTATGCTCTTAGGATGCCAATATACCCTCAAGTTGATTTTAGGATTGGTTAGTTCCAAAATGTATATGGATCTTAGGGTAACTGGACCAACTATAGGGACAAGACTACCCTCTACACTTCTGGCTCTACAAAACCAAGGTGGGTGCACCTAACCCACTGAAAACTATACTTCACACACCAAAGACTAGGTCTAAATAATAGATTGATAGCAAGAAAGTACTAAATGCTAACCTCACATTCATTGACTCTCCATTACTATTGGGTAACACAACCATACAACCAAAGACCTAAAGCTAAGAAAGGTTATTGATTTCAATTTTTTGGAATGCAATAACTTCAACCAGTATATATTAACAAGAGGAATACTCACTTAGGCTAGTGCCTCATCCATTGGGCAAGAGTTCTTAGACACAAAGACACACAAACTTGAGAATACCTGAGAATTCATAGCCATAAAGACATTTATCTTAATCTTTACTACTTACAAAACATCCTTTCATAGACAAGGGCAAACTTATATCTCATTTAGAGCATTATTTAATCCAATCCTAGATCAGAACTCAAGAATGAAGATATATACATAAAAACACTATGTAATGAGCTAGAAAACTCAAAGCTTACTTGACTTGTCACAAAGGAGAGATAGGAGTCAAATATTTGTATTAAGTATGATGAATTCCTTCTGTGTACACAATGAATCACAAGACACCTTGCTTGCAAATTACAGCTTAGACCTGCAACTTTCTTTTTTCATTAAAAAACACTGAGTCAAAAAACTATTACAAACCTTGGGACCAGAAACTAGGGACTAATTTTTGAACCTCAAAACTAGAACCCCTACAAAATAAAAAATTCAACACTATAAACCCCTAGTTACCTTGGAATCCCAAACAAGTTAGGATGCAACAAGCTACTGATAACCAGGGTAAGGGTTAGGGTTTCCACCCACCAAACAATTCAAACAGATCAGCAATTTAAAACATTGGATGGAAAACCAAGCAATCCTGAGCAATCAGATCCAAAAATTCAATCTTCACTTATGGTAAATCTTCTAGAAATGTATTGAAGATCATGAAATTCTTGCAAATTCATCTGATTTGACCCCTACAACATGCTTCAATCAAGTAAACCCATCCCCCACGGTACAAAAATCTCTACAAATAATCATCAAACTCACTGGACCACACCACAACAACTGCAAATCATTTCTATTAAGTTCGGCCATCGAAACATTCAATTCTAGTCCTTTCTATCATTGGAAAACATTCAAATTTTCAAATCTATAGAGAATGGCTACTTTATGGTGCTTACCAATGTATCAACGACCCACATTCAAATCTGAACTCAATTTATAGCATGATCATTAGATGCTTTCCCTTTTTCCCAGGTTATGTTCTTTACTATATAATAATCTGGCAAATACGTGACTAAAAAACCCTTGCCCATTCATGAGAACTTTGAGAGCACCGCTAAATCATTTGGCTATTACATGAACACTGTTCACCAAATCACTAAGTCCTTAGACCCTTCGCTAAAACATCATGTGAACCAGTGAACAAAGCAAGCATTTGTTAGAACCGCTAGAACTTTATCTGAACCGCCAAAAAGATTGAGAAAAAATAACTGGGCCCGCATCAAGAAGATCGACGATTGTCTCAAGTTCACATAGACCTCCAAGATTCCTCCAGATCATAAGACAACCATCAGATGAAAAATCTTTCCCTACTCTAACAACCCTCTGACACCAAAAGAGATCAATGGTTGTCTTAAGATCGCATGTGTCAAAAAAAACCCATCAGATTACACATCGACCGTCGATGCTCTGCAAGTGTCAGAACCCACTAGACCTTGAAAAACCTAGCCCCACTAACATAATCCAATTCATCACCACATGGATGAATGAAAACTAGTCAAATCAGCACACCATGGCACATAAAAACCATCTGGCAATCAGACCCACCTTTATATTGCCACCTGAGAATAAAGTAACATCAACGGCTAGTGTAAGATCTCAAAGCTCTGACACATCTCATGAGAACTTATGCCAATAATTGATCAACTATGGATGTCAGAACCCTCTAAGTCTCAAAAAATTAGGTCCCACTAATAGCGTATCCAGTCATAACATACACTAACCAATAAGATACTACCAACTGCGCTGACCTGGCACTGGACCCACTGATAGCCTTTACGTTAGATTCTGAATCGACGGCTCTCACATGATCATGAAGGGGAAGAATATTCCTTGCGATCATCTGACAATGAAAAGATCTTCAAGTGACTGACAATTTGACCCCACCCTACTATATCATCATCTCTCGACCAATAAGGAACTGCCATTTGTACCCACGTGTCAGTGGACCCGCCTACAAAGAAAGGCTTTGCCATAAAAGAGAATCAACAGTCATCATGAAAGTGCATAGCTCTGACACATCCTTTGCGCTTTAAAAACCACCATCAGATTGAGATGGTGTCAGAGAGACAAGCCCAGGAAAGACTAAGCCAAAACACTAGAAAGAATTAAAGATGGACTTAGGGAAAAATAAAGCTGACCGACTTAGGGAAATACTTCGCTAGGCGCATGAAAACTTAGGAAAAAATAAAACTGAACCCTTTGCAGGGAAATAAAACAATTAAGCACATGCATTTAGGAAAATTTAAGTGACCCAAAAAGTAACATGAAATTAGAACTAGGCTAGGGCACACTTAGGGCTTGTTCACTACAACGACTAGTTTTTCAAAAATTTCACCTAGGGCCTGAGCTAGAGACCTAAAAACAACTGGAGAGATTGGTAGAAAAATGCTAGAGCCATGAAAATTTTTATAGGTGCTAATAGTGGCTCATACTTGAGGACGTGTATCTCCTGAAGATACAATGAGCAAGCCAGAATCTCATGGAAGAGTAGACCAACTCAAAATTTTGACCCAAAAAGAAAAAAAAAGATGACTTTACAGGGGAAAACCTAAACTACTGCTCATGGAAAAGATACTTTAGGAGAAGTAAATATTTAGGAATTGTCCATGAATAGGCAATTCCAAAGTACCACTAGTTAAATCCTTCAGGACATAAGAATATGTCCCCAATTTCCTTTCAATAAGATAAGGGCCCAACCAAATTGGATCAAAATTTCCATGCTTCCCCTTATCTTCTAACCTTGCATTCTACATTAGGACAAGGTCATCAACTTCAAAACTTCTATGAGTAGCCCTTTTATCAAACAATTTCTTAAATTGTCTCTGCAATGTCTCATTTCTTTCATGTGCATCTCTCCTTACCTCCTCCAATTGGATCAATTCATCCATTCTTACTCTCATCTCATCATTCAAATCTTCATCATATGCCTAGATGAACTTATACATCTGCAATAGATTATTTTGAGGCAATCTAGCACTTATTCCATATACCAAATCAAATGGAGCACAACCTATGGCCTTCTTAATAGTTACCCTATCAGCCCATAGTGCCCACCATAACTTTGAGTCCCAGGCTTTCTTATTCTTGTCCAACACTCTCTTGAGAATCTTGATTAGACTTTTGTTACTGGACTCAGCCTGACCATTTCCTTGTGGATGATATGGGGAAGAAAATGAAATGTGTATCCCATATTCCTAACAAAAATCACTAAATTCCTATGATCTAAAACACATTGCATTATCAACCATAATTACCTCCGGGAAACCAAATCTGGTAAGGATGTTCTGCATCACAAAGTCTACCACCACTTTGCTAGTAGCCTTTCTAGTAGGGATAGCTTCAACCCACTTGGTAAAATAGTCTGTTGCCACTAGTATGTAAGAATGTCCACCACTAGACTTGTTTGGAATTTCTCCAATAAAGTCAATACCCCACTTTTGGAAAGGAGCCTGAACTGTAACAGGTCGGAGTGGCAAATTTCCATTAAACTTCAACTTTCCAACAAATCTCTGACATGCATCACATTTTCTTACAAACTGGTGTGTATCCTTAAAAACTATAGGCCACCAAAATCCAAACCTAAGGATCTTGTGAGCTATGGTCTTTGCCATATAGTGTCCTCCACAAACACCTTGGTGCATTGCCTTTAATAGAGATTCAGACCTCTCATGATCTATGCACTTTAGCAATACTCCTTCATTGCTTCTCCACCACAACTCACCATGTATGATGGCATACCTTGCAAATTGCAACTTGATAGTTCTCCTTCTATTTTCATCCATCTCAGGGGGAAGGACCAATTTCTGCAAGTAACCAATAACATCTTTGTACCAATCACAATAATCCATATCACAAACATATGGCCTTTGCTCTTCTTCTAACACATTTACATGATTTGCAATCAAGTTGCTTTGTGCCATTAATTTTGCAAGACCTAAGCCTCTTACCAAATTTTTAATCTAGATATCAATATTAAATTCTTGGATCCTATTGATCCATCTACATATTTTCCCTGAAATTTCTTGTTGCACCAATATATCCTTAACTGCAGCACTAGGAACATAAGCAACCACCTTAGCTCCCACAAGATAACATCTAAAAGCCTTAACTACTTTAACTAAGGCATAAGCCTATTTCTCAGTAATATCATATTTTAGTTCTGGTGCTTGTAGGGAGTTGCTAAAAAATGATATGGGTTGTTCATATCCATCTGAATTCTTTTGCAATAAAACTGCTGCAACTGTATGACAAGAAGCAAAAGAAAAAATCTGCATGGGCTTACCATAATCAGGTGTCCTCAAAATTGGAGCATCCTTGATGGCCTTTTTGATATTTCTGAAAGATTCATCTACTTCTTCATTCCATTCAATCTTTTCCTCCTTTTTCAACATTCTAGAGATAGGGATACTGATTTCTGCAAAATTTGTAACAAATCTCCTTAGAAAATTTACCTGCCCAAAGAAGGACTGTATTCCTTTAACATTTCTAGGTGGTGAAAGCTTGTCTATAGCCATAACCCTTTTAGGGTCAATTCTTACTCCATCTTAGGACACAATATGTCCTAAGAGCTTGCCTTCCACAACACCAAAAGAACACTTCTTTGGATTCAAAGAAATTCCAAACTCCAAAGCCCTGATAAAAATCCTCTCAAGATGTTCACAATGTTGATCTTCCTTATCTGAATATGTTGTGAGATCATCCTGATACACCACTAGGAATTTTTTTATGAAGTCTGCAAAGGCCACATCCATAGCTCTCTAAAAAGTAGCTCCTACATTTGTCAGACCAAAAGGCATTCTAACATAAACATATGTTCCCCAAGGGGTAGTGAATGCAGTCTTGAAGTGTTCTAACTCCTTGACCATGACCTGATTATATCCAGAGAAACCATCCATCATGGACATTAACTTTGATCCAGTAACCTTCTGCAACATGTTTTCCATATTAGGCAAATCATAATTGTCCTTCAAAGAATTGACATTCAAGTTCCTAAAATAAACACATAACCTAATGTCACCATTCTTTTTTTTTATTGGAACCAAGTTTGACACCCAAGTAGAATGTCTGACAGGCTTGATGATTCCAACATCCATCATCCTTTTGAGTTCATCTTGCATTTTTGGTGCCAAGGTAGGATTCACAGGCCTTAACTTTTTCCTAAAAGGTTTAGTACCTTCTTTCAATGGTATTTCATGCTGGAATAGATCTTCTCTATAGGCTTTCAAATCATCATAAGACCATGCGAAGACATGTCTAAATTTTTTCAGGAGATCAATCAGATTATTCCTATTTCTTTGGGATAAACATTTACCTATGTAGACATTTTTGGGTACTTGACTTGTTCCTAAATTTACTTCCTCCAAATCACTCATCTTATCAACAAATTTAGGAAAACAAGTCCTTTCTTTATCATCAAATGCCCTCTCAAGAGAAACCAATCCCCTTGGGATCCTATTTGATTTTAATTGCAAAACTTCCTTCCCAAGAACATTTTCTTTTCCATCTATGATGTCAACATAAGTGTTGAAATCCATCTCCTGACCCTCAAAATGAGAATCACACTACAAAAACCTTAGTATGTCCTGATCATCATAAAATACCTACCAATTTTCAACATTGTCTGGGATAGAAGGCCTAGACTTACACTCAATTTTGGATATCCCCGCAAAAGTAATATCCTCTGGCCTTAGTGCTATGCTTGCCAATAAGTTAGCCATCCTGTTTTGGCTTCTATCCACCCAATCAATACCAAAGGCACTGAAACCCTCAATTTCATCCCAAACAACATTTCTATATTGTTTTAGCCTTTGATTCTTTGATGCATACTTTGATCTAATCTGAGAGATTATTAACTCAGAATCACCAATCACCCTAAGATGTTTGATTCCATGTTTTGATGCTTGTCTCAAACCAATCAGTAGGGCCTCATATTCAGCAACATTATTTGTGCAAAGGAACAAGAGAGTGAAAGAAAACTTGAAAGCCTTACCACTAGGGGATATCAATAGCACTCCTGCTCTGGCACCCTCCTTTGAACTTTCTCCATCAAAATACAGGGTCCATAAGACATTACTTTCTGCCATGTTATTTTCATCATCAGCCAGAAGGAAAGGCTTGACCTTTTCTTTCTCCTCTCTCTCCTAAACTTGGAAAGAGCCAATATTAGTGTCAACAAAATAATTCATGTTGTCATCTTCATCCTCCTCAATCATATGTGGAGTTCTAGCTTCCCTTGAAACTTTCAAACTTTCTCCCTCAATGTTAAAAGTAGCAAAAGAAAAGTCACACTGAATACTTCCTCCCATAGAAGCACTTCATTTTCTAGATAATAGCATTCCATACTGAGGAGGAATATCAACTACAAGAACACTCATAGTTAGTTGTTTGTTAGGAAATGCTACTAATTTATAAGGCAAAGCCTTAATGGTACCAATAACTGGCACTTCTCTTGAGTCCATAGCTTGGCATCTCCCGTGAGGTGTATCAACCTTTAGCCCTAATGACTTCATGATTTCTGCAGGCATGACAGTGTTTGATGCTCCAAAATCAATCATGCAATTCTTCAATAATTTTCCATTTATCATAAGAGACAAGAAAAAAGGATCAACTATCCCTGATGCAACATTTACAACATTTGCATCCAAATATTTCTGAGGGATTTTAGAGACAATTTCCTCACCTTTACCATCAGGTGTGTCATCTAAAGAAGCCACATGCTTGTCACCTCTATTCATTTCTTGGACCTTTATTGAAGAAGCACCATTTACCCAATCCAAGGCCTTGACCTTGTGCTCTTCTATTCTCATCATTTACAACAATGGAACCTTGACAGTTATTTGTGAAAGCAATTTAGTCATATAAATGGGAACATATGTATGGTTACCCATGTCATCCTTAATCATAGTGCCATCTTTATCTTCTAATTTGACAGTCAAGTCAGATTTACCTTTGTGTAGAAACTCATCATCCTTCTGAGGTATGGGAACAACTAATTTTGATGTCTTTGCTTTACCTTGAGGTATTGTAGCAGGTCCCATCTTCTTTTTTACTTTAACCTCACTGACAACACCAGCATCTTTCTCCTTTTCCTCATGCTATTGTGTACTCTTTTTTGATCTTTTGATAAACATGCTACCTATTTTACCAGCTGTGCTTCCAACTATCCTATTTCTCAAATTATAATTTCTCCTAGCTTGAGTGACCATGTCTACAGTGATTTGAGAAATTTCCTCATCAGAGGGTCTCCTTAAGGAAACATGTTCCTCACACTTCAAAGAACCACATGCAACATCATCAAATTCTTCTTCCTCATCATCAGTAGAGTCAACCTCATCCCATGCATGTGAAGAAGTCATTGCACAACCACTCTTAACATATTGCTTATCTTGTTCTTGGTTCTTAGATAAATCCAGAGCAATAACACAATACTCTGGACTATGAGGAGATTGACAAGCAGTACACCATGGGATATCATCATTCATGTTAACTGAATTTCTTTGCAAAGGATCAGGAATCCTATCACCAGGCCTATCCCTTTTCACTAGAAAAATGGGCTTTCCATCCTTCCATTGAGTATTGTATGGGTAATTCTGCATTCTTGGTTGCCTGTTAAAATTACTTGAAATAGGCTGGTCATTTGTTGTAACCCTATTGTTTCTTTTTTCATCAGGTTTTAGATCCTCTAAAGCACTTAGAATCTGCTTTAGATTATCCTCCTCCTTTGTCTTAGAATTAGTAGACCTTCCCATCTCTTTCTTATTTTGCACTTGAGGCCTATAATCATCTCTTCTCCCTAATTTTCCTGCTATTCTTCTACTACTTTCTGTAGACACCTAAAAATCCTTTAGAAAATAAAGTATTTTTATTTTTTGAAAAATCCCTGATGACATCATCATTTATTAATTAATTAATTATTTAATTAATTAATTTATTTTTATGTCATTAAATCCCTTTTTCTTAATTAAAAATATTTAATTAAGAAATCCCTCCCAAAAATGTTTAAATCTTATTTAAACATTAATCCCCTATTTATTAATTATTTTAATTAATAAATTGACCAAAAATCCCCCAAAAAAATAATTAATTTATTTTTTGACCAAAACTTGGCCAATTTTCTTAAGACCACTAACCTCTTCCAAAATCTTCTAATCCCTTCTTAATTTCGATTAAAAGGCTAATCCCATCTTTTCTAACCCTAATCTCAACTCAAAATATTTAATTAAGATTAAATATTTAATTTTCATATTTATTGAAAATATTTCAATAAATTTTCCCAAACTTAAGCTTTTGGAATGAATAAACTTTTATTCCATAAAACCTAGGAGAATTCTAGACTCTTCTAGAAACTTCTCAACCCAACCTCTTCACCCATCCTAATCCTAAAATCCCCTAATCCTAATCCTAATCCCCTTTCTAATCTTGTCACATTCCATTAGCAAAAGGTTTACCAAAACTTATGCTAACCTCCTCTTAGTCATCCTCCTTAGTCAACAAAGATGGCCACCTCTTGGCCACCTCTTGCAAACGCATTTAAGGATGCATTTAAGCCTTCCTTATCTTTCTTGCATGCATTCATTATGCATTTAAGACCTTCTTATCCCTTCCTTGCCACCTCTTGGCCTTGGGCACATTTACCAAATTGTGCACATGCCCTCAAACTTTCAACTCAATCCTCCCTTGACACTTGTCAGGACACTTGTCCTTGACTCAACCCTAACCTTAGCCCTAACTCTGACTCATCCTTTTTAACCAAGCCCTTCCCTTTTCCTATAAATACCCTCACTTCCTAAGGCAAATCATCTTTCAACTCTCAAACTCAATAGCAAAGTTATAATGCCATTTTCATTCTAGCATAAGCATAAACTCATCATTTTAGATCATTTTCAAGCTTAAATCACATTTAAATTAGCTTAATTGGATTAACATAGATTCATTTCTTGTTTAATCAATCTTAGTTCATCTTTTAGCTTTGCATATTTGTGTGTTCTTGAGGCCTTTGAGGCAAAATAGGTTCCTCATACCTATTTTGTGTCATTTTGGGTCTTCTTGATCCTCAAATCATCCTATTTGCATGCTCCAAGTGCTTGAGTTTGCACACCCACATCCATTTATATCCAAGCATATCAAACGGTGCATGGGCGCATCCGTTTTAGGCTTAAACTGAGGTGGCTTTGATTTTAGTTTGTTTACCATTAAATTTGATTTGATAATATGCTATGACGTTTGTTTGTCTTTGGCCTTCAAAACAGGTTTAGGTGCATGCTCAAATCCTAGTCTACACTTTCTATGTTGATAGCCAAATTGTAAGCCTCCCCAAGATTTCTAGGGTTCTTATCCCTTAAAAGGTACCCCATCTTTGTATCAAAAGCATTTAAGTATGTCACAAGACACACTCTATCATCTAACCTGATAACTTGCAGGAGCCTATGCATAGCCTTTTGGAATCTTATATTAAATTCAAGGACCTCTTCATTCTAATTTTTCTTTATGTTATTGAATTCATTCAAAATAAAGCCCTCATTTGTTTTATCTCCATAATGCTCCTTGAAACAATTTTGAAATTCATTCCAAGATCCTATACTAACATGGGGCAATCCTCTAAACCAGTCCCTGGCATCCTCGGTCAGAGATTGTACAAATAACTTCATTACAACATCATCAGGCTCAACATTATAATCATCTATTACATCCATAAAAATTTTTAGATGTTCTTCACATGTGATGACATTGTTCCCAGCATACTTTGGGAGCTTCTTTCTAGTTTCATCAGGAATTACATTAGGATAACCAGGAATACCAAAAAAGATAAGTTGTTTGTACCTTTCATGAACAGGAACTCCCTAAGGTGGGTCCATTCCTTGAGATTTGGATGTCCTTGTGTTTGAGCCAGCAAGAATTTTAGCACCACCTGGAATGCCATTTGTCTGAGTTGCAAGGTTACCATGATTTCCACCTTGCCCCAAAAAGGAAGCAACAACATTTGAAGGTCTTGAGGTATGCTTGAGAAAATCAATCTTCTTTCTCATTTCTGTAGTAGTAGCCTCCAATTCTGCTTTCTCTAATTCTTTATCTAATATTTCTTTCTCTTTTCTAGCCTTCTCAAGGTCTATATCTAATCCCAACCCTTGCTCTAATGGGTTTTCCACATGAACTTGTTCATTGATTTGAAATCCAACAGCTTTCTATTTGCCTTTATCTCTATGCCTAGTTATCTCATGTGTTCTCTGCACAATAGGCTGTTCCTCTGCTCTTTTAGGCTCTAGGACAAAATTAATTACCTCCAAATCTAACAAATACCTCTTTAGCTAATCAGCCCTTATCATTGCTTGTCTTACTCTATCTTCTTTATCTTTTTCTCTTTGTTATCTTATAGAAACTTATTCTTGAACTCTTCTTTCCAACTCATAGAGCTCTTCAAAGATTTCTTCTGATTCTGGGAGAGTAGTCTGAGATTCATCATCTCCCACTTGAAATTCATCCTCATACTGGTTCAATCCCAAATCAATAGCCTCTTCATATTCTGAAATATTTTCTTCTTGACTAGGCTTAGTTTGAGTTTCTTGTCTTGTATCCTTTTTAATTTTCCAAGTATGAGAGACATTTCTTTTCTTCTTTCCTCCCCTTGTCTGACTAGGCCTAGAAGAGCTTGGAATACCTTCTTCCATTATGTTTCCAAGATGCTCCTTTCTCTGGGACCTAGTACCTCTATAACTCATCTTATAAAAATCTACTGACTAGCACTGCTATAGAGATGTTTGAGTTGCCACCCAAAAATATTGGGAATCTTACAATACTATTTCCTCACTAACAAATATCCAAATGAGCTTGACAAGACAACGGACAAGAATAACCCTATTTTTTCCAATGATGACCTACTGGTTATTATAGACTTGTGTAATATTTCCCCACTAGAGTCACCATCTTGTTGGTGTACAAAATGGATGCTTATGGTCTTAGGCTGCCTATATACCCTTAGGTTGATTTTACGATTGGTTAGTTCCAAAATGTATATGGATCTTAGGGTAACTGGACCAACTATAGGGACAAGACTGCCCTCTACACTTTTGGCTTTGCAAAACCAAGGCAGGTGCACCTAACCCAGTGAAAACTATACTTCACACACCAAAGACTAGGTCTAAACAATAGATTGATAGTAAGAAAGTACTAAATGCTAACCTCACATTCATTGACTCTCCATTACTATTGGGTAACACAACCATACAACCAAAGACCTAAAGCTAAGAAAGGTTATTGATTTCAATTTTTTGGAATGCAATAACTTCAACCAGTGTATATTAACAAGAGGAATACTCACTTAGGCGAGTGCCTCATCCATTGGGCAAGAGTTCTTAGACACAAAGACACACAAACTTGAGAATACCTGAGAATTCATAGCCATAAACACATTTATCTTAATATTTACTACTTACAAAACATCCTTTCATAGATAAGGGCAAACTTATATCTCATTTAGAGCATTGTTTAATCCAATCCTAGATCAGAACTCAAGAATGAAGATATATACATAAAAACACTATGTAATGAGCTAGAAAAATCAAAGTTTACTTGACTTGTCACAAAGGAGAGATAAGAGTCAAATATTTGTATTAAGTATGATGAATTCCTTCTATGTACACAATGAATCACAAGACACCCTGCTTGCAAATTATAGCTTAGACCTACAACTTTCTTCTTTCATTAACAAACATTGAGTCAAAAAACTATTACAAAACCTTGGGACTAGAAACTAGGGACTAATTTTTGAACTTCGAAACTGGAACCCCTACAAAATAAAAAATTCAACACTATAAACCCTTGGTTCCTTGGAATCCCAAATAGATTAGGATGCAACAAGCTATGGATAACCAAGGTAAGGGTTAGGGTTTCGACCCACCAAACAATTCGAACAGATTAGAAATTTAAAACATTGGATGGAAAACCAAGCAATCCTGAGCAATCAGATCCAAAAGTTCAATCTTCACTTATGGTAAATCTTCTAGAAATGTACTGAAGATCATGAAATTTTTGCAAATTCATTTGATTTGACCCCTGCAACATGCTTTGATCAAGTAAACCCATCCCCCACGGTACAAAACTCTCTACAAATAATCATCAGACTCACTGGACCACACCACAACAACTACAAATCATTTCTATTAAGTTCGGCTGTCAAAACATTCAATTCTGGTCCTTTTTGTCGTTGGAAAACATTCAAATTTTCAAATCTGCAAAGAACGGCTACTTTATGGCACTTAGTGACATATCAACGACCCACGTTCAAATATGAACTCGGTTTATATCATGACCATTAGATGCTTTCCCTTTTTCCCAGGTTATGTTCTTTACTATATAATAATCTGGCAAATACGCGACTAAAAAACCCTCACCCATTCATGAGAACTTTGAGAGCACCGCTAAATCATTTGGCTATTATGTGAACACTGTTCGCCAAATCGCTAAGTCCTTAGACCCTTCACCAAAACATCATGTGAACCAGTGAACAAAACAAGCATTTGTTAGAACCGCTACAACTTTATCTGAACCGCCAAAAAGACTGAGAAAAAATAACTGGGCCCGCATCAAGAAGATCGACGGTTGTCTCAAGTTCGCATAGATCTCCAAGATTCCTCCAGATCATAAGACAACCATTGGACGAAGAATCTTTCCCTACTCTGACAACCCTCTGACACCGAAAGAGATCAACGGTTGTCTTAATTTTGCATGTGTTAGAAAAAACCCATTAGATTACATGCCGACCATCGATGCTCTACAAGTGTCAGAACCCACTAGACCTCAAAAAACTTGGCCCCACTAACATAATCCAATTCATCACCACATGGACAAATGAAAAGTAAACAACTCAGCACACTGTGGCACATAAAAACCATCTAGCAATCGGACCCACCTTTATACTGCCACCTGAGAATAAAGTAACATCAATGGCTGGCATAAGATCTCAAAGCTCTGACACATCTCAAGAGAACTTACGCCAATTGTTGATCAACTACGAATGTCAGAACCCTCTGAGTCCCAAAAAATTAGGTCCCACTGACAGCATATCTAGTCATAACATAAGCTAACCAATAAGAGACCACCAAGTGTGCTGACCTAGCACTGGACCCACTAATAGTCTTTACATTAGATTTCAAATTGATGGCTATTACATGATCACGAAGCAGAAGAATATTCCTTGTGATCATGTGACAACCACAAGATCTTCAAGCGACTGAAAACTTGACCCCATCTTGCTATATCATCATTGTTGGAAATTTGGCTAATGTGGATGCATAGATGTTGTCATTATGGCAGCATATGATCTCTATTGAGAGCGCAGAATCTGGAATGCAAGTATGGCAAGTTGAAGGAAGAAATTATCTAAGTATGGATACACTAATCCTGACAGAGCACCCGATGAAGATTTAGTTGGTGACATCCACTAGAGAAATATTTTTGTTTGTGCAGTTAACTGAAGCTTCTCCAGAGTATGAGAATACCCCATCTTAGTGCACATAAAGTTTGGAGCAGTACGAATGAAGTTATTCGAAGTTTACCAAAGATAGTTTTTGCAGATAGAACAGTTTTGGAGACAGTATTAGCGAAAGAGTTAAGGGATTATTTTTGCTTGTCAAAATAATGACTTAACATTATGAAGGGACAAAATCCTAGATGTTTACTCTTGGATAAAGATTTTGGAAGCTGACAATATAAAGCTATTAGCTCTAATGACTTATATATTAGGCATACTTGAAATGTAATGAAAAAGTGTAAGTGTGTGATGGTAAAAAGAAAGAAAAGGATAACTTGCGATAGTTATATATTGTGATAGCAGCAAAGGCTATTGATGCAAAGTTGTAAGAAGTACCATACTACAGTCAGAAACATTTTGTATTACCTATTTTGGCAGTGAGCTCAGCTAGTGATCAGGTTTTGTAATCTAACTCCTAACAGGGTTAAGGCTTCTAACAAGGCCTAAAGTCCTTTAACCAGGATAGATCTACTATATATTGTAAATTGACTCTTAACAGGGTCCAATATCCGTAACAAGATACTTTTGATTAGTGATCTTTGTGGGTACCATCCCAACCGGGGTTTTCCCTTGGCCAGGGTTTCCTCGAGAACATATCATGTGTTATGAGTTCTTTTATTTACTGCTATGTTTGTTAATCAGCTTGATAATCTTTGTATGCACTAAAGTAATCTGTTATATCCATAAGTGGACAAAAGAAAAAGTTTGTGAAATACTGATTCACCCCCCCCCTCTTAGTATTTCCTATTTCTAACAATTGGTATCAGAGCATAGTTACTCGGAGAAGGAACATTCAAGGAAAGCTTAGCAGCTTGAGTAAGATCTCTATGCATATGGATCAACTTCAGAAGAATCTTGAAGAAGCTCTTGAACAGATTGATATGCTTACTAATGAAAGAAACTTCTTAAGAAGAAAATATGAAGATGCAAAGAATGCTATTGATAAATTAAAAGGTAAGATTGAAGATCTGAAATCTGAAAAGAAATCTGATATGCTTGTTGAAGATTGTGATGAATTAGAAAAAGAAAATGAGATCCTTAAGCATGAGTTGAAGATAGTAAATCTGAAGCTTAGTATGAAAGATGGAAATTTGAGATCTGATAATGAAAAATTGAAAATTTAGAATGAAGATCCAAGATCAAGACTTGAAAAGGAAACATCCAAATCTGAAAAAGTAAAAGTGCAGTATGTGGAACTTGAGAAGTATAATAAAATTGTGAAAGGTGAATTAACTCAATCTAAACAACAACTTGAAAGGCTATATTCAAATAGTGATAAGACTAGAAAACAAATTTCTTTTGAAGAAGCATTCTTTGATAGGATGAGATTTGGATTTAGTATGTTTAGAACAAACCATGAAAGTAAAAAGCCAGATCTCAAGACATCTGGAAGTGTGGAGGAAATGAAGCTAGATGAGAACACATTGGAAGATCCACCTAAAGAAGAACCACCTAGAGAGAAAGAAGAATCAAAGCAAGAAGAATCAAAATAGGAAGAATCATCTAAAGGTATGCAAAGAGAATTCAAAGGTAGATGTTTTGCTTGTAATACTATTGGGCACATGAAGAGAGATTGCACAGGTAAGAAATTTAAACCTCTTAATGGACATTGTTATAATTGTCATAGTTTTGGACACAGAGCTAACGAATGTAGAAGACCTAAAGTAATTTTGAATCATTATGATAGAATGATTGGGAATACTAACAATGCAGATAAGAGATCTATTGAAGAAATGAATCAAAGAAAAGTGGTAGTATGTTTTAGATGCAACAAAGTAGGACATATTGCTAGAAATTGCAGGTCACAGATTAACTAGCAAGGACAAAGATTTGGAAACAATGGAATCATTTGTCAGATATGCAACAAGTTTGGACACTCAGCAAGAGTTTGCAGAATGAACAATGGAGGTTATCATCATAACCCTAACCCTAGGAACAATGCAAGAAGGAATGAAAACGTAGGAAACAAAGAGAAAGGTTGTTGCAGCAATAAAGATGAAGTAAAATTTGATAAAGGCATAGATCAAGGAGGTATATTCAGCACTGAAAGTAGTCAGGAAGGTAATGTAACTAATGGTAAGGATGAATCTTTACCTGAACCTTCTTTAAGTACTTAAATTATGTAAGTTTCTATAGTTTAGGACTTAGGATTAGTGTAGATTAGGAATTTGAATGAGTTAAGTTTTGCACAGTTAGATATAGGTTTTTTATGTTGTACTAATGTTATGGTTAAGTGTGCAAAAGAAAATATCATGTTTTGCAAGGTCGCAAAAAGTTTTATGGTTGCAGGTTTGTTGAATCAGCTTTTTGAGGTTTTAGCGGCAAAATGAATGAATGCGATGTCAGATCGAGTTAATGTGAAGTGTTATAAGGTTGAAATAAAAGTTATCATGATTAAAAAGCAATTGAAAAGAGATTTGAAAGAAGAAAAAGCAAGTTGAGGATGATTTGAAGAAGTTTGGAAGTAGTTTGCAGCGACGATCATACTGAAACCCTAGATTTGCAAAGTTGAGGTATTTTTTGATCTTTAATCAGTTGATAAGATGGATATTTCTATGGTTCATAATGTAAAGGATAAGAATAGACCTAAGATTAAGAAAGAACTAGTAGAACCAGCTGAAATTGATGACAGACTAGCACTATCATCCATACTAGACGGAGTATTACACATTGAGAATGTTCAAGGATATTTAGGTTGCAAGTTTGAAACTTTGGGAGATGCAGATTTTAGTGATGATTAAAGGAAATTGTATAATCAAGACATGTCAGTTAAACCAGCTTATGGGCACCCACAAAATAATGAAATTATCAATTATTCCATGAAGTATGAATTTAATGATGAGGAATGTACCAAGATCATTTTAAGTAGAATCCACAATGGGAAATTCTAGATGGAGGATAGAGTTATTGATATAACTGCCAACCTAATTCATGATGTTACTGGATTATCAAAAGTTGGAGAGATTCCACTGAATGAAAAGAACATGAGAAAGATTGTTTTAGAGAACACTGGATCTAGTTATAATGGTAGAGGAATTGCGATAAGTAAGATTAAGCAAGATGATGTTAGGTACCTTTGCAAGATCCTAACAACTAAATTCTATGGTAGTTCAAGGGAAGATGACATGGTTGTAGGAATGGTTCATGTAGCTTATCTTATGTGTATTGAGAAGAAACAAGTAGACCTATGTGAAATTTTGAAAATTCAGCTATTTGAGAACTTAGAAAAGATTAAGAAGGCTAAGTACACATAGTTTAGGTTTTCATCTCTGATAACCTATATGTTTTTCCATATTTTGAGAAGATTTCCTTACACAGTTGATTGGAGTGACAATGTGAACACAATGGAAAGAATAAAATCAGTCTACATGAAGCACCTAATTGATAAAGTCAATGACAGTGTGAAGCTTGTATTGAAGACTTTTCAGAATATTGTTAAGAATAAATCAAGGATTCCTCAATCCTTAGTTGAAAAGCATAAAGATAACATTTGTTTTATGGTAGACACTGATTTCACCTACATTGAAGTAGTTAAGCCTAGAATGGAATTCATAGACCCTCTTGGCTATGAAGTATCTGAAGCAGAAATAGTAGGATATGTGAATAGACTATTAAAGTGTGAGTTGGATGGTCATGCAAATAGGTTTGGAACCTATGAAGAGAATTTCAACTCTATAATAAGTTTGAGAGAAAAGAAGCAATCTAGTAGGACAGTTGAATCTACTATGAAGAAAATACTGAAAGAATCAGGTATGTCAAGTCATGAGTTTGAGATAGCTAAGAAGACTATAGAAGCCTTGAAGCAAAGTGAAAATCTTGTAATTCCACCTGAGGCATCTAGTGCAGACCCTGTTGATCCTATTGCAATAAAGGTAAAAGTTGAAGTACCTAAAAAAGATGAAGGAGATAAATATTTTTCTCCTATTCCTAGCAAAAGAGTAAAAGTGAGTGCAACAGGACCTGGCAAGAGACAGAAAGTGATTGTACCACCTGTACCTAGAAAGGTAGCAGTAATTAAAGATGATGATGAAGTTTCAATCAAGAAGAAAACTTGGAAACCAAGAATTGAAAGAGTTAATGAAGATATATTGAAGCATGGATACTTCACTAAGATAAATAAATTCTATGATCTATATGGATCATTTGACAGATTGAATTTTGAAAATGCAATGATTATACATATGATTGTGACAGATAAGAAACTTAGCACTATTCATGGTAAGATCCCAGAAGATTTGTATAACAGACTTGTGAATAGAAAATAGAGAGCACAAGAAGAGGACATAAAAATGAGAGAACATGTAATTAGACAGTTCTGTGAAGTTAAGGATGAAGATCATTTGAAGAAATTCTTGAAGCCTCTTGGAACTTTATTGAGAACTAAGAGAAGAACAATCCTTATAATGGGAGGAAGTACAGAAAGAGACTGAGCAAGCAGTAATGCAAGTTCTTGCAGATATAGTTGCAGGAAAGCATGTTGAATCAGATCCTCAGCAGAAGCAATCAGAGGAACCACATGCAAAGGAAGTTGGTATTGAAGAAGTCCCATCTTCTTCACATATCAATATTGGCAAAGAATCAATGGACATTGAAGGAACCAAAGTGACACTAGAGTCAGATGATGCAGTATTTCATGATCTAGGAAACATTGTTGACAATTTAGCTTTAGAAGAGCAAGAGAAGATTACTGAATCAGAAAAGGATACAGAGGCAGTGGAAGCACCAGCTGTATCAGAATCAGTTCCAGCAGAGCAGACAGTTAAAGGTAAACAAATTTTGACAGAGGTCACTACCCCTAGTGCACCTGACAGTAAGAAGAGATAAATTGGTTCAATTTTTGAAGACCTTGGAAAAGAGGTTGAAGATGATGATCAGCTTGAGTTTATCACATCTCTTAATAAAATTATTGGAAAGAATAGGAAGGTGAAGGACCTTGAAGGCAAAGTTAGAGTTTTGATAGAGAAACTTGAGAGTGTGATTAGCACTAAGGTATTTGAATCAGATCCACTTGAGAAAGCTAAAATAGTAATAAACTCTTTTGACTCTGAATTTTCTAACTTAAAGGATATTGCTAGAATAAAAGTTCAGGAAGACTTTGAAGTAGAAATGCAACAAAATTTAATTGTAAATATTCAAAATGATATTGGTAATTTGGATGTATGCATAAAGAATTTGAGGAAACATTTTGAGACTGGAAAGAGTTTGTATATACAATGCACAAAATCAGAAATCCTAACAGTTGAAGAAGATAAGAAGATCAGAGAGAAGATAGATGCAATTATAGCTGAAACAAACACCTTGACAAGCCCAAATGTAAAGATAAGTTCTGTAGAGAAGAACATAAGGAAGTTAAATGATGATATCAGAATGTTAGCAGAGGAGAAAAATAGAAAGATGATCAGGATTAACACCTTGAGAGAGCATATCTCAATCAAGACCTCAATTGTTGAAGACCAAATTGAGTAGTGTCTTTCAGCAAAGACATCTTTTTAGAAGTTTAGCTTTAATTCCCTGCAAGCTTGTCAGACATTAGCATATGGATTAATTACTCTACTCAATGTTGTTGAATCCATCAGGAAGATATGGGAGAAAGATTTTGAATCATGGAAGTCAAAGTTTGGTGACTGTGTTGCAAGCCTGTCGGCTTTGCAATAGCTGATAACAAGGTATCAAGTTTTTTTTGAAATTTTTGTACACCATATCTTTGTCATTGTTGTCAAAGGGGGAGAGATAGTAGAAAATTGAAAATATGTTGAGGAAGGATACTCATAGGGGGAGCTATTCTATGGAGTACAATATTGTATATGTGTTGTATAACATTTGGCCACAATTTTGTGTAAATACTTTGAAGTTTTGTTTGCACACTTAGCCAATTTTCCCATATGTTGCCACTAATGACAAAGGGGGAGATTGTTGGTAATTTGGCTAATGTGGATGCATTTATGTTGTCATTATGGCAGCATATGATCTCTATTGAGAGTGCAGAATCTGGAATGCAAGTATGGCAAGTTGAAGGAAGAAATTGTCTAAGTATGGATACAGTGATCCTGACAGAGCACCCGATGAAGATTTAGTTGGTGACGTCCACTGGTGCAATATTTTTGTTTGCATAGTTAAATAAAGATTCTACAAAGTATGAGGATACCCCATCTTAGTGTGCATAAATTTTGGAGCAGTACGGATGAAGTTATTCAAAGTTTACCGAAGACAGTTTTTGCAAACAGAACAGTTTTGGAGACAGTATTAGCGAAAGAGTTAAGGGATTATTTTTGCTTGTCAAAATAATGACTTAACATTATGAAGGGATGAAATCCTAGATGTTTAATTGGATAAAGATTTTGGAAGTTGACCATATAAATTTATTAGCTCTAATCACTCATATATTAGGCATACTTGAAATGTAATGAAAAAGTGTAAGTGTGTGATGTGTAAAAAGAAAGAAAAGGATAACTTGCGATAGTTATATATTGTGATAGCAGAAAAGGCTATTGATGCGAAGTTGTGAGAAGTACCATACTATAGTCAAAAACATTTTGTATTACCTATTTGGGCAGTGAGCTCAGTTGGTGATCAGGTTTTGTAATCTAACTCCTAACAGGGTTAAGGCTTCTAACAAGGCCTAAAGTCCTTTAACCAGGATAGATCTACTATATATTGTAAATTGACTCTTAACAGGGTCCAATATCTGTAACAAGATACTTTTGATTAGTGATCTTTGTGGGTACCATCCCCACTGGGGTTTTCCCTTGGCCAGGGTTTCCTCGAGAACATAACATGTGTTATGAGTTCTTTCTATTTACTGCTATGTTTGTTAATCAGCTTGATAATCTTTGTATGCACTAAAGTAATCTGTTATATCCATAAGTGGGCAAAAGAAAAAGTTTGTGAAATATTGATTCACCCCCCCCCTCTCAGTATTTCCTATTTCTAACAATAATTTCTCTTGGCCAATAAGGAACTGCCATTTGTACCCATGTGTCAGTGGACCCGCCTACAAAGAAAGGCTTCACCACAAAAGAGAATCAATGGTCATCGTGAAAGTGCATAGCTCTGACACATCCTTTGCACTTTAACAACCACCATTAGATTGAGATGGTGTCAAATAGATACACCTAGGAAAGACTAAGCTGGAACATTAGAAAGAATTAAAGCTGGACTTAGGGAAAAATAAAGCTAATGGACTTAGGGAAATGCTTCGCTAGGCTCATGAAAACTTAGGAAAAAATAAAACTAAACCCTCTGCAGGGAAATAAAATAATTAAGAACATGCATTTAGGAAAATTTAAGTGACCCAAAAAGTAACATGAAATTAGAACCAGGCTAGGGCACACTTAGGGCTTGTTCACTACAACAGCTAGTTTTTCAAAAAATTTACCTAGGGCCTGAGCCAGAGACCTAAAAACAACTGCAGAGACCAATAGAAAAATGCTAGAGCCATGAAAAATTTTACAGGTGCTAACAGAACAATAGTTAGAAGCCACCCTATTTTGCTGCTTAGCTTCTTGGTGCAAGGATTGATCCAAGTGGAATAACCTGTCTCACCCCAAGACTACTCACCATATGTGTTCCTTTGGTTGTGTCTTTGGAACTTCCATGACAAAGCCAATATCTATTGTGGGCAACCACTTTGTGTGAGGCAATGGAGCATCAAGTTGTGGGCCAAGTTGTTAAGTAATGAGCCTTGACTTTCTAGGATAGATATTGCTTGAAGTTTCTTCAATTGTATAATACCAGTGTTAATGTTCTTGAACATTCACACAATCGGTAGTATTCATAGGGTGTTTTTCTATTTTGATATCACAAGTGTTTGTCTTGGCAAGGTTTCTTTTGCCCTTGTTTCAAGTGTTTTAGGACATGTTTGATCCCTTACTGTTTGCAAACCTGTCAAATTTTTGCTGATATTGTGATTGAGATAAAAAACATCAACCCTCAAACTAAAATTTTTGATCAAACAGACCTGAAAATGCACATTTTACACAATTCTGGTCAAGTGTCATACAAACTAGCAATAGTATCACCTGCTTTCAGCAAAAATATTGCGCGATAGTTTGTTCATGCTGGACTATCACCCAACCTACTTGGAGTCTATCATCTGGCTATTATGTGTTCTATCTCCTAGTGAAAGGTGAAGTATCAACTCAGTAAGAATTATCGCCTGGTTAGCCTGGAAAGTGTCACCTGAGAATTTTCTACCGTATACCTGGTTTCATTCATTTTGCAATTGCTTTTAGGTGGCTAGGTCTTTAGGTAGGTAACTTATCTTGCCATTTGAAGCCTATCTTTACTTTGAATTTCTATTTTTATCCCTCTAGGGGTAGTGTCATTTGATTTACCAAGTCACCTTAGGAAGAATTGTCAAGTTAGAAGATTTTTCCTGTTGAGAAAGTACATCTCTAGAGTTGTTAGTAACATTCTTGGAGAATTTTAGTACTCTTTTGTCCAAATCATTTCCATTCAAATTCAATTTTAAATTTGGCTAAGTCCATCCTCCTAGTTCAAACATGCAAGGATATTGATCCTTTGATTTAAGCACCTCTTTGACAGTGTTGGTAATGCCTGTTGCAATTTCTATCTTACCATCTCTTTTTTTTTGGACATTAGAGAACTTTGATTATCCTAGTTTGGTGTTGACACTTTGAGAGGTCACCTTATCATCAAGAATCCTTTTTCTTTCATGTTAGTTACAACAAGGTACCAAGTGAATCAAGGGAAATGATCCCCAGTTGCCTTTAATCAGTTAACCTTAGTTAAGACTCATCAATAGCGAAAGGGAAACGAGCCCATTTTTTATCAATCTCCTAAGAGTGAGTTTAAGGTTTGCTTTGACCCAAAGAGTAATCCTAGTGAATTGAGTACTTCTTTAGCACCTTTTTCATCGAATATGGATATGAGTTATACCTTGACCAAACAACAAAAAAAATAATAGATCAATCACTTGGTGACATTTTTTAGAGATAGAGGAGAAACATGTCATTCAAAGCTAGCAATCAACCTGACTCACCTCCTATTAATTCAAGATATCCAGATGCTCATCAATGAGCCAAAAGACATTATGTACAAGCTCATCAAGATGCATGGTCACAACATGAGGACCAAAAAAACCAATCTTATGATTCTCATGTGAACGCAGCTAACTTGTTCAACCATTCAAGACCAAGTTCCCTGCTAAAAACAACTTCACGATATACAAGTGAGAGGCTAAAAATAATTGAGCGGGAAAAATAGGCTGTAGAAAATGAATGAGCTACAAAAGAAGAAAAACTTAGGCTTCTAGAAGAGGAACAATGAGCCTTGTTGGACATAGAGAGAAAAGTATTCCAAGAGGAACAAGATAGGATATTGGCCCAACAACTCAACAATCAATTCAACAACAGGGGTACCAATAGTGGAACCAACTCTGCACCATCTACTCCCTTAGCAACTCCAAGAAGTAGAAGGAGGTCAAGGACCCCTTAAAGATCACTTAGTCCTAGAGGAAGAAGGACTTCTTGACATGCACATTATAGGAGACAATCACCTCCTAGACTTTCAAGACAACCCTCCCAACGAGTGCGTCATGGCTCTCAACATGGAGGAAGTAATGCCAACCTTGACACTATTGATTTCATGACAATGCAACAAGAACCACTATTCCAAAAATATGTAGAGAAGTATGTGGAACAAAATAAGGCTCAGTTCTTGGAAATTCTAATCAATAAGGGTGCAAAAGTCCCATACAGCTTTGATGTGGATAGAAAAATTAAGAAGCAAAACCCTTCAACTGATGAGGTGATTAAGTAGATGCAAAAGACTATGGAGAAAATGATGGCTCCAAAGAATACCTTCAAATTGGACTCCATATGTCCCAATCCCATTGACAAGAGTGTGGTTATGGTAGATTTTCCTAGAAAGGTTGAAATCCCCACATATGACAAATATGATGGTAGTGGTGAACCCCATGACCATGTACGACAGTTCTATATCATGAGCTTTGAATTTCATCATCAGGACTCCTACCTTATGAGATTATTGTCGAGGAGCCTTAAAGGCCAAGCTATGGAGTGGTTTACTAACCTTACCCCTCCTATTAAAACATTCAAAGAACTTGTCCAAAGGTTTGTGCAACACTTTGCATATAATCTATCAAGGTCAGTCACCATGCTTGATTTGTGCAAGCTAAAATAAAATCAGGGGGAACCCTTTGTGACATTTTTACAAAGGTGGAGATGTTTATGCTCCAAATATTCTAGGACCATCCCTGAGGAAGAAAGGATTGATATAATTGTGAGCAATCTAGTGCCAGAATTAAGATATGAAGTTAGAAAAATGGTCTTTAATTCTTTTGACACTATGGTAGAAACTGCATGTCGCATCGAGGATGTTCTAAAAGAACAAGGTATTTTGGCCAAACAAAGTAACAACAACAATGGCCCAAACAATAACAAAAACAATAAGGATAAAAATAATTCATATTGGAACAAAAATAAGCAAGTAGTCAATGACGGAGTTGTTGACTCTCCACAACCTAAGGAATAAGGAGTTCTTAATCTATCTAATGTAGTTCAAGCTATGAAGCTGCAGACATCCTTAGATCAACAAGAGCACAAGCCCAAGTATCAAGATAAACCTAAGTCAGGAAAGAGGCAATTCACTAAGCTTGGAGACTCTTATGTAGATATTTTTAAGACCTTGATTGCTCATAATTTGGCACAACCTCAAGATCCTACAAAGTTTCACATACCGGATCCTAAACCTTATTGGTGGAATGAGAAAGCTTACTGTGTATACCATAATGGGATTGGACATGACATTGAAAATTGTTTTAAACTTAAACATCTTGTTCAAGACCTTATTGAGACTAGGAAATTATAGGTTGATGGGTTGACCACAAATGCAAACCACAAGGCCTTTAAGGAGCCCTTGCCTAAGTATGAGAAGGGGGAGACTTCTAAAAACAAGAATGGCAAGGCTGCAATCAATTATACCTATACAGTTGTAGAAAATGTCATCAATATGCTTGAAGTTGTGGACAATGGTGTCAACATGATGAGGGGGAAAGATCCCTATGGTTATGATGTAAACTCACCTCCCATATTTGACAAAGGACCCATTATTGTGCTTAGGGGTCCTCAATCTTGAAGGTCATCTCAGCCTCTTAATGTTGTTACTAGGAGTCAGTCCCAAGGTCCTATTATCATTAGAGGTCCTAATTCTAGCAAATCCAAGCAACCAGTGTACAAAATTGTTCCTCCCAAGTCTACAGTTGGTCCTAATATGAGTTACAACCTTGTTGATCAGTTACAGTGAACACCAGCATAGATTTCCATTTTTGAGCTCTTAGAATTGTCTCCTAGACACAGGAGTGTCCTTGAGGATGCCTTGCGAGCCACTAATGTTCCTAATGACATAGATGTCGATCAATTCCAGAACATGGTCAATCACCTTGCTAGCCCTCATTACCTCACATTTTTAGAAGAGGATGATAAAGAATTAAGTCATCTGCACAATTTTGCCCTTCATATCGAGGTCATGATCCACAAAACCCATGTTAGGTGCATGTTAATAGATGGGGGTGTTGGGCTTAATATTTTCTCTTTGAGTCTATTGAAAGATTTGGGATATTCTGAGAAAATAATTGACACTAGGAAGAAGATCACAACTAAAGCCTATGATGAAGCAGAGAAAAGCTCTAAGGGATTGGTTGTTCTTCCTATTAGGATTGGTCCTATGGAAAAGGACATTTTATTCCAGATTGTTGATGCCAGACCTTTGGCATATAATATCTTGTTGGGTACGCCATGGATTCATGACATGCAAGTGGTGTCATCTACCTACCACCAATGTGTTAAGTTCCCTTACAATGGAGTTGAAGTATGCATACCAGGGGATAGCACGTTATCTATTAATGCGATTTCAGCTAGCTCTCATGTCCCTTTGAATAGAGAGGCTGATAATTTTGATGTTGCTCTTGAGCAATGTAAGAGTAAGTTTAAGTCTGTAGACCTTGGCATGGGAGACTACCAAATGGATTCCTTCATAAAAATTCCAATCTCACCTAGGTCTTATGGAAAACCTTCACCTAAGAGGAAACCTTCATCCTTAGCTATGACCTTGTTTGGGAAGTTTGTAGAGTCCTCAGTACCTATTCATGAGGAGAAACAGGAGGTAGCCATTAGAGATTGGATTTATAGATAGGAAAAGTATCAACACAATGAGAATTTAACCGATGGGAGAGGGTATACTTTGGTTAAAAACATGGGCTACCCAGGTCATGGCCCTCTCAGTCACAGGTTAGATGCCAAGGCCAAACCACTCAACCATGCTCTTTTTGGTCGTAGGACTAAATCAACAGTTGGCCTAGGCTTTGATCATGAAAAGAAGACAAGTGTCCCTATCCTAGCTACGGCGGATAGTGATAGTGACTCAGTTTATACACCCAATCTTCAAAACCAACAAGACATGATTAATGATTGGGTGCCTTCCACCAATCTCCTTTGGGGAGATTCAGATGATTCAGTAGCTAAAAATACAGACACCAAAGAAGGTGATACCCTTCACAATCTCAAAGCTTCTACATCAAGGCACCCCAAGCCTTCTTGGTGTAAACATCCCAGCAGAGATTCATAAATAGATTCGCATGAGTTCAAGTGGGACTCCCTTTCAAATGAAATAGTCGATTTGGACATGGATGTTGTCCATACCTATAGTACTCAACCTGATGTGACCAATGAGCCTAGTGTAGGACTAGAGGATTGGACTCCTCAAATTTCCTTAGTGGACGATGCTTCATTTGGTAGGATGAGTCCTAATTCAGGTATCTTAGAAGGAGACTTGACAAATCCTAACTGTGCGATCACTAGAGATAATGCCTTTTGTATCAATAATGTTGAACAAGTCATTGACCTACCCCTTGTTCACTTCAACCTCATTGACTGGTCTTAGTGCTATCAAGAGCCTCAGCTCCCAACCTTCCAGAATGACTATGAGATAGCATGCTACCTTAATGCCCTTGAGCCTATAGTCTCTTCCACCAATGAACCTACTACAAGTATGATAGAGCCGGATATTAAGTACCTCAATTGAAAAATAAAAGAAACAAAAGAAAAGAAAAATGGTTCTGATGGTGAAAACCACTTTGTGGTGGTGTCAGAACCCAAAATAGTAAAAATAAAAGACGTATCTGAAGGTGAAAACCTCTTTGAGGTGCCTAAGGATGGGGTACTTAATAACCTGCCGAGTTATTTTCAAGACAGGTCATCAGTTCTTATTGAGCCTACACAACTAGTAAATTTGAATACAGAAGAGGCTCCATAAGTGATACATCTAGCTTAGTCTCTGTTAGTGCAAGAAAAAGAGGCATACACAAAGTTCTTACAAAAGAAGAAAATCAATTTTGCTTGGACATATTTAGACATGCCAGGGCTTGACACTAATCTCATTATGTATCACTTATCTATAGCTCCAAGAATTAAACCAGTAAAATAGAAGTTGAGGAAAATGCATCCTCACATAGCTCTCCTCATTAAGGCTAAATTAGAAAAGCTCTTAGGAGTAGGATTTATTAGAGCTATCGACTATGCTGAGTGTATCTCAAATATTGTTCCAGTTTCAAAACATGATGGGTCCATTCACATATGCACAGACTTTAGAGATCTTAACAAAGCTTGCCCAAAGGATGACTTTCCACTCCCTAACATAGAAATGTGATAGTGGATATGACTACGGGCTATTAGATATACTCTTTAATGGATGGTTTTTCTGGTTATAACCAAATAAAAATAGCTCCTGAGGATCAAGAAAAGACAGCCTTCACATGTTCATGGGGAACCTATTATTGGAATGTCATGCCATTTAGATTAAAAAATGTATTAGCCATATACCAAAGAGCTATGACCACAATATTTCATGATATGATGCATAAAAACATGGAGGATTATGTGGATGATACCTTGGCCAACTCTAAGAAAAGGGATACACACCTAGAAGATTTGGAAGTAATTCTAGATTGAATGGAGTAGTTTCAGTTAAGATTGAATCTAAAAAAGTGTGCATTTGGGGTTACCTCAGGTAAACTTCTAGGATTCATAATTTCAGCCAAAGGAAAAGAGGTGGATCCTGAAAAGGTTCAAGCTATATTAGATATACCACATCCTAAGAACATCAGTTAGATGAGAAGTCTTCAAGGATGACTCCAATCCATACAGAGGTTTATTTCATAGCTTGTAGATAGAGCACAACCATTCAACAAGACATTGCATAAGGGAGCCACATGTGCTTGGAATGAGGATTGCCAAAAGAGCCTAGATCAAATAAAGCAATACTTGGCTAATCCTCCAATTTTAATGCCTCCTATCCCAAGAAAACCATTAATTTTTCACATCTCAGTGATAGAATCTTCCTTGGGGTCATTGTTGGCTCAACTTGATGATACTGGGAAGGAAAGAGCCATCTACTACATTATTCATACTCTAGTATCTTATGAGATCAATTATAATAGTATTGAAAAGTCTTGTCTTGCAGTAGTGTTTGCTTCCCAAAATTTGTGACACTACATGCTTGCCCATACTATACATCTTGTTGCAAAAATTGATCCTCTTAAGTATTTGTGTAGTAAGGCTGCTCTCATAGGTAGACTTGCTAAGTGGATGATGGTTTTGTCAGAATTTGATATAAAGTACATTGAGCGTAAGGCTATAAAAGGGAAAGCTATTGTAGATCAACTTGTTGATTTCCCAATCAAGGATACCATGCCTATTCAAGTGGAATTCCCAGATGAGCATATCATGTACATGACCATGCATACTTGGAAAATGTTCTTTGATGCTTCAAATATGCAAAATGGATCAGGAGCTGGAGTATTGTTTATTTCTCCTCATGGGTACAACATACCTAAGTCTTACAAACTTTTTTTTCCATGCACAAATAATATTGTAGAATATGAGGCTCTAACCAATGGACTTAAGATGGCTATAGAGTGGAATATAATAGAGTTACATGTCTTTGGAGATTCGCAATTAATTGTCAACCAAGTAAATGAAGAGTACCAAACTAAGTATGATAAGCTGATACCTTACAAAAAGATGGTTGATTCATTGTGACATTACTTCACATTTGTGACATTTCAATAGATCCCTAGAGCAGAAAACAAGGCTGCAGATGCTATGGCTACACTAGCTTCACTCCTTTGATTGGAGCAACATGAATCAAGATTTGAATTCTTGGTGGAAGAGCTACACCATCCCATCTTTGACTCCTCTAAAAGCCACATCATTTGTACCTTGGTCACTCATGAGTCTTCCTATTATGGTGCAATCTATTCATACCTTCAGGATGGCATCATCCCTAAAACATTCAATCACTCTAAACGTAGAAATCTAATCTGCAATGCCTCTCGCCACACCCTTATCTCTAGTGATCTGTATAGGAGGGGTTTAGATAAGACACTTCTTAGGTTCTTCGAAAAGGAGGAATCCAACCAAGCGTTAGTAGACATCCATGAGGGTATTTGTGGAGGACATTCTAATGGTGTTTCCATGGCCTAAAGGTTGCTTAGGGTGGGGTATTATTGGACCACAATGCAGATGGATGCTATAGTTTTTGCCAAATCATGTGAAAAGTGTCAGAAACATGGAAACTTGATTCATGCTCTAGGTAGGGAGCTTATTCCTTCTATTTCTCACTGGCCATTTCAGTGATGGGCCTTTGACCTTGTTGGGCAGATTCATCCCAACTCATCAGGTGGACATAAATTCATTATTACTGCTAATGACTACTTTACTAAATGGATATAAGTCGTTCCACTATCTATTGCTTCAGGGAAGACAATTTCTTTATTCATCTTGAATCACATCATCTGTCAATTTGGGATACCTTCTACGATAATCACTGACAATGGAGGTCAGTTCAAAAACAAGGACCTTACACACCTCTGCAAGAAATTCAAGATAAAACAACATTGGTCCTCTGTTTACTTCCCACAAGGAAATGGACAAGAAGAGGCTTCTAATAAGACCATTCTCAAGATTCTCCATAGAACAGTTCACAAGAATGGTCGAGACTGGCACTTACAGATCAATCTAGCCTTATGGGCTTACAATATGAGTATACATACTCCCACAGGGGCTACTCCTTTTTCCCTCACTTATGGTGCTGAAGCAGTATTACCTTTAGAAGTAGAGATCCCTTCACTTAGAGTCTCTCTCAAAGGTTTGATAATAGATGATGATTATCATGCCATGAGGTTACAAGACTTAGAACATCTAGATGAGAAGTACGAGGCCTCATTTGATCATATGACAGTGTATCAGAAGCATATGTCAAAGGCATTCAACGAGAAGGTTCGCCCTAGAGATTTTCAAGTAGGTGATTTTGTTTTGTGAGAGAATCCTAAGAACCAATAAAATAGAGAGCAAAAGGGTAAGTTCAAACCTAATTGGCTTAGGCCATATGTCATCACAGCTACTTTTGGGACAGGTGCTTACTTGTTATCTAAAGAGGATGGAGAATAGCTCCCTAATCCCATCAATGTTTTGCACCTCAAGAAGTTCTATCCATGATGCCTATTCAATCTAGGGGCACCCTTTGTACATATTTTATGATCCTGAGAAAATACCAAAAAAATTCATATATGATGCTGAAAAAATCCTAGAAAGCATAAAATGTCCTAAAAAAATGAGCATCCTAGTGAAAACCTAGCAATAGGCACTTTGATGTCTCATAAAAAAAATCAAAAAATGCAAAAAAATTTTAAAAATAGAAAAAGTGCCTTGGTGAAAACCTAGAAACAGGTGCCTTGGTAGCAAAAATACAAAAAAATGAAAAAAAATGAAAAAAATCTCCAAGTAAAATAGAAAATAGGCGCTACTTGAGGCCTTTGCACCCTTGTCTCTTAGTATGCGTCCTCGACACTTAGCCATTCTCCATCATGCCTTGACCTTATTTGACTTGGATTGGAATTGGTCTTTATTTTTTTCTAGGGGGCATACCTGTTAGCATAGGTCCTTTAGGTGCATTTGTCTCTTGGGGCATTTCAAAAAGAGGTGTTTTCAACACCACCCAAAACTATGTTTTTCAACACTACCCTAGCGTTGAGTGTTTCTCAACACTTATCAGATGTCTTACCCACCAGTCTAAATATGATGCAATATCACTCATTAGAAAATTTGATACTCAAAGTTTCACTCTATGACCAACACACACGCACTTAAACAATCAACTCAATTGAGATATGTTGACTTTATTTTTCTTTGTGTGCTATCTATGAGGATTTCTTTGATGAGTGGTCTCTCCCTAAGAAGTTTTCAATGATGCATAGCTAGAAGACTAAGGGTATGAGAACATGTTTTATTTCTTTATCTACTTGCGGGTATATTTCATTAATCCTAACTGTCATGAGCATTTATGCTGGTCTTACTTGACACTGGGGATTGACAAGGTATTATCCTTGACTATTTTTTATGTGATTGCATGCTTATAGCTACCCTAACTTTCATGTGCCTTGATACAAGCATAATCTCACCATAAAAAACTTAGGTAATCTCACTGCACTAGTCATCTTGACCTACATGTCTTTGGTGCCTAGGTGGGATTCCCACATTCTATCTAATATAGATCATATTCATATACCCATAGTCATACTAGTGTGTATTGTATGATCTTATGACACTACTAATAACACTTGATGATGAATATTAGATGTCTATACGTGTTGTGACCTTGCAAGTCAACCACTTTTCATAGTAGCTTGCATTTTTAGGTTCATGATTAGATTAGTTTTGCATCTTGCATATGGAGAGAGCTCTCCTTTTCATCATTCACAGACTAGTCGGTCAACTGCGCTCACCTTCTATTTCTTCATGTCTTTCACTCCTTGTCTTTCATCTCAAACCTATTCCAATTCATCACAAGGGGTTAATCATATCATCATATCTATATCTCAAAAATGTCATTTTCAAAAACATGAGTCTACATCATACACATGAGAATCAAACATACATCTATGAGAGAGAATATACATGAGCATTTATAATATACATTTTGAGAAAAATGACAAGAAAATACATAAACTGATAATCCATCACAAGTGAGATGTAAATACAAGATATATCGAACATCCAGTAAATCTCATATATCCATAAATGTCATCATACAATATACAAAATGAGATCCCAAAATTTGGATTAAAAGTCTCATGATATGTCCAAAACATCTAAACCTAAGCCCTAAACCTAGGACTCACTCTCCCCATCACTTGGACCTGGTGGTGGGGGAGGTGGTGCCGCATCTGGTACCATGTCTAGTCTACCTGCCCTCTAAGAGTAAGATGGTGCTCTCTGATCCTTTGGCATAGCCTATAGGTAGAGTCCATGATAATAAGAAGCTCATGTTGCCTCTCTTTAGATCTCTACTGTGTCTACCTGTGCCGCCCTCTCCTAGTGTGCTATCTCTACCCTAAGATCTGTAATCTACTAATCTCTCTCTACCCTCAGATTAGCTAGCTACTAATCTCTCACTACTATGGTGATGTGTAGCTGCTGCATCTCCATCTCTAGAGCCTGGATCCTAGCTCTCAGGTCCTCCCCTCCTGCAAGTGGACCCTACCTTGCCTCTGCCTATCGGCGAGCTGGTCTCACATCATCCTTGGGGGTCACTAATCTCTGTCCCTATGACCATTTCTAGCCACCTGATCTGGATCCCTCCCCAGTATCCATCACTCCCCCTCCTCCTCCATCTCCTCCGTCATCCCCATCATCCTCACCCTGAGCTGCCAACTGTACATTAGGAACGGTGAATCGAGGGAATGGAACCCTCTGCTGCTCAGCCCTGTACGCTACATCAGATCCTACATCAACCATATTAGGTAGGCACTCCTAGGGCTCCCTCTTGATGCCATCCATCTCCTCAATGGCCAACTAATGATCTAACATGGGTAGCCACCCATGTCCCTCCTCGTCCTTAGACCTTGCATAAGTGGTGGTCTCTATAGAGACCCTCTGTTGTTGCGTGAACTATCACCATACCTGAGTGATGTAGAATCTCTTGACTATCTATGCATGTCATCCTACTAATGGCCGACTGCATAGCATGTAGCTCAACTCATCCTCTACATCACTCCAAGACTCAACTGCCCTGTATGGCCTCCATATGAAGGAGGTCATCTCATCCAAGATTCATCTGTAGTATGTCACATCCCCAATATGGGAATGTGATATAAACCCTCTGTACTTGTATATGAATAGATATCTCCACTCTCTTGGCTAAACGCTGAGGTGCACCACAGTGATGTGCTCCCAAGCCCACACTTGTGCCAGGATGGCACCGCAAGCCCATGTTTGATCATCCCTGTAGATGATCTTGTGTAACTCATGATACATCTCTGTGAGTATGGCAGGTCCCCATGCTATGCATTGAGGTTTGCCTACCAAGTCAACCAGTAGTCTACCCCATATGAGAGGGAATCCCTTTTGACTACGATCAGTCATTAGGGCCTGTGAGATGATGGAAGAAATAATGCACGACATTGGGAAGTCTCTACCAAAATCATCCATCAGTCGCTCCCAGCTGATGTGTCTATCAACAATAGTGACATCCTGAAACATGCCCTAGATAGCATGTTGGCCCTCAGTGGCATCCTGATCATAGTATACCTATGCTAGCAAACAATCATGTTATTTTTTCATCATATGGAATCATTACACTTAAATGATTATATCTTCAAGCATGATTATACTTGCAGGCTCACCATGGTATGGTACTCTGAGAATCCTGTAGACATCCTCTAATGTGATGGATGCCTCTCCCATGGGAAAGTGAAATGTGTTATGCTCACTATGCCATCACTCCACCAAGGCTGTCAGTAGACCATGATTAGCTCAGATATATGGGAACCACAAAAAATATCCAAATCCCATAGTCCTCAAGTCAACCTTGCCTGGATCATCAAGATCTCGGACACATTTCAGTCCCACCACCTTTAGAGCTCTAATGAGTAACGTTGGAAAGTGCTCCTACAAACCATTAAACCAAGCCAAATGTCAGTACATATCATGATGAATGTCTAAAAATCAGTACAAGACATATACAATGTAAAATTGTCTGGACCCATGTCACTTTTGTTCTAAAATATTTAACAAATATCAAATTTTTAACTTGGGCGATACTGCTTTTGGAACAAGTATCATGCAATATTTCTTCCTATAGTAGTGCAATATACCTTTGATCGTGCAATACTTCACCAGGTATCACGCGATAGTTCACCAATTATCGTGCGATACTGGTGTCTACGCATGTGTGATACATCTGGGACCCACGAAGTATCGCGCGATGTTTCTCTAAAAGGTGTGATACTTCTAAAGTATCGCGCGATACATCACCCATTTTTTAAAATTAAAATTTGAAATTTTGAAAAATTCTTGAAACAATGTGCTAAATATATATTAAATGCAATAAAAGACTCAAAAGTGGCTAGTTTTTGGGAAACGTACTGGGGCACTATACTGAGGAGGCCGGTTATGCAACCGACCGCACTCAAATCTGTGTCTATGGATCAGAACTGCTACTTGCTGGGCCATTTTCTCTCTCTGAGCTCCTAAAATTCTCAAATAGCAAAATGACAAATGATTTTGAAAATGACACTTTTTTACCCCTTTTATAGCATTTTGACTTTTTGACCAAATTTTCAAAACACCTCAGAATTGTGCGAAAATTGCACCTCTAGCTAATTTCAACATCCCGGATCCATTTTCGGACTCAAAATCGAAATTTGAGGTCATCTTGATAGTCAAAATCATGTTTCAAAAAATTCTCTTTCTTTTGTGCAGTTGACTAACCTTTTGAGGCATAATTCTTCGATCTTTGATGGAATTTCTTCCTTTTCATGTCTTTCACACTTCTAGTCTTCCATTCAACCCATTTCTTTTCTTCTCATTCATCACTGGGGCATGTTTTCACTGCCTAATGGTTATCCTGTTACCCTTTATCTTCGATTGTGATTTCTAGTGACTTGATCATCTTTTATCAATCTGTTGTTCTCTTCTACCTGATTTTGATTTCGATTCCGAGGGGGCAGTACCTATTGGATTTAATCCTTGATTTTCTTGATTCAGCTATCTTTTTATGAGCTATCACTCAACTTGAGATTTTTATCTCTTATTTTGGATGTGATCCCAAAATGAACTCATGTCCAGAATCTTTTGTTTATTTTTGTCTAGGCGTGTTCCCAAAATGAATACACATCTGAGTTGTTTTGTGATCCCAAAATGAACTCACATTTCAACTTCTTTGACTACATGTGTTCCCAAAATTATCACACATTATTCAAAGAGGGGCAAATGTATGCACCCTAAAATGGTCGCCTAGACTTTGGGCCCCATTGTTGCAATTTATCAAATCCCTGAATCAATATTTTCAAAAATCAGCATTTTTCAATTATATCAATTTCCTTGATCAAATGCTATTTTCATCATTTTTTATTATTTTCCTTGGGCTAATCATTTTATCCTAAGTTTTTGTTTATTCAAAAGGAATATTTCCTTCCCTTTTAATAAATAAAAATCCCCCACTTTTCCTCTTATCCTAAGTTGCACAAATAAAGCATTATTCTTATTTTATAAAAAGGGAAAAAGCACTTTTTGTCTCATATGGACACAAAAGTCAACTCTTATTTTCCCATTGGAGGATACTTGTGCACATGGATTTCTCCTCTTTTATGCTCCACCATTGATTAGATCTTTTGCCTCTTAATCTCCATGGTCCATTTCTCCTCATTTCCTATAAAAGAAGAGCTCTCTTCTTCATTTTAGGTCATTCACTTTTATGCTAACTTTATGCTGCAGGAATTCTTGAAGACTTTGAAGCTTTTTGGAGATCATTTTTGCATCACATCTTGGCTTTCTTCATTTCTTCATAGTTTAGTTTTCATTCTTGCATAGCGGCTTCATATTTCATGCTTTCATAGTTTAGATTTCCTTTCATGCTTTAGAATAACTCATCTAGTTTAATAGGAAGGATGGTAACACTTTCTATTTCCATTTCATAGTTTAGATTGTACTTTCATCTTCATAGCATAGCTTTCATATTTTCATCTTCATTCTTAGCTTACTTTCATTTCATTTCATTTGATTCTTGGATATATTGGCATTCTTTCCCTTGTCTTCACTTGAATCTCTCATTGTGTGGTTGACTAGCAAGGTCATTAAGTTTATTAGCTCTAGCTGAGAGGAATTTTACAATCTTGCAACTCCATACATAGAGAGCTATGGATCAATTTTTGAGACCTCATTCTTGAGTGTTCTTGATTGTAATGATTCATAGAAGTGCACTATTTCGTGTGTACACCAAAATTATCCATTGTTCTCTTCAAGATTTTCAATATGTTTTTATTTGTTGCTTCAGCTTGTCCATTACCTTGAGGGTAATAGATTGAAGATGAATGATGTATCATATGAAATTTGGTGCACAATTTTTTTATGTATTTGTTCTTGAAATGCCTTGTGTTATCCATTATAATGGCATGAGGTTTTCCATATCTACAAATTATATGATTTAGGATAAACAAGGATATCTATTTTCCTGTTGAAGTTGATAGGGGTACAGCTTCCACCCACTTAGTAAAGTATTTCGTGGCCATTATGATGAATTTATACCCATTTGAAGGTGGTGGATGAATCATTCCTATTAGATCTAGACCCCATTGATAGAATGGCCAAGTTGTGGTCATTGGATGAAGTTCTTGCACCGACGCATGTATCAAATTTCCATGGAATTGACACTTCTTACAAGTTTTTGCAAAGGTACAAGAATCTTTTTCCATGGTAGGCCAAAGATATCCTATCCTAAGGAGTTTCTTAGCTAAAGATAATCCATTTGAGTGTGATCCACAAATTCCTTCGTGAATTTCTCATAAGGCTAAGTTTGATTCTTCCTCTTCTAAACACCTAAGGAGCATTTCATCAAGACTTTTTCGATACAATGTTTTAGCAATTATAGTATATTTGGTGGCTTGTCTAATGAAACTTTTGTTTTGGTTTCTGGTTTGATTGATAGGAAGGGTTTGGTCTTTCAAATAGGTATAAATGGGTCCATACCAAGGTGAGTTAGTTGTAGTAAGTAGTAAAATGGTATAAGTATGAGTTGGGTCATACGCGGGTTGAATCACTTCTTCTACCAAGAACTCATATCTATCACTCTGATCAGGCATCTGCAAAAGTGATGCTAAGGTTTCCATGGCATCTTCTACCTTGTTTTTTTCTCTCAGAACTTGTTCAAATGTGATGATTATGAAATACTTCTTGAGATTATCCACCATGGTATTGTAAGGTATCAATTTGTGATCTTTAGTATGATATTCTTCATTAACTTGATTTATTACTAATTGTGAATCTCCGTATACCTTTAATTCTGTCACTTTCCACTCTAATGCCAACTTGATTCCAATAACCAAGGCTTCATATTCTGCTATATTATTTGTACATGGAAATAGCAATTTGTATGACTTAGGGATAGTGGAGCCTTTAGGTGTGATTAGAAGTATGTCTGCTCCTGACCCATGGTGAGTGTAGGAACTGTCAAAATAGAGTTGCCATGTTTTTGCCTCAACATTCACAATTTCTGCATCTGGGAATTCAACTTGTATAGGATGATCATCATTAATTGGTGCCTTTGCTAATTGGTCTGCAATGACTTGTCCTTTAATTTCTTTTCTATCAACATATTCTATATCAAATTCTCTTAGGATCATCACCCACTTTGCTAATCTTCCATTTAATGCTGTTTTGCTTAATAGATACTTCAAAGGGTCAATTTTAGCAATGAGCCTTATCTTGTGGGCTAGCATATAATGGTGTAATTTTTGGGAAGCAAAAACTATAGCTAGGCATTCCCTTTCCATGAAGGTATAGTTCAGCTCATATTTGACTAAGGTTCTTCTAATGTAGTAGATTGCTTTCTCTTTTCCATTCTCATCTTCCTGTGCTAGAAGTGCCCCCAATGAATTCTTTGTTGCTGAAATGTACAAGATTAAGGGCTTTCCTCTGATAGGTGGCATCAATATTGGTGGATTCATGAGGTATTTCTTTAATATATTGAAAGCCTCTTCACATTTTTCATCCCACTTGAAGATTGTATCTTTATGCAAGAGTTGGGTGAAATTATGGCATTTTTCTACCAATTGAGAGATGAATCTCCTAATGGATTGTATCCTTCCTTGTAAAGATCTCATCTGACTAATGGTTTTAGGTGCTTCCATTTCCATTATGGCTTTCACTTTAGTGGGATCAACTTCTATCCCTTTGGCAGATACAATGTAACCTAGAAGTTTACCAAATTGAACTCCAAAAGCACACTTCTTTGGGTTAAGGCTTACTTTGAACTCCTCTAACCTTTCAAAAAATTTTGCCAAAATAGGTAGATGTTCTTTTCTTGAATTTGACTTAGCTAGTATGTCATCCACATAATCTTCCATGAACTTATGCATCATATCATGGAATATTGTAGTCATTGCTCTTTGATAAGTTGCTCCTACATTTTTCAACCCAAAACGCATGACATTCCAACAAAATGCAACCCATCCACATGTAAAGGTAGTTTTATCTTGGTCTTTGGGTGCTATCTTGATTTGATTATAGCCACTAAATCCATCCATGAGTGAAAACATGGAGTGTCCCACTGTTTGGTCTACAATGGCATCAATACTTGGTAATGGAAAATCATCCTTAGGACATGCCAAGTTTAAGTCCCTAAAATCCATGCAGATTCTGATTGACTTATCCGCTTTTGATACCAACACTATGTTGGAGATCCATTGTGCATAATCAATGGCTCTTATAAACCCCAACTTTAATAGCTTCTCTAATTCCACTTTGACAAGTAAGGCTATATGAGGGTGCATTTTCCTTAGTTTTTGCTTGACTGGTTTAGCTCCTTCTTTTATATTGAGGTGATGCATTATCAAATTTGGGTTTAACCCCAGCATATCATCATAAGACCACATGAAGTTAACTTTATTTTCCTTAAAGAACTTAATGAACTCTATTCTTTCTTCACTGGATAGGGATGATGCTAAGTGAATGAACTTTGGCTCTGTTTTTGTTCCAATGTTTATCTTTTTTGTTGCCTCGATTAGAATTGGAGACCTTTCTTCATAGTGATTTGGTAGAACATCCAAACTCCCTTCTATAGGTGCCTCAGTTGGGTCTTCACCTCTAGAAACATCCTTTATTTCTTTTTTTTCTTCTTTGGGATCTAATGTTGCCACAAAGTGGTTTTCAACACTCGATTCTTTTCCTTTTCTATTTTTTAATTTTTTTAATTTTTTCTCAGATTAAGAGTTTGGATGCTCCCTTTGATCATTTCTTCTTGATAGTCCTTGGTAAAAGAAGGTTCAACCATGTGCAGGTATTGGGATAATGTGTTGTCATTCAATAAAGTTGGCAAGGTATCGGGTTCAATGGTATCCCATTCAATTAGATCTGGCCGAATGAGAGTTAAAGGGTCAACACTTGGATTTATCTCAATTGGGCTTAAAGTGTATATCTCATTGTTGGAAGGTTCATGTAAGGAAACTCAGGCGTGGAAACAACATCCTACACTAATCTCTTAAGGAAAGTATAGTGAAAATTCTTTTAAATCCTTACAATTTCAAATTCGTTAACTACTTTAACAATGATATTGCAGCCATATACCATGCATATAGAAAATAGAGAATGACACAAAGATTTACCCTGGGAAAACCTTTCAGTAAAAACCCTAGCACTCCAAAACTTGGACAATGTATTTATCAAAACTATTGCAGTTTACAATACACTTGCAATGCAAGTTCTTTCAGAAGATTTCCAACTCTTGAAGACAAAATGCGACAGCATAAAAAAACATTTCAACAATACACTTCCTTCTACATTCTTTGCAACCATAAAAAATGCTTATATCATGTGCTTCCCTTTTTATGGAAACTTCCAAAGATAGCTGTATTAGGGTTTTACCATTCTCTGAGAAAATAGGAACCCAAAAATTTGCGAAGAGTGTACAGTACTCAACTTTATCAATTTCCACATGTCTTCACCCATCATTGAAACTTCCAGACATAGCTTTTACATGTCATAGGAATTCATCATAACCATTTCAGCCATGATCTCGTTACACAATTCAAGATGCTGACACATCAAGTGGAGTGACACATCAACATGCCAACTAGACATGTACACTCACACTTAATTACATTATTTGCAAGAAATACATTTTACAAAACAAATAATAAGAATAGGAATTATCCAAGGTTGAGACACCTTATTCCTAACATTCCATATGTTGTATCTTGAAGATCTCGGACATGGGCTTCCTCTAAATGCTCTAAAGAAGAAGGATCAAAATCCTCCTCACTAGACTCCACTATGGTTTCTATTGGATAAAACTCATCAGGATTAAACCTATCATTTGATTCTTCCATAGTAGGTCTCCATGAAGGAACATATGGCTCACCTACCCATTGATTTCTTTCTATTTCTATCCTTGGTACATCATTTGGACTCTCTTGACTAGAACTAGATGCTTGATTTGGAGGTGATTCCACCATTAGTCCTTTATTTTTGATAGAAGCATATGTATGAATGATATCAATACCCTTGTCTTGGCATGACTCCTCTGATAGATTTTCCCATTCCCATTCATTAGAATCCTCATCACTATGAGATTCTAATTGTAGTATTCGATCATATACTTTGGGATAGTGTTTTTGTGTATATCCTTCTTCAAGATATCCTAAACCTATTTTCTACTTGGAATCTCACCATGTGGATTCTAGGGGTTCAATTAGCCCTTCATTTCTTGTACCTAAAGGTCCTTGACCTTTGTACCCCATCTTTTGAATGATTACAAAACCTTTACCATATTGGTGAGTAGGGATGGCTATATTTTGAATGTGCTTGATGTGAGCACTTGATTCTTCATCCTTGTATAACCAATTCAAAATTTCATTGTCCTCCTCACTCATGATGAATGATGTACTTGCCCTCACAAAGTTTTCATTATATTTATGAGGTAGACTTGGAGGTTTTCCAAAGGACTTTGGTGATAAGGGTAGGTCCATCATGGATAAGGAGTATTCACCCACTCCTTGTTGTTTGATTTTGCATTGCTTATCAAAGTTTTTCATCATCTTATCCATCTTTTGATAATGGGCTCCTTTAGTATATCTTTGGACATATTTGGTAGATTCTTCTTTTTTCTTCCCCTAATATCATCCTCCTTAACCTTCTCTTTTCCTTTAGTTGATGTAGTTTGGTTAATGAGTTTTGGAGTTTCTTTAACAATAATTTCTTCTTCCATCTTTTATTTTCCTTTCAGAAAAGGGATGTCTTTAGAACTTTGGCCTTGTTCCATTTGATTGGGTATAGACCCTTCAGCATTGTGTGGAACCAATGAGTCATTTATAGGTTTGATATTATTACAATATTGGAAGGGATTGAGGTCTCCACTTACCATTATTTCTTGCCCTTGAAATGGGAATTTTAGGCATTGATGGTAGGTTGAAGGAATAGCCTGCATTTCATGGATCCATGGCCTTCCTAACAAAATATTATAAGTCAATTTTAGATCCAATACTTGGCATATGGTCTCTTTTTGCATAGGACCAACTCTTATGGGAAAGACTATGACTCCTCTAGATGCTCTTTCTTCATCAACATAGGCTTTTATGGTTATCTTTTTCTTTGGGTCAATAGCCTCCTCAAAAAATCCTAAGGCTTTTACCAAGCTAAGGGTACAAATATTTAAGCCAGCACCTTCGTCTATAAGGACTCTTTTCACCCTATGTGTGTGGATCAACACTTGTATGTGTAAGGGAAGATTTTGGGGATGACTGAGAGACATATCATCTTGTTCGGAGAATGATAGGCAATGAGTTGCAATTAAATGCCCCACCATGTTTTGGAACTTACCTACCTCCAAATTTAGAGGCACATTTGTTTCCAACAAGGCTTTTTCCAAGATATCCTTATGGATTGGTGATAGTTTGAGCAGCTCAAGAATAGAGATTTGAGTGGGAGTTCTTTGCAATTGGTCAACCAAGTTTTATTGTTTTGATGATGATGTGGAAGCTTGGTTTCACACCACAATTTTTGGAGCATTATTAGGTATAACAATTTTCAATGCTTGCTCCCTAGTGACCACATTTACTGATGCTTCTCTTGATTTTCCTTTTATTATAACAACATTTACGCTTTGATCTTCTTCGCTTAGAGTATTTATTGTGTTGTCATAAGTGTGGGCAAAATTCACTTTATCATTACCCTTTTTATGGTTTTGATTTGTATTGGATGACTCCACCTTTTCATGATTCAAAAAGGGGTTCTTATAGGCCATGTGATCCCCATTGTTTCAAGGTCCTTCAATTTGGATGACATCATTATTAATCAAATATTGCACTAAGTACTTCAATTTCATGCACTCATTGGTTGGATGACCTCTTTTTCAGTGGTATTCACAATGATGAGATGCATTCCACCAATGAGGTTTGACTTCAGGTTCATAATTTGATATGTTGGGTAACGTGATGACTTGATTAGCCAACAAAGTTCTTAGTACATTCTCCAAAGGCTCTCCCAAGGGAGTGAATTTCATTTTATTATAGATGGAGTTTGATTTTGAGTTATCCCAAGTCTTATTGTTGGAAGTGTTGGAATTGTTGTTGTTATAATTATTGGGATTATATGGAGCTTTATTTGCTTGGTTAACATTGTTTGAAGAATTTGCTCCATATGGTATAATAAAAGGGGTAGACTTCAAGTTGTGTGACTCCAAAACCCCATCATTCACAAGATTTTTATTGTTACTTTTGTTCAATGATTTTGATTTATCATTATGATTGTTGGACCCTTGATTAAAATATTTAGGAACATAGTTATTGTTATTGCTGCTGTTATTGTTGTTGTTGGATTTATTGTCTTTAAATAATTTAATCTCACCTCTTTTGAACAAAAAATCTTCAATCTTAACTCCATTTTCAATAAGTTTTTGAAATTTTGGAGGACATTGAAATTGTAATCGATAGTTCATTGCAGCAGTCAAGTTATTGGTGAAGATCTCCATCTTCTCTTTCTCTGGGATACTTCATGGGTACCTTGAAAAAATGGTCCTCCACCTTTGTAGGAATCCTAAAAAGGACTCCCCATATTTTTTTTGGGTATCATATAACTTGAGCATAGTGATCTCATGCTCAATGTTGTAAGAGTAATGGGTTATGAACTTGGAGGCTAATTCCTCAAAAGACTTTATTCCGGGAGTTAATTTTGAAAACCACTCCATTGTTGGACCTCCTAAGCCTCTAGGAAAGAGTCTCATTAGATAGGTTTCATTGTGCATGAACTCTATGCTTGGGGCACAAAATTCCCTTAAATGGTCTTGTGGGTCTATTTTACCCATGTATTTATCGTATTTGGGAAAGATAGTATTAAATGGAAAAGATACCATTGCTAAGCTTTTGTCGAAAGGAAAAGGACACAAAGCTTCTATGGAAAAGGCCTTAGGTTCAGCTGCCTTCTTCATGGTATCTATTGTTCTTAAAAGGCCTTAATCTACCTAGTCATGATGTTCATAGGATCATCTTGGTGTTTGTCTTTCCTAAGTTGGTCAATATCAAAGTCATGGGGCAACTTTACCCCCTTTTGTGCTAGGCTTAGGAAGAAGTTCTCCCTATCCTTGTCTATTAATTTTTCCATAACCTCTAGGAAATCATTATCTTGGGCAGCTTTCTCAACCCTTTCCTCAAGTGTCTCCTTAGGATCATAGTTGGCATGGTTGATATTGTGATGGGCTGAATTCATATCACCCATTTTTTCAAGTCTTGGTTCAAATAGGTTCATGAAAATTTCCTCTTGATTAGGATCTTTGAACTCACTTTGGTACTCCACTTCTTGCCTTGGGTTTGCAAAGATAGTGCTATCACCTAGTAATGATCCCCTATATGTTTGTGACCACATGGAAACCAACATCCACCAAGGGTTCATTTTTGGAATCAATCCTTGATATGAGAATTGTTGATTTTATTATTGAGGAGATTTTAAAAATATAAGATGCTTTTCAATGGATATCTCTCACTTGTTTATGTATTTCAAACACAAAAACCACACATTCACTTGTTTCTTTTACCCACTTAAACACAAAATGTTTGATTTGTAGAACATTATCACCTATTTTTCACAAGAAAACACTTCAAGCACCTACCTATCAAGATTTGGTTCGTAAACATGGCTCTAGAAGGTGGTCTTTGCTACTTTATCAAGGTTTTAGTATATATTCCATTCAAATAGACTTCAATCTCTCATCCTCCAAGGAGGCTTCCCACACGCACTGAAGTATGATTTTGCACAATCCATGAGGACTACTAGAGGAAGGTTGAAAAATTAAAATCCATTTGTCATGTACCCCATTAAGGAGACATGCATTTCATTTTAGAGTGGGTTGGATTCCCATGACAAAAGTGAGTGTATCCCACTTTGGGTTGTCCCTCTCACTGGCCTTGTTAAGGAAAACTTGGGAGGTGAGCCCACTATTGCTCTAGCATATATATGAAAAATAAGAAATGAAATTAGGCCGACAAGTTTGGGAGTTTGGTTCACTCAAAGAGTGAAGAGCATATCCCTATTGTCTTTCTTTGTTCCACACACTTAAACACATGTTTGTTCTTTCCCAATCTCTTGACCCTATTCTTATAATTGAAGTTTGAAATTCATTTCCTATTTTATCTCAAGCTTATGTCAAAAGAAAGGGGCATTTTTGAGAGAATTTTGTCATTTTTCACTCACCTTGGCAATAGCTCCTTCCAATGTGCTTATACTCCAGCAAGTTAGTCAACACTAACAATCAAAGTGAGGGGAAACCAAAATCGAAATTGACAACACAAAGATTTATGAAATGAATTTTGAGCACTCTAATTGCAAATTCTCAAATAAAAATTTGAACTAAGGGCTAAAGATCCAATTTAAAGAAACAAATTTCTTTTTGTAAGCTTCAATCACAACAAGGTATTTCTGATATACCTGATTGTCTTCATCTTGTGTTAACTCAAGAATAGCTTTCATGTGTTCTTTGTTCTCCCTTTTGATTTTCTTAGCAAGTGCCTTCCCTTCTTTGTTAAACCTAGTTTCTGGTTTCTGCACCTTCTGATGTTTGCTCATTTACTGTCAAAACGTACAAAGAGAGAATTAGATGACATAATCAATCTGCAAACAAATTCTGACAGAAAATTGAAAGCAACATTGTCCAGCTAATAGGTGATATTAAACTATTTACAAGAATAAGTTAACTATTAGCAAGTGACATTGAAAAGTGCAACTAGCAAAATAGAAACTTTAATAGGCGCAATCAATTTATTGATAAGCGTAAACAGTATTTTTAGAAGTGTAAACTGATTAAGTCAAAGTGACACTTTAAAAATAACAAGTGTAAGAGAATGATACTAGGCGTGACTTGTTATCCAAAATGCTTCACAAAGATTGATCATAAGTGACAATGAATAATCAGTAGGTGCCACTTCTTCACTCGCAGGCGTGACTTCTTTATGCAAAGGCAATACAACTTTATCGTGTAGGCATGATTTCTTCAATCAAAGGCGACAACAAAGAATGTAAGACAAAATAGAAAGTGTTAACCAGGTGTAAATGTTCAATGAATAAGCGGTGATACAGATCTGGTAGGCATCATCCAAATGATTACAGGCATGACTGAATTGGCTATAGGCATGATTTAACTTGTTTCCTACAAAAATTCCATGAAAAATAGTAGATACAAGCATACAAAAGATGATCTAAATGATAAAAATGATAACATGAGGCTTACTACCCCACGGTGGGCACTATTTTGTATACAAATATATGTATCTTCATAGAATTAGGGTTAATCATCAAAAATAAGTAAAATAAGAACTAAATACAACCACAATTGAGAAACTATTTAACAAAATCAATGATTAATTAAGCATCCTATGGTTCTCTAACTAAGATGTTAATGAGTGAGCTCTCAGCAAGCTCTCATTAATGACAGTCCTAGAATGAGAATGATAAAGATAAACAATGATGCTAAAGCTAACAATTATCAAGATATAGCTAAAATTGCTCTCAAATGCTATTCTAAACTCAAATTGTAAGAGGTTTGATGCAATTCTCAGATAGGTGGTTGATGAATTATGAAGGATTTTAGCCTTCCTTTTATATATTTTCCCAATGGTAGGGGGTGTAGTTGTGTTTAATCATGGTTGAGTTGGGGTTAAGTCTTTGGTTCCACCCTTTGAACACAAAGTAAAGTTTGTGTCCTCAAAGCTTGAGACAAGAAGACAAGATGGATGGTTAAGATTCTCTCTCACTTTGAGTGATTGAGATTCAATTTGGCTTGATCCATGTGAATGCCTTTCCTCAAATCTTATTGGTTGATTGATTTTCTCTCCTTTTGGTTTGTTGAGAGTAATTGAACTTTATTAATTGATTTAATTGATTTATTTTAGCCATGTACCCCTTGATTGGGTTGAATTTAATTTAATCCAAGACTATACAATTAATTGAATTAATTGTATTTTGATTTGATTGCACTTGATTAAAATGCTCTCAATTTTGATTGATCTTGAATTAAGACTTGATTTAAATTTTGATTGGCTAATTGTGCCTTGTGATTCAATTGATTCAATTATGTCCTTGATTTGCTTTGATTTATCATCAATTTGCTTTGATTTATCATTAAATTATCTTTGTCCATTTTTAGGTGATTACAATAAGTATCATCCTAAAGTTTAAATAGACATTGACTATGGATATACAACACTGAGCCATAATAAATTACAAAGTTTCACTACAATTTCTATGTCCACTTACAATCATCCTACTACTTACATTGCAATTTCTATGTCCACCTATAATAATAAATTACAGAGTTTCACTGCAATTTCTATGTCCACTACCATTAAAATATATCACTCCTCATGTTATATAAGCATCCTTCTCATTAAATGTTTCCATTAAAATATATCACTCTTGTTATATAATATATATGCATACTTTTTTAAAATGTCATACTTGTTGCTCTTAAATATTATTACCATTTTACTCAAATTTACATGACATTAAAACCAAGCCCAAAATGTATACATACGTGTAAGTATAGGAGAAGTTGGATTCTGCAAATATTGAAGAAAAAAAAAAACTACACCAATAGCAGCTTACAAGAAACTATAATTGTGCTTAACACACCATACCTCAACATCATAATGCTTATCATTTTCAAGCTTGAGCGAAGCTTCAGACCATGAACCGTTCGCAGATTTGTACGCAATGCTGATTTAGACTGGAGGTAAACTACATGTTTCATGTAAACAACATGGTTGAATGCAATCTCTTTTGTGCTTTTTTAAGAGTTTTCCCACCAATACAAGCGTAAATAATGCATTGAACATAATCTATGAACAGTCTGTGGTATAAAGTCTCGTTGAAGCTTGAAATATATCCACTCCTCATGCTATTGTCAAAATTAAATTCAAATATTTCTGAAAACATTTATTCTTGTAGAATTAAGATATCCTTATCTCAATAATAATATAATCTTCCATAATATCTTTTGAATCACATTAACACACACCCATGTTCTATAGCATAGTTCATTTTAGAAGTGTATGGCTGATGTGAAGTGTGAAGTGTTTGTGTGAAGTGTTTGATCTCTCTTTATTTGTTTTGTTATTGATATTCACTATGTGGTACTCCCTATTTATGATCATTTCATGAGGAAATGTCTTGATGGCTCGTGGGCTGCAACCTAGGGCATCATGCATTATTTATGAGCTCACTATTTGAGTAACTCATGTCCCTATTTGATTGGCCAGTGCTCTATTTGTTATATTGAGTTTACATCATATATCTAGTCTTAATAAATATCTTATAAAACAACATAAAACTAACCCAAAATACTTTGTCTTAATAAAATCTTAATACAACAATATATTTAGTCTCAATAAAATCTTATAAAACAACATATATTGTGTGAAGTGTTTGATCTCTCTTTATTTGCTTTTCTGTTGATATTCACTAGCTATGTGGTACTCCCCATTTATGATCATTTCATGAGGAAATGTCTTAATGGCTCACGGGATGCAAGCTAGGGCTTCGTACATTGTTCATGAGCTCACTCTTTAATACTGACATTGTTTACATCTTTTCATTTGGAATGCTTGATGACCCGTGAGCTTTGAGAGCTAGGGCATCGTTGCTATTACCTTCAAGGAATTGTGTGAAGTGTTTGATCTCTCTTTATTTGTTTTGTTATTGATATTCACCGTGGTACTCCCTGTTTATGATCATTTCATGAGGAAATGTCTTGATGGTTTGCAGGCTGCAAGCTAGGGCATCATGCATTGTTTATGAGATCATCGTTTGAGCACTGGCCAATCAAATAGGGACATGAGATGCTCAAACAATGAGCTCATAATGACATAAACAATGCATGATGCCCTAGCAAAACAAATAAAGAGAGATCAAATACTTCACACAATATATGTTGTTCTATAAGATTTTATTAAGACTAAATATATTGTTTTATTAAGATTTTATTAAGACAAAGTATTTTGGGTTAGTTTTATGTTGTTTTATAAGATTTTATTAAGACTAAATATATGATGTAAACTCATAATTATACTTGATATATATATACTTCAAAGGAGGAATTATGAAATATAGTTGTAGGTAGTTATCTCTACTATAATGATGGAGGAGTGAAAGGTAATGATCAATAAGGTTGCTGCTATTAGATCATACATTAATACACTTACTATTTTGAATTTGAGCTCACAGGCATCATGTAATGTTATTGTTGTCATTGCATGCTTGCTGTTGTTGTGCACCATATATTGTTTTATACACTGTTTATTTCATTGAGATTGTGAGCTTGATATTTGTAATGTATTTTCTATTATTGGATCGATGTCACCATGTTGTTCAGGCTATAGATGCATTGAATCACCACTTCCATTCTATTTTGATAGCAGCAATATAACAAATAGAGCACCATCCAATCAAATAGGGACATCAGTATAGATGATGTAGATTTGTGTACCTCTTTGTTTTGATGTAGTTTACTCATTACATGCAATGGGGCCTCCTTGGGGCTGCCAACCATGTTTTGATATTATGATCTTTACTTGAAATCATAATAGTGACTCACCAGGTACTCATGCAGACATAAATGCAGCAATTTACTCTCTGCAACATTCTTCTAAGTGCACATGTCTTGTAGCATGGTTTTTCTTTCAGAAGTCTATGGCCTGACTATGCACATGCATAATTGTAGATGAGGATCAGTAATAGGATGCCATTCATTGCTTAGATATTTTTTATCTAACCCCCATCTCTCTTTTCTTTGTAGGTTCTGGATCACACAGGGGCACACTAGATTCATACCTAGGTAAAAAATTCATCACTTCAGGCAATGTCTGGAACCCTTATTATTTATGTTCATCCTCTTATGTATGCTTGTACTCTTGCATTTTCTTCTGAAATTTATTTTCCTTGTATAGTATAGACAAGTTATTTTTCATATATATACATGTAATCTTTAGATGTAATTTTCTTTTCCTTTACATGTATCTTTGTATGAAATGAACACAAATTTAACAAGATCATCTAATAATGCAAACTAGGGTACTTGATGTTACATAGACCTTGCTATAACTTTTTCCTAGGCCCTCCTAGAATCAAAGAGGCTAATCTCCTAGCCTTAAGGGTGCTATCCTAGTCCCCTTCTAAGAATTTTAAAACTCCTCCTTTATCCATTCAGTCTATGACACCAAGAATATGATAAAGTTCACTATTCTAGGAACCTCTCTATCCCTTCTAAAAAGTTTTGTCTGATGTCTGGCCTAAAAAGGCTACTAGGTTTAGTAGGCCTAATTGACCTTTTTCTGCTAATAACTCCAAACTTCTCTGAGCAAAGCATCTAAATAATTATGGATTTGAATACCCTTTTGGGAGGGCTTTAAGATTTTTGTCGGTCTCCTTTTCTCATACTGTCTATACAGGGCCTGCTAAAAATGGGGCTATAAATTAGGGTTTGGTAACTCATTATCTGTAACAGTGAGGGTTTAGTATTTTCCCTTGTATCCAAAATCCCTCAAGCTCTCTCTACATTGGAGATGCTTGATCATGCATCTAACCTCCCCTCCACATCATTTGAACTAGGCTTTGAGTGCCCTCAATCACTCCATCTGCTCTACAACAGCACACTGACCCTTAACCAAACACCGATAGCTTGCCTAGGGCATCAGTTTATAGATACATCCTAAAATTTATAGGGCCCCTCCTTTTCACAACATATTTTAAAAGGAGTCTAGACACAAATCCCATAGACCTATATAGATTTTATAGTGGGAGAGTGCTCTAGCACTCCATTATTCAAAGATCTATCAGTAGTAACCCGAGACAGGCCAAAATAAAGAGAACTATGAAGACTAACTCAAAATTGAAATGAAATGCTAAATAACTATCCTAGGAATTCAAAAAAATTAACAATCATCACATGCAAACATTACAATGGGATATTCAATCCATTTATTATCTCTGTCAACACAAAAATGTATATCTCTGTCAAAGGAAAACTAGTTACATAGTCTAACTGCAACCAAAAGTTTTCTCTATAAAATACTCTCTTCCCTACACCTTGAATTATGGTTTTCAAAGATTAAATATCTCCCTCCTTAGTGTTAGGTCCCATATATTGGGCTAGCTATCTCTTGATCCAGTTACATGCTTTTGCAAGAACAATTATCATGACAACTTTCAAAGTTGACATGACAACTTTCAAAGTTGTCAAGCAACTTTTGGTAGACAAACCACCTACACACACCTCAAAATAACTCAATCCTTGATTGAGTAAGGGTCATAAAGGCCATTTTCAAACCTCTAAAACATTAAAGAGGCCATTTGTTCAACTTTAGAACACTGTCCTATGACAGGCAACCTAGCAAAGTTGGCTAAGACTGCTGCAACCAAGCTCCAAAAGACACACCAAGGACTCAAAAGAACAAAGAAGAAAAAACACTAGCTAGCACAACTAGAGAGACCAAATAGGCTTCTCCCTAACCTAGTGGCTTGGCTAAGGCCACTACAAGCCAAAATTTAGGAACACTAGGTACCAAACAACTCTACCTAGGTGCCCTCACTAGTACTATAGTCCTTTTGAATCTTAAGATGACATCTCAATTGGGAAAGGCAAACCAAAACCTTTCATAGACCAATAACAACCAAGGCATGTGGGTGCTTTTCTGTTGTATAGTTATACTCATAAAATATATGTACGGTTATAAAATTTTATGCCTTGGAATTTTATAACATAGTTCCTCTTCATCAAAATAGAATTGAAGTGGTGATTCAATGCATCTACCCAAATTCTATGTTCTTTGAGCCAATGAAATTTTTATCATCATGATGAAGTAATAATGCATTAAATGTCTTATTGATGCCCCTATTTGATTGGTCGGTGCTCTATTTATTATATTGCTGCTATCAAAATAGAATGCTAGTGGTGATTCAATGCATCTACAGTCTCAACAACATGGTAGCATTGATCCAATAATAGAAAATACATTACAAATGTCAAGCTCACGGTCTCAATGAAATAAATAGTGTATAAAACAATATATGGTGCACACCAACATCAAGCATGCAATGACAGCAATAACATTGCATGATGTTTGAGCTCAAATTCAAAATAGTAAGTGTATTAATGTATGATCATATATTTAGTCTTAATAAAATCTTATAAAACAACATAAAACTAACCCAAAATACTTTGTCTTAATAAAACAATATATTTAGTCTTAATAAAATATTATATAACAACATATATTGTGTGAAGTGTTTGATCTCTCTTTATTTGTTTTGTTGTTTTTCTAGGGCATCATGCATTATTTATGTCATTATGAGCTCATTGTTTCAGCACCTCATGTCCTTATTTGATTAGCTGGTGCTCAAACAGTGAGATCATAAACAATGCATGATGCCCTAGCTTACAACTCGTGAACCATCAAGACATTTTCTCATGAAATGATCATAAATGAGGAGTACCACATAGTGAATATCAACAAAAAAACAAATAAAGAGAGATCAAACACTTCACACAATGCCTTGAAGGTAATAGAAATGATTCCCTAGCTCTCAAAGCTCAAGGGTCATCAAACATTCCAAATGAAAATATGTAAACAATGCTAGTATTAAACAGTGAGCTCATGAACAATGTATGATGCCCTAGCTTGCAGCCTGTGAGCCATCAAGACATTTCCTCATGAAATGATCATAAGCAGGGAGTACCACATAGTGAATATCAATAGCAAAACAAATAAAAAGAGATCAAACACTTCACACAATATATGTTGTTTTATAAGATTTTATTAAGAATAAATATATTGTTTTATTAAGATTTTATTAAGACAAAGTATTTTGAGTTAGTTTTATGTTGTTTTATAAGATATTTATTAAAACTAAATATATGATGTAAACTCAATATAACAAACAGAGCAACAACCAATCAAATAGGGACATGAGGTGCTCAAACAATGAGCTCATAAACAGTGCATGATGCCCTAGCTTGCAGCCCATGAGCCAAAATTGAATGCCCTCTTTGCGCCATGCAAAAGTGCAATGCTGTCTTCGTGGCAGCTCTTCGAATTCACAAAAATTACAAATGACACTTTCTTTTTCTTTTTCTTTTTGTTTATATCCAAGCTCGCGTCGCAATTAAATCAACAAATGCCATCAAGCTGGTGTCCTTTTAGAAGTGTATGGCTTAACTATGCACATGCATAATTGTAGATGAGGATTAATAATAGGGTGTTAGGCATTGCTTAGATCCTTTGGATCTAACCCCATCCTTTTTTTCCTTACAATTTCTGGATCATACATGAGCATACTGGATTGAACCTAGGGTCAACATTGCATTACTTCAGGCAATATCAGGTACCTTCATTATTTATGTTCATCCACTTATGTATGTTTTCATTCATTAATATTCTTTGAAAATTGGCTATACTCATATTCTTCTTGTGTCTAAATCTTCTAACTATGATCAATTTAATGTTGTAAATCTTGACATAGAATTTGATATCAACTGATCATATATCCATTTCAAATTATATAACTCCATTTGAATAAACATACATGCCAACCATTTGAAAAAATCTCAATATGAAATCTAGAGCAATACATTAATTTTATAGCGAATTCATGATTTATAATGCCCCTTGATTTATAGTGAATTAATTTTATAGTGAATTCATGATTTATAATTTAGTTGTAGCAGCTCAATGTGTTTGAACTCAAGAATACCCCTTAGGAAGTAAGTATATAAATGAAAGATAAACGCATAGGAAGCTATGAGAAGCTATGAGAAGGTGACATGAAGATAATGAAAGGAGGCATCTCAATGATGTTAAATCATAGGGGATTCTCTTTGTTCCCTGCAATGGAGTGAGCTCATTCTGAAAGTATAAATAGATAAATTTAACAATGTATAATATCCTTCACAAGATATAATGAAAACTATGGAGTGAACTATGTTTGTCTGATAATATAACTATTATCTTATGTCAGGTATCCCACACAGTCTCATAGATTATCAGGTACAAGTCAATACACCCCATAGAGATTAATGTCTTTTACCATATGTAAAACAGCTCTCATTGCCACCTGTCTTTCTCAATGCATGAGGTGCAGGTACTAGCAAAAAGGTATTTGTCAGAATTGTCTTCCTCAAGCGAGGAAAATCTAGGAATGGAAGAAGAAAGTGAGACATTTAGTACGTGTAATTCAATGAGATCGACTCAAGGTCAAAAGATCAAAAAGAAATTCAATAAATGCATGAAATTTTTCCTTGCTCAAGTGGGGTTGTGTTCTTATGATGATGAGAGAAAAGGCGACTCTAAGCTATCATTTAGGTACAAACATCTATAGAAACAATGGGTCCCCGATGAACTTCCTACAATAAACATTGATTTTTGTGTTAAAGAGAGGATATATCACATAACACCATCTTCATTACATGGTTTGGACCTATTTTCCATGGATGACATAAAGGTCTCTTACAACAAAGTTGTCGAATTGATGGAGTATGTCGAACCTTGTTATGATTATAGTAGTTGGATGCAGATTGTTAAATATAAAAAAAGTATGTGTAGGTATGCACTTGTGGAAAATTATATACAATAAAAAGTCAGTGAACAAAGTAAAAAAGTAGCTATATACATTGATGAAAGACCAAAAGCATCAGGGAATATTGTAGGTTTTATAAATAGTACATGACCTACGTCAACTAAGAAGCAACCCAATTGCATATTTGAATTGTGCGAGGGAAATCACGTATTTGTATGTGTGATCAAATCAATACGTGGAGGTGAAGAGTTGCTTATCAATTACAATTTGAATCGCATAGATACAAAAAACCCCATCATTATCATGGACAAGGTGGTACACATTTTGATAATTGTCTATTATTCAACATAACTTAGAATAAGAACACGTGTTTTAACATGTCTGAATGATTTTTTTTGAAATACAGATCTATAGTATGGATCAACAGCCACAGGATACATACGGCAGTGATAGTTCTCATGGGACTTCTTCTTCTCGACAAGTAAAACTCATTGTTGTTGTACAATTGCAAATACAAGAAAAATGTTAATGCATATTTTTGTTATGTTAATGCATATATTTTGTTGTTCTACTATTTTGGATTGCTTTTAAATAAAGGGCTAATAATATTATTCTCACAAATGAGTGCTGATCAGAGAAAGGGAAAGGAACAAGTAGTCCACGAGGAGCCACATAATGAGCATGATCCATTCGATGTTGATTTTTTATCAGAGGTTGATCTTGTGGTTGCACTGGAAAGGGTCCTTCATGCAATATCAAAAGAGTTAGCTCGAATAGAAAATATTCAACCTCACACTCCTGAAATACAGAGGGTAGCAGATATGTTGGTTGGCCATGTTCATAACTATAGAGTAAGTATTAATGTAGTTTTTTATTATAACAAAAGTTCAATAATGATTTTTATAGTATACTATTTTATTTATGTCATTAACTAAAATAGATATGTGTTCTCTTTACAGGGGATGCTAAATAGATTAAAGGGCATTACCTTAGATGCAAATACTTCAGATGGTACATCGCATGTTTTATCCTTCATCTTGTCCATGGTTATCCATATTTTTTTATGCTCTAACAATATTTTTGTTCAGCACCTCCTATTGAACATATGTTGAGTACAGTGCCTGGTACAAGGATCAGATCCACAGAGGTAGTTCCACCTGAAATGTCGGCAAGTAAACCTACTATTGGTAAGTAGAATCCTCTTTTTCTCTCTTATTTATCATGTGTTTATTTCACTTGAACTATATATTCTTTCTTAGGGGGCATTTTGTAATATTGGATTCATTTTATGTAGGAGGCGATGACACAATTCCTAGATGTACTCATGTTAAATGTACGGGAACAATACAGTGTGATCAATTTCTTGTGAGCAATGAAGATGGACTTCCCTTGAGAGTAGCTCAGCTTCCAAGTACTTTAAAGATTGATCCTTTCTTTTACTATACAATATAATACTCATAACGTAATGCACTAACCCTCTGTGTGGTCCCTTGCAATAACTAATTATAATAATCTCGTGATTATCTTGCAGGGAATAATCTATTTTATGAAAAATTTAACGATGAATGTTTGCACATTTTTGGGCCGACCATATGCACATGGTATCATATTTTGATTTCATTGCAAGATTAGATTTCATTTCATCCCTTTCTTCAAGTATATTAAAAGTTAGCTTCACTTCATTTATGAATCTAACAGTTTTTTTTCTTAAAAGGTGGTTAGTACAAGATAAAAGGTTAAAGAATAAGCTCATTGACTCTATGACAACACTTTTTGGACCCGAAGTCTTTCATAGACTTAGACTCCTTGATAAATTGAACACTATTTTGAAGTATATTAGGGACAACTACAGGAGCCAAATAGAACACAACCCTTATTATGAGTAGCCTCCCTATATTCCTATTAATGAGTGGGAGGATCTTAAAAAGGATTCACTTGAGAGACGTGCAAGACATAGTGGACGAGTAGTATCACCCAAGGAAAGAAGGTGCGTGATAATGTTAATAATGAAATTATGTACTATTTACTCTTTTTACTTATATGATCTAACATACTTCAAACATCACATAGATTGCTTGACACAAAAAAGGCAACAACAACAAGAAAACAAAAGCATGGGTAACATAGGCTTGGCTCGAGTGGATATTCAAAACTTGCTGCACGAGTTGTAAGTATTAGTAAATGAAAAATCGTATGCAAATATTTATAATTAAATTGCAATCAATTTAGTTTTTGATGAAGGGTGCTCCCCTTAATACCACAAACACTTAACAAAAATAGAGAAACAACAACAATAATATGCAAGAACAGAAAATTGGCTTCTTATTATCTCCACAAATGTGGAATTACAAAATTTTAGAATTACAATATGCAAAGCCACATGGGCATTCCCTTACAATATTCTGTAGGACAAAGCCTCAAATCAATACCCAGATCTACTACCTAGAACTGCCCTAGACAACACTACGGGCCTTCTTTATATAGGCAATTTTCACTGCCCGAGAAGGTTCTAGAAATTTAGCCCTTAGGGCCGACCAAACTTAGAATTATTTTATTTTACAATTTATTACATCAAAGTCGGCTCAAAATGAGTTTTGAAACCCAAACAGAAATTTTGAAGAAAAATTATTTTCCACCATTTTAGGTGACCCAACTTCCAAAGACCATAATTCATCACCCGTTGACCCAATTGGCTATTATAACCCCATTCTGGAAATGCCACGAAGTGCTCTACAGGCTTGACTAGTGCAAAGTGTTTATCACCCAAATTTTCAACCTCATTCAGGGCCTCTAAAGCCTTCAAAACTGAGTTCGAAGTTTCTGTACCCTGCTGCCAATACTGAAAATCTTCAATATCTTCAAAACTACACCTGATCTAGCCATGAAACTTTGATGAGAGGCTGATATGACTGAGATGAAGCTCCATACGTAAAATCAGACATTCCAAGATTGTAAGACCAACTTACTAAAAATAGCAAGTTTCCATAAATAGAAACTCTACACAAGATAGCTCTTATTGAATACAAAAACAAAAATATTTTTGGGTGATGCAAGATTGCTCTTACACCCAGGATGCTCCTGCATCAGACACCTGGGGTAATTTGAGAAGTGACCCTGTCATGACTTAGGTGTGTAGAGGAAAACCAAGACGGTTAACCTCCTCCTTTGTTAGCCATGATGAATCTTCAACAGGTCATCCTTTCCATTTGACCAAATACTCTTCATATGTCCTGTTCCTTGTGCTTCTGCCAACATGACTGTCCAGTATGTCTTCAATCTCCTTGATATCTGAACTGGTTGTTGGAATACTCCATTGTGCTGCTACAACCTCATCTTCAACACCTCCTTCGTGATACTCTGTCAAAACTGAAATGTTAAACACTGGTGAAATATTCAGCTCACTAGGCAATTCTACCTCATATGCATTTCCTGAATCATGCTTCTTCAATATCTTACATGGTCCAAACTTCTTCATTTTCAGCTTGTTATATGTACCAACTGGAAATCGCTCCTTCCGCAAATGAACCATGACTTCATCCCCAACCTGAAATTCCTTATGCCTCCTTTTCTCATATGCCTTAGCCTTATACTGTGCATTCATCTTGGTAATATGCTTCCTCACCTCCTCATGGATGTTTTTCAAATGTTCTGCAAAATCCTCAGCTTCAACACTACTTATTTCTCCTTTATCTATCTTTCTCAATTTAGATGCATTTCTTGGACTACTTCCATATACAATCTGGAATGGTGATTTACCAATGCTCCTATTGATAGAATTATTGTATGTAAATTCTGCCTGTGGTAAAATCAAATCCCATCCTGTTGGCTTATCTCCAACAAAACATCTCATCAAATTTCTCAAACTTCTATTCACCGCCTCTATCTGTCCATCAGTTTGTGGATGATGTGATGAACTAAACATCAAATCTGTCTTCAACTTCTTCCACAATGTCCGCCAGAAATATCCAACAAACTTAGTATCTCGATCTGAAACTATGGTCTTTGGCAAACCATGTTGTCTCACCACTTCTCTGAAAAACAATTCTGCTACATGAACAACATCATTAGTCTTCTTGCAGGGAATGAAATGTGTCATCTTCAAAAATCTGTCAACTACTACAAAAATTGAATCATGTCCCCACTGTGTCCTTGATAAACCAAGAACAAAGTCCATACTGATATCCTCCCAAGGCTTCTCTGGTATAGGTAATGGCTGATATAACCCTGTATTCTACTTCACTCCTTTCGCCATCTGACATACTCTGCAACTCTGTACAAACTTCTTCACATCTTGCTGTAACTGTAGCCAATAATAATTTTCACTAACCAAAGCAAGGGTTTTATCACGACCAAAATGTCCAGCCAATCCTCCACTATGCTTCTCCTTGATGAGATTCTCCCTCATAGAACTTCGTGGAATGCACAACTAACTCCCTTTGAATAGCATATCATCTTGGATGATAAAATCCAACCATTTTATCCTGTCTAGAGTAACAGGTTCTATACAAGCTTTCCAAGCTTCACAAAAATCAGGATCCTCTGGATACAAATTCTTGAGTTCCTTGAACCCAACCACCTTAATCTGCATCTTTGTTAGTAATAGTTGCCTTCTGCTAAGAGCATCTGCAACCCTGTTAGACTTTCAACTTCTATGTTTCAAAACAAATGTATAACTCTGTAAAAACTCAACCCATTTCAAATGCCTCTGATTCAACTTTCCTTGACTATTCGAATATTGCAAAGCTTGATGATCAGTATACAAAACAAACTCCTTAGGAAGCAGATAATGTCTCCACTTCTTTATTGCCTGAACTATAGCATAAAATTCTTGATCATAAACAAAATATTTTCTCTTGGCATCATTTAACTTCTCACTGAAATAAGCAACAAGTTTACCTTCTTGGCTCATAACAGCTCCTATTGCAGTACCACTAGCATCACAATCTACTTGAAACACCTTATTAAAATCTGGAAGTGCTAAAACAGGTTGTTTTGTAACTTTTTGTTTCAACAATTAAAAACTTTTTTCTGCCCCATTAGTCCACTTAAACTCTTTTCTATCCCCTCTCATTGTTTCAGTCAAGGGTCCACAAATACTGCTAAAATTTTTTATAAACTTTCTGTAAAAGCTAGCCAAACCATGAAAAGATCTTACCTCAGTAGCACTCCTTGGAGTAGGCCATTCAAGGATAGCATGTACCTTCTCTGGGTCCATTTTTAAACCTTCTGCTGAAACTACAAATCTCAAATACACTAACTCTTTCTTCACAAAACTGCACTTCTTTAAATTAATTAATAATTTCTCATCTCTTAGTTTCCCAAACACCATACAAATATGTATTATATGTTCCTCCAATGTCTTGCTAAAAATCAAAATATCATCTAGGTAAATAATGACAAACTTACCCAAAAATTCTTTCAAAACCTCATTCATGAGCTGCATGAAAGTGCTCGGTGCATTGGTTAGCCCAAAAGGCATGACTAACCACTCATACAGTCCTTCCTTTGTCTTGAAGGTAGTCTTCCATTCATCTCCTTCTCTGATCCAAATCTGGTGATATCCACTCTTCAGATCTATCTTTGAGGAATACACAGCTCCACTCAAACAATCCATAATATCATCCATTCGTGGCAATGGAAACCTATACTTGATTGTGATCTTATTTATTGCTCTGGAATCTGTACACATCCTCCATTCTCCATTCTTCTTTGGTGCTAATACCGCTATTACAACACAGGGACTCAGACTCTCTCGAATCAACCCCTTCTGCAATAACTCATGTACTTGTTTGTTCAACTCTTCACTTTCTGCTAGTGTCATTCTGTGTGCTACCTTGTTTGGAAAATTGGCTCTTGGAATCAAATCCATCTGATGACTGATCTTCCTTACCGGTGGTAATCTATCAGGTACATTATCAAAAACAATATCCTAAAACTCATTCAACAAATCTGCAACCTCTATAGGTACATCCTCTACTTCTTCTTTACTAGCTTTTGGAATTAAAGCAATCAACACATGCTCATGCCTCATACCATCTAGGAATTTTCTTCTATCAACAAATGTTATTCTTGCATTACCACATACCTTTTCTTCAGTCTCCTTCAATGGTTTTAGCTTATGTCACACTCCATCCTTTGTCAGGGAATAGGTATTTGCACGACCATCGTGTACAACACATCTGTAAAACTGCCATGGTCTACCCAACAACATATGACATGTATCCATAGAGATGATATCACATAGTACCTCATCTTGGTACCCACCGATCTTGAACTTTACCAGGCACTGTTCACTGACCATGACCTTGTGGTCATCCTGCACCCAGGCAATCTGATATGGATGTCGGTGTTTCTATCTCTTGAGCTTCAACTTTATCACCATCTCGTCTGACACTAAATTGTCAGTGCTTCCACTATCAATAATCACATCACAACATTTACCCTCACACTTGCATCTAGTGCAAAACAGGCTCCTCCTTTGTTCAGGTTCATTCTCACCACTCAGCAAGACTCTTTTGTTAATTAGTGTTTCTCCTCTTTCAGCATCTTCAGAATTTGATGATCTAGCATCTTCATCTACATGTGCAACTCTGGCTTGGCCTTCATTTCTCCTGTCTATTCTGCCTTGGCACTGAGGACATTCAAATGCCCTATGACCTTCTTCTCCACAGTGAAAACACATTCCAAGGAAGCCTCCTCTTCCTGAACCTTGTCCTCTTCCTCTTCCTCTCTGATCTCTATTATTGTGATCTTGGAAATGATTGGAATTATTTCCTCTTTGATTCTAGCTACTACTGGCCTCATCCTTCTTTTTTAGATCTTCATTTCGGCCACCATATGACCATCCACCAGATCTTCCACCATGACCTCTTTCATTTTGTCTGCTCTCAAACTTCTTGTTCAGTTTTTCCTCTACTTTTAGGGCAAACTAGTATGCCTCCTCAATACTGTTCATTCAAACCAAATTCAACTCCTCCTGAATGCTTGGCCTTAACCCATTAAGGTATCGGGCAACTTTCTCCTTATCAGCTTCTGCATGGCCTATTCTAATGAGGAGTCGATAGAACTCATCTGTATACTCCTGAATAGATCTTCCTGCTTGCTTCAAACTTTGCATTTTCTTTAGTAGGTCAAGCTCATAATCAACAGGAATGAACTGTCACTTCAATTTATCCACCATCCGATCCCATCTTGTGATTTTATCTTTCCCTCTTCTATTTCACTCCAATTGAATTTCTTGCCACCAGATCTTCGCATGACCTTTCAATCTGGCCTTCGCAAATTTGACCCTATCAGGATCCTCAACATCTTCATACTCAAAATATTCCTCACATTCATTGATCCAGTCGATCAATTCCTCTGGGTTAAGATTTCCAGAAAATGTAGGAACCTCAATCTTAGGTCTTTTTCCAATCTTGGAAATCGCCCAAAAAAGTCTTTCTTCCTCCTGGTTCACAATTTCAGCTTCTCCTTCTTGATATTCTTCTTCGGCTTCATCCTCACTTTTGTCTCTGACATTAAGATTCATTCCTCTATGAATCTCTTCTTGCAATGCTCGCACTTGTCTTTGCAGCTCTCTAACCTCAGGTGTCACAACACCAGCTCTTCCGCCACATTCTGTTCGTGGAGGCATTTTCGTGATGCACGCTGAAACCCTAACCACGGTCCTAGTGCAAACTGCCTCATAATCGACGATCTATTTACACACTCAAGAACTCCTGCTTTGATACCACTTGATGAAGGGTGCTCCCCTTAATACCACAAACACTTAACAAAAATAGAGAAACAACAACAATAATATGCAAAAACAGAAAATTAGCTTCTTATTATCTCCACAAATGTGGAATTACAAAATTTCAGAATTACAATATGCAAAGCCACATGGGCATTCCCTTACAATATTCTGTAGGACAAAGCCTCAAATCAATACCCAGATCTACTACCCAGAACTGCCCTAGACAACACTACGGGCCTTCTTTATATAGGCAATTTCCACCGCCCAAGAAGGTTCTAGAAATTTAGCCCTTAGGGCCGACCAAATTAGAATTATTTTATTTTACAATTTATTACATCAAAGTCGGCTCAAAATGAGTTTTGAAACCCAAACAGAAATTTTGAAGAAAAATTATTTTTCGCCATTTCAGGTGACCCAACTTCCAAAGACCATAAGTCATCACTCGTTGACCCGATTGGCTATTATAACCCCATTCTGGAAATACCACGAAGTGCTCTACAGGCTTGCCCAACACAAAGCACTCGTCACCCAAATTTTCAACCTCATCCGGGGCCTCTAAAGCCTTCAAAATTGAGTTCGAAGTTTCTGTACCCTGCTGCTAATACCGAAAATCTTTAATATCTTCAAAACTACACCTGATCTAGCCATGAAACTTTGCTGGCAGGCTGATATGACTGAGATGAACCTCCATACGTAAAATCAGACATTTCGAGATCGTAATACCAACTTACTAGAAATAGCAAGTTTCCATAAATAGCAACTCTGCACAAGATAGCTCTTATTGAATACAAAAACAGAAATATTTTTGGGTGATGCAAGATTGCCCTTACACCCAGGATGCTCCTGCATTAGTTTTGATGAAATTCACTACAATAAAAATTCATGATACCAATAAAAAAATGCAGGCCTTGGAGTTCACGAAACTGATTACAGAAGAGGATAAAAAAATAGGCTTCAAACAAGGCTATAAAGTCGTGGTTGAACAATACTGAGAAATGAATACACAAGGTTCTTCTGCTAGATTTTTTGATTAGGTAAATAAGCCAATTGATTTTTATTTCAAGTTGAAAACTTTACCAATTACCGTATTTGATGTTAAGTTCCAACATAAAGTGAATATATTTGTTTTAAGTAAGGAAACATTGATTATATATTTGTTTAAAACTTTAAAGTGACTATATTTATATGTAGTAAATTGAATGATTAACATTTCTCAGTATTTTTCTTGTATTTATATGTATATATTATCAATAAATACACTAATTATTTACATTGGAATGCAGCTTTCCGCTATTGATACTACACCGTCCGAGCATGATGGAGGCATCGATTCTAATGTGAATTGTAGTACTCAAGGTATACATTTTCTATTCGAATTTTGATTAATGAATATTTAATACAAGCAAACATGTTAAATTGAATTTGGCGTAGTATTAAAAATTTAATTATAATGTGTTGGGATTAATAAAACATTTTGCATTGTAGTTGCAGGGGATGTAGGGGATGTTGTTCCTGATAAGCGTGTTGAGGTTCAAGCCACCAGGAAAGATGACGTGGTTGGACAAGGTAAAGAGAGTCACATTTATATTTTTAATGTATTGAAATTCTTGTAACAATAATGAACATATTTTAAATTAACCCCAATTATGATAATATGTTTTTAATTGAAGCCTTTTATTTGTTATTGCAGAGGACCCACCTTTGCAAAGGACAGTGAGATCACATGCACGAATGAGAAGAAATGATGCTTTGGACATGGATACACCTCTGCAACAATATAAGGAAGTATAAAAAAGAGAAAGCCAAAAAAAAAAATGATTCTCATTTATGCAACTTATTTGATAATGACTAATGTTTATTTACATGTGTTTGAGCTTAGTTCCATGTTTAGACACTGAGTTTCCTTCTATACACTGTTGTAATGTTGGAGGGGTTTTTGCTAAATTTTAGTGGATTTCATATTTTGGGAGAAATTAGTATTAGAATGTTCAATGGGTTCTTTTCTAAAACACAATACTTAAATCATTATCTTGTCTAGATGGTTAATCAGTTGTTTAAGGTGGATTATTTGTGATGATGAGATGCGCCATTTAGATGTTAACTGTGATAATCTCTTGGTTTCAGGCAATGTAGAAGGAGATGCCTAGTTCAATATGCAATCTCAATTCATATACATAGGATATCAAGTGGAGCTAAAAAACACAACAGGGTTGCATTTTTTATAGAGGTCTTTAATTTCACATTTTAATTTATAGACCATCACGAACATTGTAATTTTGACCTATTAAAAAAATGTAAATGTGTTGTGTTTTTCAACTCCACCTACTATCCATACATATTTTTCTTGTGTTGCATGCGCATTCTCCATTCAGAGTGGGAAAAATCTTATTTTCGATGTGAGGGAGAGAAGCCATACACATAAGTGATGGAGTTGAGGGGAGATGAAGGAATACCAAACATTGAATTTGGAATTTTTCATCAGAGAAATTGCAGTGGAGGTCTGATCAATAGAGAAGATAGTAATGACCGCAGGAGAATGAATAGTGGTTATAGTTGTAGTGGGGAAGATAGTGGAGGCCATCCATGATGAAACTTTCCGATAGAGATGGTGTACAAGAAACAAAGGAGAAAACAATGTAAATGTGTTGGGTCTTCTTAGCTCCACCTGCTATCCATGCATATTCTTCTTGTGTTGCACGCACATTCTTGATTCAGAGTAGGAAATCCTTATTTTTGATGCGAGGGAGAGAAGCCAAACGCAAAGAACATGCAAATAAACACAACAACTAAAAAATATAAATGTTGGTATCACAATAGTTGAGAAACATAAATGTAGGCATCATGGTCCCAATTATTTGGAGACAACATAATTGAATGCTATATCTAGAAAATGCAACACAACCACTACTCATGTAGTTCTAAGTTGACACTGTGGGATCCAAAAACCATATATAGATTCCTTATCTTTGGTTTTTGGATCCCATAGTGTCAACTTGGAACTACAGGAGTAGTGGTTGTGTTGCATTGTCTGGGTATAGCATTCAATTATGTTGTGTCTCCAAAAAATTGTGACCATGATGTGTACATTTATGTTTCTCAGCTGTTGTGTCCCAAGACCCCTTATGACCCTTTATGACCCTTTACGATCCCTAAGAATACACATCTTAGAGGTCTTAAAGTGTCGTAAAGGGTCATAAGAGGATCCTAGAAGGGGCCAGATGAGCTTCCACCTTCATGCGGTTGGCCCTGTTAAGTAGAGAATGTTAAACTATTATCGAAACAAAGAGAAGCTCAATAATTTAAGATCTCAATCAATGTATGACAAATATATATTTCTTTTTAAAAAATAGTGTGAGTCATCACTGTTATACACTAAGTTTGCACCCTTGGTTCAAGCTCTCGTAGTCTTGATAACCTAGTATAACATGAGAATCATTTCTAGCTTGTGAGACCTATGCTAATTGAGATGAGACCTCCAGGTTCTAGGCTGGTTCCTCTTAGATAATCAACTTAATTTGCTTCTTGATAGGAAAGTAAAAGCTTGAGGGGAAAGGGATAGAAGGAATGCATGAAAGGAAATGACTGAAAGCAAACTAGCTACTAGGTGATACACTGAAATGAAATGAACACAATATACTGACCAAATTAGCATGAAAGCTCTCAGATCTAATGGAACATAGTCTTCCTAAATAGGCTTGCATAAGTATTTCACAGAGAGGCCTGGACAAAAGACACGAACTATGACCTGTAAGAAAATGTTCTCTTCAGCAAAAGGGCACAGGAATGAGACAAAATGATAGGGGGTTGAAGTATACCCACAAACTCATTCAAATCAAATCAGACATAGTAGTGCACATATAAGTTGAAAGAAAGAAGGGCTCTGGGACTCCAAGATTTCTCTAAAAAAGCTAGTATATGCCACAGATAGCCTCTATTGAATCTGAGATTTCAATGAAAGATTACAAACTGTAAGAGCTAGAGGGAAGAACAAATGCCACGAATAACTCCTAAGAAAGAGAAAACTCTTTTTACAATTGTAAACCCCTGAGCTCTAAAGCTCCAAAAAACTAATATATACATCTCCTCTGCACACAGGCAAGAGAAAAAATTAATTAGGGCTACATAGATTTTGCACATAATAATAGAGAACCCTAATTATGTCACTTTTGATCATAAATGCATCATTGGAATATCTTGGCTGATCAGATATATGCCCTTGCACACAATTCCATCACCAACTATTTATAATCAAGCCACCTTGATCCATCTACCTTGCTACAAGTTGAAAACCCTACGCCACCCCCATGACCTTATCTCTGTAAGTTGGGTTTTCCATGAATGCTCAATTTTGATCCTTGTAGATATTTTGAATTTAAAAGTATAAATAGTCACAGGTGGCGCCAACCCTTCAATGCTCCTTTAGAACAAGACCACTGACATGGTACCTCAGGAAATAAGAATCAACACACGATGGCCTCTCAGATCTTCCTCATCATCTTCGCAACCTGCAATAGTCTTAAAAAATCAATTCTGAGCTACCCCCACTTCGCATATGGGCCATTGGATCAAACACTGGAAAACACCTCATAGAAAGATTCAAATTCAGGTTCCAACCAATACTAGGTCCAAGCTTGAAACATGACCATCAATCACGTTCTTCCCGGTAGATTGGATGACCTAGATCAACCTAGCACAACCTAGAAGTAAACCCACCTAGCTATTAGCCTTAATTAGATGGTGGTCGCATGATCGCAAAGGGGAAGAATATTCCTTACGACCATGCGACAACCATAGATCAAGGAACTGTCATCCCACTAAAAGCTTTAGGCCCACCAACATGTCCTCATCATCACCCTTCGGCCAACCAAAAATGAGCACTACCACACTACTGTCACCTTGGACCCACCTGTTAGATCACCCTCCCATCGAACAGCTATCGCAAGATTGCGAAGGGGAAGAATACTCCTTATGATCATGCGACAACCTTAGATCAAGGGGCTATCATCCACCTCAGAACTAAGACTGCTAATCATAATACTAACCGCCCACTGGATCACTGAAGGTTAAGACAGAAATAGCCTAGGATGCATGAACACATGACTGCTACCTTGAAGGACTAGGACCCACTCGGTTCGTAGCAGTGCACATAAGAAATGCCGATGCCAAAGAAGTAAGAAGTGCGAGAGATCAAAAACAACCAAGGCCTTTCACTTAAAACTAAAAAGGCATCAGAGGAAATAGAAAACATCGAGGATTTTAAACTTTAAACAATTTTGGGACCCTGAGACCTGAGTATCTCCTACATACTTAAAAGTTGAATATCTCCTTGGATTTTATGAATTAGCACATGTGATCAAAACTGGAGCATGATAAAACATTGAAGAACATGGGGCTAAGGGTGAAAACTATAAAACCCTATGGATATACTTCGCAAGTGAAAATAAGACTATGGCCAAAATTGTATGATAGGAAATTTTGGGTGACATTTTGGCAATTTCTGCAGGATGTCAGCCTGCTAGACATTAGACCAGTGGTCTTGATGATTCATTGGGCATGGGAGTCACTTCAAGAACAAAAAAAATTTCCTGACAGAGAGAGGGGAAAAATTGTGCATGAGCACTTCTTGGAAAATAGGGAAACTAATCTAGAAAGCAAGGACAGAAAACAAGGAAACTTATTTACAAAGACTTACAAGGAGGGACTAACTTCAAAACAAGGTTTCAAGTGGAAAGCATTAACTTATATAGGCAAGGGATCTCCTTTAAGATTTGATGTCTAAAAATCATTAGGCCCCTTGCATTCAATGATAACAAATGGTCCACACCAGAAGGAATCAAATTTTGTATGTCTGCCAGGCTCTGACCTGAATTCATCCCACTTGAGAACTACATCTCCAACTTTGAAACTTCTTGCTCTGGCTCTTTTATCAAAATTATTCTTTTTCTATATTTGATGGAATTCCATATCCTTCATGAATTTATCTCTGAGTTCTTCTAACTCTATGAGCTAAGCATATCTGATTTGTAAAGGATCTCCTTCTTCAAACAGGACATATTGAGTGGCCAAGTCCAAAGCTGGAAATTCAGTTGAGATGGACAGCTTAGCCTCTCTTCCATACACTAACATATAAGGAGAATTCTTGATGATATTTTTTAGGGTAATCCTATCTAACCATAAGGAAGATTTCAATTTAGTATGCCAATCCCTTTGGTTGTCTTGTAGGGCCTTCTTGATTATCCTAATCAAGTTCTTGTTGGTTGATTCTGCCAAACCATTGCCCTGAGGGTAGTAATTTGAACTTGTATTTAGATAAATGTCATTCCTAATTTCCCATTCTAAGAGTTTAAGGCATGTGAATGCCAATGCATTATCTAATATTATGGAGTCTGGAGTGCCAAATCTGTGGATTATATCCTCATAAAAACTTAAGATAGCACTCTCATTTGATTCTTTCAATGCAACTGCTTCTGTCCATCTAGTGAAATAATCTGTTGTGGTGATTATCTACTTTTGGCCTACACTAGATGGAGGATTAATCATGTCGATAAAGTCTATACCCCATCTCATGAAAGGTTTCTCTATTCTAATTGGCTAAAGGGGCAGAGCTACAACCTTTCTTTGCCTGCAAACATGACACATTTGATGCATTTTCTCACATAATCATGACTATCCTTGAAAATAGATGGCCAATAATATCCATCCCTCATGAATTTAAAAGTAGTAGTCCTAGGAGAGAAGTGACCTCCAGAAGGTCCATCATGAAATTCAAATAGGACATCTATTACCTCTTCTAAATCAATGCATCTCAAAAGGACACCATTCTAATCCCTTCTAAAAAGAACTTCATCTATCAGCACAAAGGGAACAGATTGTAATCTATAATATCTTCTTTTTGCTGAATCTAGATCTGTAGGACATTGTCCTCTCTTTAAGAAATGAATCATGTTAGGCAACCAACCTACTGCCTTGGCATGTTTCTCTATAGAATGCACAACCAAAGATGCATCTGTTTGCTCTGATCTCTTTGAACTCCCATCCTCTGCCAAATGCTCACAAAGACCTCTTCCCCTAACCAGCTTAGTGGTTTGTATGTCAATGTCATATTCCATTACTTTGGTAATCCAACCAGCTCTTTTCTCATTTAGGTCCTTGGAAAGCAAGAACTCTTTGACACTTCGATGAGTAACTTTCAAGTGCACCTTGCTATGGGTCAATAGATATCTAAACTTTTAAATCATTTTTACCACAACAAGCACATGTTTTTCCACAAAAGAGTATCTCTTTTCATACTCTTCTAAACCTTTGCTGAAGAAAGTAACATGCTGCTCTAATCCTTCTGAATTTTCTTGAGTTAGCATTACAGATATAGCATCATGGCCCCCATAAGCATAAAGGATTAAATCCTTACTAAAATTTGGTCTCAATAGAGTAGGAGCTTCTATCAAGGCCTCTTTGATAGCCTATAAATTGGCTTTCCCTTCTCTAGTCCAATTGAAAATTGAACTCTTCTTTAACATGGTTGTCAAAGGCTTTAGTAAATCTGCAATATTAGGCAAGAACCGCCTAACAAAGTTAATCCTTCCTATGAAAGATTGAAGGCTTTTCTTATGATGTGGTAAGGGTAGCTCTAGGATGGCTACAATCCTTTCAGGGTCTACTATGATTCCTTTCTTGGATACTATATATCCTAACAATTTCACCTTGTGAACTACAAACACACATTTCTTGGGATTAAGAGATATCCCAAATTCTCTACACCTTTCAAATATTTTTCTCAAATGTTTGATATGATCTACTGCATGTTTGGAATAAATAGTTATGTCATCTAAGTAGACTAGTACAAACTTGTACATGATGCTTTTAAAGGCCATATCCATTGCCTTTTGAAATTTTGTGCTTGCATTTGACAAACCAAAGGGCATTTTTTGATAAGCCATGGTTCCCCACTTGGTTGTGAATGCAGTCTTATGTTGATCCTTTACATTAACTATGATCTAATTGTATCCTAAATAGCCATCCAATAATGAAAATCTCTCAGACCTAGAGATGCATTGTAGGATTTGTTCCATAGAGGGTAATGGATGGCGATCCTTTAGTGAAGCCCTGTTAAGGTCCCTGAAGTCAACACATAACCTCAACTCCCCATTCTTCTTCCTAATAGGAACAAGGTTGGAAATCCAACTAGTATTCTTGATGGGGTATATGATGCCACTTTCTATTAGTTTGAGCACTTCTCTATGCATAAGTGGCTCAAGCTTTGGATTAAGAGGTCATTGTTTTTGCCTTACTAGTTTGGTATTAGGCTCTAGTTCAATGGTGTGCTGAGAAAGGGTTGGATTAAAACATTTAAGGTCTTTGTATTGCCATGCAAATACATCACTGAATTCTTTACATAATTGGGTGTAAGCCTGCTTTTCTAAATTAGTATTTACCTTTCCAAATTGTAAGATTTTACTAGTTTCCAACTCTAATTCAACACAATGTTCTTGTTGAACTACCAAGCTAGCTTTATTCTTCTTAACTTGATCATCCTTGTTGAAAACAACCTCCAAGGTGACAAGGCCTCTAGGAATCTTATTAGATCTAAGTTGTATCACTTGATCACCATAGTTCTACAATAATCTATCTTGGTTATGCTCTGAGAAGACATCTTCCTCAAACAAGAACTGCAAAATTTGCTCATCATTGTCACACACCTGCCAATTGACATTGTTATCAGGAATAGAGGGTCTGACAATCACTTTAATGTGTTGTTGGTCCCTTTCTTTTGAAACACTATTAGGAATGTCATACTGAGATCCAACAGCAGCTAATCTATCTACATTCTAATTTAACTTTCTAGGAGTGGAAACAATATTGAAAGCACAAAAGTCCTCAATTACATCCCAAACTTTATGTTTGTATGCTTTCATGGTGTCATTTTTGGTTGCACTTATCCCTCTCACTTGGCTGACTACTAATTCACTATCACCATAAACTTTTAGAGAACTAAGCCCTCTTTTTCTAGCCCACTCCAGTCCATTCACTAGACTTTCATATTCTGCAGTGTTGCTAGTGCAAGAGAAACTAAATCTGAAATCTTTATAGTATCTTTCTCCTTTTGGGGACACTAGCATAGCACCACCACTAGAACCATGTTTGCTTCTAGCACCATCAAAAAAAAATTTCCAAACCTAGTTGCTCTGATCCTCTGAATCAGTGTCCCCTTTGAGAAGATTTGGCTCTATGGCACCACTTTATTGTATTAAATAGCTTACCAAACCAGCATCCCAAATAACATTTTCTTGGGCTTTTTCTAATTCTAGCTCATCTAGTAAAATATTAAGGATATTCTCTATCTTAGTGTTCATTTCTCCAATAATTGGGAAGTCATTGCTATCAAATGCAATGCAGCTTGCATTGGTCATGTTGGACACATATGATTCTATATGGTGAGCTGCCAATGATTCAAATGTGATGGTGACCTTGGTCCCATATCTTGTGTGGAAGAGCATGTGAGACCAGTCAGAAGAAAGATAACCTCCTATCTTGGCTGTAAACTCCCTTGATAAACATATGTAAAATAAAGCAGGAAGATCTATGATATATATATCAAGTAGAATGGAGAAATTGGGGCTTGCATGGAGGATTAGACTAGTATCATTGGCTACACCTATTGTATTGACTGAGGACCCATCAAGTTGTGTAACCTTTTTTTGGAAGGGTTCTTATTTGAGTCCTAATTGGTTAGCTACCTTTTTTGGCATCGCAGTACTAGTAGCTCCACTATCTACCATATAGTTATGTACTAAAGATTGTCCAATAATTAAAGATACATAAAAGGGAGGTGGTTTCAAGTTCCTACCTTGAATGGCATTTTCTTTGGGGCTGCTACTTGGAGCCTCCTTCTCTTGATCAATGCTGACCAACACTGGTTTTGTTTTATCATTTGTAGGCTGAGGAGCTATTGCTTCATCCATGGCCCTCTTCAAAATCTCAAGTTGTCCTAGAATAGCCAAAGAGTCCCACATAGCCATAGTAATGGTCACCTTCTTCATGTTGTCTACAATGTTGAAAGGTGTCATAGCATGTACTCTTTGTTGTGCTTTTACTATGATGGGCTCCATCAAAGCCTTCTTCAATATCTCAGGAGAAGATGAATGCAGTGGTTCTGTAGATGTAGTAGCTCTAATCCAAAAATCTGCATGCTCCATGTCTTGGGCTCTTCTTTTTGACCTTGTGTTGGCAGAAATAGAAGATTCACCGCTGACTCCATTGAAGTCTTGTTGCTTCCAATTGAAAAGAGCAGTCTCATCATTCTGTGTCTCTTGTTGAGGAATTGATCCACTGGAAGAGGCCTCTAATTGAGTATGTGAGGCATTTTGAACCATTAGAGCTTGGTTCATCCACCCATTTGAACATGTAACCTGATTATGGGGCTGATTACAAGGAAAGCACCATTCATTGTCTGAGGCCATATTATTTTGACTAGGAACCACATCCCTGACTAGATTTGCAGAATTAAGAGGTGCAGGGTTGTATGGTTGGAATGGCCTTTGATTAAAAATTTTCTTTTGGTAAGCTCCTTGATAACCTCCTTGGTATGGTGGCCTATTCTGCTGGTAGGGTTGTCCCTAATTTTGATATTGTTGATTCGAACATTGGCCTTGTGGCTAAAAGGGTGGTTTAATTCCTTGCCCTTGCCTCTTTATATTTGTCACCTCTTTAGTTAAAGTTTGAAGCAAATTTGTCATTTCTTGTTGACTACTTTTTTGGTTATTCCTCATCTCTTGTAGTTCTTGAGAGAAACTTGTCCTTAATTCTTCACCACTAGTACTAGCCTGAGGTGCTAATATGGTAGGAATAGGGGTAAAAGAAGGTACTTGCAGATGTGCAATGGGTTGAAGATTAGGGAAGATGGGCATGGGTGGCCTTCTAGCTATCATGCCTACTTGGATTAAACAGTTCTTAGCCTTGAAAACAATGTTAAAAGCTTGGGGCAAAGAGGTACCCCCCATAGATTGGACCATGATAGAGATCTAACTATTCAAGCTTTGCAAGAAGTATAAGAAAGCATGGTTAGCTGATGGCCTTACTGACATTGGAATTATATTATATGTCTTGAGGAATCTATTGTTATAATCTATCATTTGTTCTTGAGGATCTCTCTTTATGGTTGTCAACTGCTCAACCAAAGACAAGTTGTCTAATTTATCCTCAAAGTGTTTACTCAATGCATCCCCTAATCCATCCCATGAATTAATGGAACCAACAGCTAGAGTTATAAACCATTCAAGAGCTTTACCTTTGAGAGAAGCTACTAATAACTTAGTGGCCACATCCTCTTGAGTTATATTGTGTATACTACAAATAGTAGTCACATCTCTAATATGTTCAAAAGTTGTTGTCTATCCTTCACTTGTGAAATTAGGTAGACTTTTTAGTGCCACCAGGGGCACATCATGATGTTGAGTGAAGGTTAATGGACTTCCTTGGTTGAAAGGTGCAAAGGCAAACCACCTAGCCATTGTAGGAGCTAAAATTTGCTGAGTAGCAATGGTGTGAGTTGTATTTGGTGCTGAATTTGAATCCTCTTCTAGATCTCTAGTTAGAGATCTTCCTCTTCTTCCAAGATGAAAGGACAACGGTCTCCTCTCCAAAGTATCAGGTGGTGTAGACTGTACTCTCCTTACAAGGGATTCTCTTTGAGGCAACCTTCCTCTATATTTTCTCTTTGAGGGAAGCTCTAAGAATTCAGTGGGCTTTGAGCTCCTTGTCTCTATTTTTCTCATAAACTTTAAATAGGGCTCTTGAATCCTTACACTAGTGGAGTCACCAGATATACTTGATATAAAAACTTCTAAGAGTTTGTATTATGCAATCAATATATAAGAGATAGCATAATCTTTAGAAATGAACTTCCTTTGGAGTCCCACCGAGCATGCCAGAATTGTTATACACTATGTTTGCACCCTTGGTTCAAGCTCTCATAGTCTTGCTAACCTAGTATAACATGGGAATCATCTCCAGGTTGTGGGACCAATGCTAACCAAGATGAGACCTCTAGGTTCTAGGCTAGTTCCTCTTGAATAATCACCTTAATTTTCTTCTTGACAGGAAAGTAAAACCTTGAGGGGAAAGGGATAGAAGGAATGCATGAAAGGAAATGACTGAAAGAAAACTACCTACTAGGTGATACACCGAAATGAAATGAACACAATATACTGAACAAATTAGCATGAAAGCTCTTAGATCTAATAGAACACAATCTTCCAAAATAGGCTTGCATAAGTATTTCACAGAGAGGCCTAGACAAAAGACATAGATTGTGACCTGTAAGAAAACATTCTCTTCAACAAAAGGGCACAGGAATGAGACAGAATGATAGGGGTTCATTCAAATCAAATTAGACACAGTAGTGCACATATAAGTTGAAAGAAAGAAGGGCTCTGGCACTACAAGATTTCTCTAACAAAGCCAGTATACCATACTCAATAAGAGAAACATAGACAGGGAAAGACCAGAGGGTAGAACAAATGCCATGGATAGCCTCCATTGAATCTAAGATTTCAATGAAAGATTACAAACTGTAAGAGCCAGAGGGTAGAAAAAATGCCACAGATAACTCCTAAGAAAGAGAAAAATCATTTTACAATTGTAAACCCCTAAGCTCTAAAGCTCCCAAAAACTAATATATACATCTCCTCTGCACACAGGCAGGAGAAAAAATTAATTAGGGCTACATAGATTTTTCATATAATAATAGAGAACCCTAATTCTATTGCTTATGATCATAAATGCATCATTGGAATATCTTGGCTGATCAGATATATGCCCTTGCATGCAATTCCACAACTATTTGCAATCAAGCCACCTTGATCCATCTACCTTGCTACAAGTTGAAAACCCTATGCCACCACCATGACCTTATCTCTATAAGTTGGGTTTGCCATGAATGCTCAATTCTGATCCTCACAGATATTTTAAATTTAAAAGTATAAATAGTCACAAGTGGCACCAACCCTTCAATACTCCTTCGACGCAAGAACACCGACATGGTACCTTAGGAAACAAGAAATCAACACGTGATGGCCTCTCAGATCTTCTTCATCATCTTCACAACCTACAACTATCCTAAAAAATCAATTCTAAGCTACCCCATTTCGCATACAGCCCATTGGATCAAACACTGGCAAAAACCTCGCAGAAAGATTCAAATTTAGGTTCCAACGACTACTAGGTCCAAGCTTAAAACACGACCCTCAATCACATTCTTCCTAATAGATCAGAGGACCTAGATCAACCCAATAGCGGACCCACCTAGCTATCAGCCTTAATCGAATGGTGGTCGCATGATTGCAAATGGGAAGAATATTCCTTATGACCATGCAACAACTGTAGATCAAGGCACTGTCATCCCACTGAAAGCTTTAGGCCCACCAACATGTCCTCATCATCACCCTTCAGCCAACCATAAATGAGCACTGTCGTACTACTATCACCTTGGACCCACCTGTCAGATCATCCTCCCATCAAACGGCTATCACAAGATCGCAAAGGGGAAGAATACTCCCTACGATCATGTGACAACCGTAGATCAAGGTGCTATCATCCACCTCAAAACTGAGATCACCAATCATATACTAATCGCTTGTTGGATCGCTAAAGGTTAAGAGACAAATGACCTAGGATGCGTGAACACATGACTGCTACCTTGAAGGACTAGGACCCACTCAGTTCGCAACAACACACATAAGAAATGTCAATGCTAGAGAAGTGCAAAGCATGAGAGATCGAAAAAAACTAGGGCCTTTTACTTAAAACCAAAAAGGCATCAAAGGAAATAGAAAACATCGAGGGTTTTAAGCTTTAAAAAATTTTGGGACCCTGTGACCTGAGTATCTCCTGCAGACTTAAAACTTGAATATATCCCTGGGTTTTATGAATTAGCACATGCAATCAGAACTAGAGCATGATAACACATTGAAGAACATGGGGCTAAGGGCACAAATTTTAAAACCCTGTGGATCTACTTCACAAGAGAAAACAAGACTTTGGCCAAAATTGTATGATAGGAAATTTTGGGTAACAGTCACAATTATGATGGAAACCAAGGAATAATAGATGAAAAAACTAAAAGTGATGACTATCTATTGGAAACATCAATCACTTTAAGGAGAAATGATCATTTCAACTCACCTCAATAAGTCTTGACCCAAGATCAAGTCATATCGATTTATCTCAATGGCTACCAAGAACCAAGTCGCAAAGAAACACCACAGACCGCACTATGAACCCATTGTGAAGAGGCATCCAATTTCTCATAAGTCACATCAAATGACCCACTTTCTATAATTGCCACTAAAGTTTTTGTTGGATTCAACTATATATCACATTCACACTCTACTCTTTACTAATCTGTTACTCGGTGGCTTCTCTACTCATTACCTACTTTTTGCAATTTCTCCTTCACATCATACACTCTCATCTCTCTCTGATTTTCACACTTTGATCCATTTTATGCTTAATTCTAGCAGTGGTGGAAATAATCTAGAATCATCCCCTTAAGCAGTGCTAACATTAGTTAATTATCCAATGCATATATCACAATTAATTCTCATTGGCTAATCTCACCTTGTAATCATACACAATCATTATATTTAAATCTCCAATGTTATATCAAACAAACTCCTTGAGATTTGTAAACCATTTTCTGCTTGGTGTCCAAATTCAATGTATGTCTAGATTCTCCTTGTGGGTGCATACAAAGATTATATCTTTGTACAAAGACTACCCCTGTGGCCTTGCATTACTAAAGCTCCATCAACTCCAACACACACCAACTTTTTGGCAATTGTCATGTCATTTATACCTCCATATCAATTAAAGAACTCATTACTAGTTCAAATAAATTTTTCGTTGTCGCATTATCCTTTATTTTAGCAACAGTTAGTAGATGAGTTTGGAAGACAAAATTGTGTAGAATACAAACATGTATGCATAACTAGGAAGTATTATCTACTATTGCAACCTCGTCTAAAGACAATGCAATAAAATTTGACTCTTTAATTTTTGCCTTTAGATCCTCTTTTTCAACCTCAGCAAGAGAACTTACCCATTCCCATCCACTTTTTACTAACCAGTGACTATTAGGATAGTTATGAACTTTCAAAAAGTGTAATAAATCACTTAATGATGACTAATCTATCATAGGATGCCCTCTGCTCAAAATATTAAAGACAACACTTAACTGAACAACTTTTCCCATTAGTTCTACTTCCAATGCTTTTCCAAAACAAGCTTCAATAGAACCTTTAACTTCACAAAGCTTCATCTTTATATTCTGTTAAAATTCAAATAATTATTCATTCCTAATATGTTGAGATTCCTCCTTTTTTTTCCATCTTATCACTAATTTTTGAACTCCATCTATGGTTTTCTTTTCGTAAACTTTACCCATATGCTTCTCTATGGTGTCAATTTTTAGCTGCAACCTCTTTTCCTTCTTATTTATCTTGGTACAAATCTTACATCTGCATTCCACCAAAGGCTCACCTTCAATTGGATTGTGTACTAGTTCAATGGATAGATACTTTGACACCTATTCTACTTGAAAATTCCTTGACAAATCCCACATCTCATCTTTTTTCGATTCTCTATCATTCTTTGAATTGTATTTTCTTTTCTTCTTCCCTACACCATCATCTTCTCTAACATTCTTAGTCTCATCTAAGTCTATTATATCATTATGGCTACTCTGAGTCTGGGTATTTAACTAAAAATATTCTTCAAGTTCATCGTGATCTAAGATATCAAGTTTGATGAATTCTTCAATATGTCGTGTAGGTTCAGGTTGTGAATCTTGAAAATCTTCTTGTGATTAAGTAGCTTCCTGATTTTGGGCAGAAACATTTCCAACACCATGACCAAAGTACGATGATAAGGTTCTACATTTTGTTGGAATCTCTTGGTTTTCCCCATATGTAGGAGCCTTACCCTTAATCTTATTCGACATCTTGATTCTTCAATGAAATAAAGGCTACCAGTGCAAAATAAAAATGTTTACTTGTTAAAGAAGTTACAATAGAACTATAATATATATAAATATGATTCATTGGCCCTAAAATCATGTCTGATGACTCCCTAGTCACCACTGTTCACTAAATGGTCCCCACTAAATAAGAATGAACTCAAAATTATATAGTCATATAATAATAATCACTTACCTTTGCCTCAAATTTAATTGTAGTTGTGACTCGCTAATGCACTCAACAGTCTGAAACTTCACTATTGATCAAATTGAGATATCAAAACCAACCAACCAACCTTGAACTGAACCAATTTGTGTACAATAACACTAATCTATGAATGTATTTATACTAATCCCTTTTTGGTGAATTTGGCAGGAGGTATTAGGTATACAAATATTGGGAGAAGCCTGCGTAATTATAACACATCTTGTGTTATTTCTGAGGTGATTATGGGTCATCTAATACCTTGGTATGATTAGTAAAGTTGTAAAAAATGTGTCGGTTTGAGATACATGTCTGCAAAATGCTAGGTGAATTTGGGGCTACCTATAAATATATATGTATAAAACTATTAGTGAATAGAGGCTATCCATTTGGGGCCGCTTTGAAATTATAGGTGAATGTTTAAAATTTGACATGTCCAAAAATGATAGTCCATTGGCGATAATGTGAAAGAAATAGATAAAATTAAATAAACTGATGGGTGATGGGCCTAGGCATTGAACCCAATATTAATAAATTTTGGGCGATAGGGTCAATCCAATATATGCATTATATTCACCAAATCTCAGGTTGCCAATATGCGACATTCACCAAATGGTGAATAATTGCCACTAAAGTTTTTGTTGGATTCAACTATATATCACATTCACACTCTACTCTTTACTAATCTATTACTCGGTGGCTTCTCTACTCATTACCTACTTTTTGCAATTTCTCCTTCACATCATACACTCTCATCTCTCTCTGATTTTCACACTTTGATCCATTTAATGCCTAATTCTAGCAGTGGTGGAAATAATCTAGAATCATCCCCTTAAGCAGTGCTAACATTAGTTAATTCTCCAATGCATATATCACAATTAATTCTCATTGGCTAATCTCACCTTGTAATCATACACAATCATTATATTTAAATCTCCAATGTTATATCAAACAAACTCCTTGAGATTTGTAAACCATTTTCTGCTTGGTGTCCAGATTCAATGTATGTCTAGATTCTCCTTGTGTGGGCATGTGATGCTCCATAATACATTTTTCTCTTTCTCGGTAACATGTATCATCTCTCAATTTAGTAGATGTTGTAGCTCGGTACTACTCAATGCTCGATGTTTAATTTTCCTTACTCTATCTTACTCGGTGTCTTGACTTCCTTTACCTTTACCGAAACTATCTTTCCTTTATTTCCTTTTACCATATTGACTTTCCTTCTTTACCGAGTGACTTTGACAATCATTATGACTTAATCCTTACTAATGACAACAAAATAAATCTATAGGAGTATTAATCTCACCCATTGGCATTAGTTTGGTATCTTTTTTAAAAACCTTAAAAGTCATCAAAATTTTGTGTCCTTAGGTCCTTAGCAAAATTTAACCATGTATACATTCCTCAATAAAGTCTATCGCTCCCCCTGTGGAAATACTTCTTATATGTATATATCCATCTTTTGTACATATAATCATCTTCATACTATACAATGTATCCATCTATTTTGTACTATCCCCTTTTTATTTTACTTAGACAACAATATTGTTGGAAAAATGGTCTGCGCTCCCCTCAAGAATTGTGACATGGTTTAACCACCTCCTGTGTCTTCTATAAGTCTAGTGGTTGTGTCAGGCATTAACAAGTCGATCTTTTCATGCAACAACAACTACTACTTGTAACAAGTGGTATCAGAGCTTGGTCATAGGTTTGAATCCCCTTGGGTAATGCTGAGGGGGAGATTGTTGGAAAAATGGTCAGCACTCCCCTCAGGATTCGTGACATGGTTTAATCGCCTCTTGTGTCTTATATAAGTCTAGTGGTTGTGTCGGGCATTAATAGTTCAATATTTTGGTGCAATGACAACTACTACTTGTAACAAATATATGTCTATCCCTCTATCTACTATCCCCCTTATATATATATGCCCTTTTTAACAAAAATGCCAAAAATAATTACTTATTGTTTATCTAGTGGAGAGATCTTGGCAAAAAGAGATTTATACCTTTCCTGTGCATCTTTCATTGATGCCTTCCATGACTCCTTGAGTGTTTGTAACTCTATAATTTTCTCACTTATACTAGTTTCTAGACTTGCCACGCCATCCATAGCACTTACATATGAGGTATTTACTAAGTCTTTAGCCTTATGAGTATTCTTATGTCGTGACTCAATTTGTGGTATCAAAAATGTTTGCAGCTCCATGAGATCGAGTCTGATTTTATTCTCCTCTTTCCTCAACTCATGGTGAACTCCCATTAGGTTCTTTAGCCTTTGATAATATACCTTGAAAGTATCAGACTTAGTTGTTACCTTAGCTAGCTACTCAGTCATCTCCTTCTCAACATTTTCATCTTTTTCTTTTATGTCCTTTGTGAAATTAGAAATCAAACATATTTTCTAAAATAATAAAAGAATATCTTGCAATTCTTTTTCCAACTCGGTAACCTATATAGAAAGTGTTACCTTGTCAAGTGCTACCAATTGAAGTAATTCTTCAATGATATTATTTTCCATTTTCTTTCTATGCACTTGCATCATATATTTTGTGGTCTCAGTACCTGGTTTATTGATTTGGCTTATTGGTTCATTTACTTGATTGTATATACTACCTTTCTCATTGATATCTACATCTAGTACTATTTCCTACAATATGTCTTTGACGGTCTCAAGTACATCTATTTTTTCTTCTTTACAAGCAATTTTTCTTGTGCAACTTTCCTCGAGTAAAATATCCAAACTCAAATAATTTCTTAGTTCTCATGGTGGAGATGTCAACCTTTGGTATAACAATAGGTTGGCTCAAATCATCCTTCTCCTTTTCATGGGTCCTCTTCTTTGACTTTGCCTTTTCTATTTTCAAGCTCTCTCCAGTAGATAACTTCACATCAAATGTTGTGGTAGTAGTAGTATCCTCAGTTTTACCATCTTTTTCTTCTTTTTATTTTCCTTCTTTCTTCTCCTCTTGTTTCTTTTCTTCCTTCTTCTCTTGTTTTTCTTCTTTCTTCTTTTCTTCTTTATCCTCTTCCTTCTCTTTCACCAGTTCTTGTTTCTGGTGTGCATTAGTGGTGTCTATAGGAGTGATTGACTCTATAGTGTCCTTTTTTTCTTTCTCCTTTTCTGGTTTGGTGGGGACTTCCACATTTATTGGAACATCTTTTGTAGTCTCTGAGATAACTTCTTCAATCATAGGAAAATTTAGTATTTGTTCGATAACAAGATCTACATCCATCAGTTTTGTGTGTGTTGAATCATTAGGATTCATTTCTTCAATATACTTGGCCTCAGTTGCCATTACATTTTCCTCATTTGCAATACCCTCTTTTGGGTCTTTATTTGTTGTGTCTTCAATGATAAACTCTTCTTTATCTGTTGTCAAATCAATGGGATCTGAATTCCCTTGGGGTTCCATGATTTTTGTTGATTGGTCAAGAAAGAATATCTTTCTCCATAAATCATTTGTCTCTTTTTGAACTTATTCAAGTTTACCGACCATTATCCTTAGTGCTCTTCCCTTGAATAGGAATCTCTTAGAATATTATTGTTATGCTTCTTTAATTCCTCTTGTTGACAATTCAAGAATATTAATGGCCACAAATCTCTCCCGCATTTGTTTCTTAGATGCCAAGGAATATTTCCATTTTGCATCTATCTTTTGGTATAATTCATCTAATACTTAGTTGGCCATCTCAACTAGAGTAGTCCTAAACTTGTGCAGAGTGAACACAATGACTTCTTCAATCTTTTCTTTTTCTTCATAACTTCTTGTTTCATATTTAAGTTTTTTTTATTCCAGAATAACCTCCATTTTTATTAAGTACTTTAACTAACTCATCTAAGTTCCTTAATTTTGGTGTCTGGTTTTGCACAACTTTGAATTGAGTTACATCTTCAAATTCAATTTCATTGTCTTCTTGTAATTTCAACTTCCTTCTCGATCTACCTGAAGTCTTCTTTTCTCTCATGTAGGTTTTAGGCTTTTGTAGTTCTACCTCTAATTTCTTTTTCTCTCTCAGTGTGGAGGAAGACCTTGTTAATGGTCTTGCACCGATTGGGCTAGGGGTTTCCTTTTTCATTCTAATTTTATTCTTCTTAATAGATGATGGACCATCTTCATATTCTTCAGCAACAATACCCAAATCTTCTAATAAACTACTAATCATCTTGTTGGTTTTCCTCATTGCCTTAGGTATCAATACACCTAGTTTGATTTTATTCTTTACTTCCTCATAAGTGCCATACTAATTGGTTCTTCTGTCAATTGGATTCTCTAATAATCCTTCAATTTGTATCGATGTAGCATCAATAACCATTTCATAACCCATAAGTGGTAACCAAATGGTTCTCGGCTACACAAACCTCACTATACAAGTGTCAGTATCAATTTCAAAACATATAGTGTCCTTGTATTTTTCCACTAGCTTGGGTGATATTCTAGACTTCTTATGAATTTGAGCTTGAAACTTTGAGAAATAATCATTCACAACCATGTCAAAGTTATTTCCTAAACTTTGAATCATTTATCTGATAAATTATCAATTTTTTCACATTCCACACTACATCATCGATTGATGGAAAGAAGTTCTGAAAGTAGAAAAATATGCATGCCAGTAGTGATCCAAACTTCAAAGTATTTTTCTTTGCCTTCCTGATTATATTCCTGTTATCATCAAATTGTTTCAACAAGATCTCACACAAATATACCTTCATGTATTTCTTCACAATCTTGTAAGCTATATCAATAACTCCACAAGGTACACTATCTACCCAAGATGACTGAAAGATTCAGTAGGATATTACATTGCATGCAAATATTATCTCAAGATCATCAACAATAGATAAATTCAAACCTATTTCATCCCATTTAGATTGAGTAAGCTCACAAAGTTTGTTCTTATCTATTTTGAGCTATCAGTCTATCACTGATTGGATAACCTGTTACAATATGTAGTACATCTTTTGTGATTTTAACAGGTGCATCGAGCCACATGAATTGATCATGTACTTGACTCAAAATAATCCTCATCCATTCTTACTTGAATATTGTCAGAACATGCATGACATGAACCAAACCCTTGGTCTCCAAATGGGTATGTTCATCCTTCAACTTCCCATTTACACATAGATTCTGGTAGGATGTATCAATCTCCTCTTGGCAAATGTTCTCTATCTTGTAATGTATGAAGGCACGAACATCTTCAATCAGAACAACTCTTGGTGGGATTGAAGATAGGGATCCAAAATTATTAGTTTCAGCTACTACGATTGGTGGTAGCTTATACTTTGGATTGAATGGGTCAATCTTCTCCACAACAACAAGATTTTGAACCTTTGGTGCTATTGTTACACAGATATAAAATTTTGACTGGTAGGGTTTTGATTGAATATCAATTTGTTCACATTTAAACAACTTGGGAAAACACCAATAATTACTTGAATGCATTTGACAATGCTTAGATCTACTCAATTGATCACTTGAATATTTTCATAGGACTCTTCTTTGTTAAATGCTTCAAATTCTCACAAAAGTGTAAGGTGAAAATGAAATAACAAAGGGTCTATTTATAGTTTTTCCTCATTTAGGGATTTCAATGACTATAATTTTAGCATTAAATGCTCTTTATCGACTCCCTTTTTCACCGATCACCAAATACACTTTCCTTTCCTTGAATAGAACAAAATAACATATACTCTTACTGATCAAAATATAAAATGTCAACTTCACAACATATATCCAAATGTATCTTAATATGATAATATGTATCTTTGCACACATGTTAGGACCCAATTTAAGATAGAATTTTTAGTTATCATTTCCTACACATACCTTTGACCGATTAGGTGAAGATAAGTGCACCCGATCTAGAGGATGTGGTGCCATCAGTTGTTCCAAGTTCAGTTCCATCATCTTGAGCCTTTCTTCTGAATGTTCTATTCATCTTATCTTTTATCTCATCAACATTAAATTGTGCATTTTCACTCAGTTATTCCTCATTTGGGGCTTTGTCTTGGTACTTGCAGTCTTTGGATAGGTGATCAACCTTGTGACAATGAAAGCAAGCCATTCCATAATTTCTCCATGATCTTCTATTGTTCCTTCCATGCATCAAAATGAAATTTGCAACAATGTGACCAAATCTCCCACATGATGTACATGTAATTCTTGTATTGTAGTCTCATGGTATAGTTGATTCTTGTTGGTTGTTAGTAGTATTTTTTCGATTAGGTACCCATTTCACATTCTTTCTTTGTGACCTGCATTCTTTAGACTTGTGACCATATTTTTTGCAATTATTATAGTAACCATCAAATCTTGGCTTCCTTGAATTGTTAGAAATCCTTGATCTACACTCAAAAGTCATGTGACCATACTTATTGAAATTATAACAATAACCATTAAACTTAGGAATGCTCATTGAATTACCTCTTTTTCTCCTGCAGGCATTATCTTTATGATCCAGTTTCCCACCATGATAAAAAGTAGGCTTCTTTGTGTTCAGTGGGATAAAAACATTATCTTAGTTGGCTGATTGTTTTAAGGATTCACCCTTCTCAGTGGTGTTGTTTACCTTAAATCCAAGTCCAGTAGTATCTCTTGATTGTCTCTAACCTCTTAGTTGTTCATCCAGTATCCTCATTGTTTCTTCATTCCCTTTCAAGACCTCATTTGCATCCTTTTCAATTTTTAGTTCTTTCTTCAATGCTCATTCTCATATCTCAGTCCAACAATCTCTTTAGCTTTCCTTGCATTCTCCTGATTAGCACCAACTATTTGATCTGTCAAGTTGTAGTGAATTTTTGTCAACCTAAGTATTTCCCCATCTTTCTCATTTATCTTTGCACTCATTTGTCTTCTTTCATCTTCAACCATTCTTTTGTTATCCTCAAATTTTCCTTTTTTGTTCTACGACTTCACAAATCCTTACAAATTGAGATTCTCTTTCTCTTTTTAGTGCTTTTACCTGATTAGTTAAGTTTTTTTTTCTTTTCAGTCAATTTTGATATTGCAGCTTCAGATTCATCAAACATACTTCCCTCTGGTAGTTCTTCAAGTTCTTCAACCTTATCTTGTGTATCCTTCAATTGATGTGCTAGCTCCTTTCTCTCATTGAGTGAATGCTTCATTTTCCTCCTCAATTCATCAATCTGGTCATTAGCCATCCTCAGTTCCATGTTCATGTTATTGTAAGAATTTTTCTAAGGTGAATAAAAAAATGTCAAGATTTAGAAGCTCAAGGGATAGCACAATTAAGAGAGACAAGATAATATGATCAAATGCATAACTTATGACCAAATGATAATGGATAAATACAAAGTAGGAGTGCATGAATATATAGGAAATGCAATAAGAATACATGATAAGGAGATGATAAGCTATCAACCATACTAGGTGGAATCAGATGTCCACCAAAGGTGGATCATCCTCCATTGTACATCAAAGTATATGCAACATGTGCAACAATGTGAGGATGATAATGTGATAAGAGAACTAAAGGTGGATCTCACACACAAAGAGGTATGAGATGACAAATATCACAATCTAAAGTGAAATTTCTCCTAACCATGCACTAAAATGAAATGTAAACTCTTAGGTGTCTCAATGACAACTAATATGCAAATGCATTATCCTAAGTAAATTTAAGTAAAGTGTAATTAGTGAATATTTAATTACACTAACAGTTATCAATCACCTTTTCATACCTTTAGTTTTCCATCTCTTCAGATCTTTCCTCTCAAGTGGTTCAACTTTTGAATAAGAGAATTTTCTCTAATACCAATTGTTAGATTAATTATGGAAAGCTAAGTACTGAGAAGGGAGGGGTCAACTAGTACTCCAATTTTTTTTAACTAGCTTTCTTAACCATTTACCAATTTTATAACTTGCATATAAAAACATAAAACTTATAAAGTAATATCACGAAACACAATAATTTGGTATTGTAGGAATCCTTGTTAGAGGAAAAAACTACAGTGGGAATGACACTCACAAAACTTCACTACTGCAATAAAAAGTCTTCTCAATTAGAGCTACAATGTTAGCTATTTCTGATAGCTTACCCTATTAAGAGTCTAAAGACCAATTAAGTCCACCTTGCTAAAGGATTTTACAACTCTAATACAAGAGATGTACCCTATTAAAGGATTCACAATATAAGACTTGTTAGGATCCACTCAATTAAGACATTTTACAATTCTTATTACACACTAAATTGGTAACAAATTTGTCTGTAATAATTGCATCAACATATACTTATCATACTCAATATGCTCAGTAACAATTTACATCATACCATTCTTTACTCAAAATATCAATTATGTACTTGGTAGATTCAACTCTATATCACATTCACACTCTACTCTTTACTAATTTGTTACTTGGTGGCTTCTCTTCTCATCACCTACTTTTTGCAATTTCTCCTTCACATCATACACTCTAATCTCTCTTTGATTTTCACACTCTGGTCAATTTTATACTTAACTAATTCATCCCCCTCTTAGTGATCTAGCAATTGGTATCAGAGAAGGAGTACTTGAAAGAAAAAATTTTAAGGACTTAAGTAAAAGATCTAAAGATGTATAAGAGAGAGGTTTTGAAGTTGAACAAAGACAATTTCTCAACATGGAAAGTAGGATGAAGCTGTATCTATTAGGCATTGAAGATTCTACACTATACTATTTGGAAAATGAATTCATAACTCCTATTGGTCATTTGAGTACTATCAACCAGATGAAAGAAAGACACGAGCATAATGCTATGATGATTGAGATTGCTTCTTCTTTATTAGATGTTGAATTTGAAGATGTTAAGAACCGTACAACTATAAAAGAAATGTGGGACAAGCTAACACTAGTTCATAGAGGAGATCTGAATGTTCTCAAGGAAAAATAAAAAATCTTAAGAGGAAAGTTTGATGATATGAAGATTAAAGAAGGTGAAAACATCACTCGGTATAGTCACCAAGTCAAGGAAGTGGTGAATACTATCCAAGGAGTAGGTGGAATTATTGAAGAAGAAACTGTGGTAAGTAAAATTCTCATAATACTATTACTTGACTATGCTATTAGAGTCTCAACAATACATGAAATGAGAGATGTTCTTGGTAATTATGTTCTCTTGATAGTCTAATCGATAGATTGACTGCATTTGAGCTTAACAACTATGATAATAGTATTGTACCTAAGGTAGAAACTGCATTTGTGTCATCATTGAAAACTAGAAGATCAAGTAATAGACATCAGATAAGAAATGAAAGTGATAATGAAGCTGAAGAAGATGAGCTTGATAAAATTGAAGCATTAATGGCTAGAAGGCTACCAATAGGCAAAGGAAGATATTGAGGTAAACTACCATTAGTATGTTATAAATGTAAAGAGATCGGTCATATTTTTGCAATATTTCCTGACATGAATGATAATGAGAAGACAAGTGAAAGATCAAATGAAAGAAAGAATGATAGAGGAAATTACTGAGATCACAGAGGTAACTGACTATATGGAAACATAGAAAATGGAGACTAAAAAGATAAAGGTAAAAATGCATGCTACCTAGTTGATGATGATGAAGATACCAAGACTAAAAATGATGAAGTTGTGGAAGTGGTGTTTGTTGCATTGAAGGAAGATTCTGAAGAAGAAGAAAGGTATGTTGAAAAGGAAATTATTTCTAAGGTAAGAAAAAATGATACTTGGATCATTGATAGTGGTTGCACACATCATATGACTGGTGATGAAGATAAGTTTGAATATCTTGAACATTATAATGGTGGATCTATGAAAATGGGAAATCATACACCCTATCAAGTGAAAGGTAAATGATCTATATTGTTGAATAACAAGATCAGATGTAAAAATTCTTATTGGCTAGTAAAGGGACTAAAATATAATATGTTGAGTGTAGAAAAGATGTATAATATAGGTCACCGAGTTGCATTTGAGAATAGAAAAGTAAAAATCTATGATGAGGCTGGAAAACTGATCAGTACTAGTGAACAATCAAAAGGAAACCTATTTTATTTGGATAATGGACATGAAACTTCTTGTTTATTGGCTTAGAATGATGATGTTTGGTTATGGAACAAGAGGTTATGTCATATGAAATTTGACATCATGGTTAAGATCAGTAACAAAAGAAAATTTATAGGTTTATCAAGTATATCTAAGCCAGACCATGTAATGTGCAAACAATGTCAAATGGATAAAATATCAAAATCTAGTTTCAAGAAAAAACAATATTTATCTAATGCTATTTTGGATTTAGTTCATACTGACTTGTGTGGACCTATGAGAACTTAGAGCTATTATGGAAATAGATATTTTATCTTATTTGTTGATGATTTCTCTAGGATGATATTTATCATGTTATTAAAAGAAAAATCAAAAGCTTTTCAAATGTTTAAGTGGTACAAAGTGAATGTAGAGAAAGAAAATGGTAAGCAATTAAAATGCTTGAGGTCAGACAGAGGTGGAAAATTCATTTTTTATGAATTTACTAACTTTTTTAATGAGCATGGAATAAAGAGATAGCTATCTACACCGAGGAAACATCGAAAGAATAGGATTGTTGAAAGAACAAATAGATCAATTGTGGATTTTTCTAGAACATTGTTAATTGGAAAAGATGTTGCACAAATTTACTGAAGAGAAGTTGTTAGTACTATTGTTAATACACCGAACTGAGTACAACTGAAGAAATAATCAAACAAGATACCTTATGAGCTATGGTATGGCTATAGACCTAATGTTAGCTATTTCAAAATATTTGGAAGTAGATGTTAGATTATGAAAGATGATAGAAATGGAAAATTTTATTCTAAAGGTGATGAAGGCATATTTATAGGCTACTCTACTAAAAGTAAGACATACAAATTTTTGAACAAGGCTACTACCTAGATTATTAAAATTGCAAATGTGAGAGTTGATGAGTTTACAAAAAAAATGATGAAGAAATCAAGAAGGAACCAAAAGATTATGGTAGATTTGTTTACATAGAAGATCCTAACACTCTACTTGAGCAACAACTTGGTGTCATCGAGCAACAAAATATTGCTACCAAGAAACAATACTTACAGACCGAGAAACAACATACAACTACTAAAGAGAATGATGATCATGCATCAAGTGGAAAAAACATTGATGAACAAAAATCTAATTTTGTACTAGCAAAATATGTGAGAAGACACCATCCACAAAATCAGATAATTGGAGACAAAGGAGCAGGAATGATGACAAGAAGTAAGTTAAGAAACAATACATGTTTGGTTTGTGAATTTGAACCTAAAACTATTAAGGATACATTGGAAAATGATGATTGGATTAGAGAAATGAATGAGGAGATTGAGAAAATATAGAAAAACAAGACATGGACATTGGTACCGAGGCCTAAAGAAAAAAAAAAGTGATTGGCACCAAATGATTTTCAGAAACAAATTGAATGAAAATGGAGATGTTACAAGGAACAAGGAGAGATTAGTCTACAAAGGTTATGCATAAGAAGACGGAATTGACTATGGAGAAAATTTTGCACCCATTGCTAGACTTGAAGTAGTGAGAATATTGCTTGCATATGATTATTACAAAGGTTTTAAGGTATATCAGATGGATGCGAAATCTACATTCCTGAATGGGATACTTGAAGAAGAAGTATATGTTGGAAATTTGGCTGAGTAGGATATCATGATGTTGTCATTATGGGAACATATATTTAGTGTTAAGACAACATGAGATAAGAAAGAAGTTCTGGAGGAGCACATATGAAAATTATCTAAGTATAATAGTATTTATATGTCTATAAGTGTGTGTGTGAGTTTTACACCTTCATGAAATAACAAGATTAAAAGACAAATTACACTATTCAAAGCAAACAAATCTAAATAATGCACAAATTAATCTAAATATCTCACGGTTCTCTGAATTGAAGTGGTAAATGAGGCTCTCAGCTGCAAATCCTCACTAGTGACACTCTAATTATGAGAATTGAACTAAGAATGATATGAAAACTAGATCTAATTATCAAATTCTAGCTCTATTTGATAATAAATATACAAAATGATCAACAATTATCAATGAAAATAGCTAAGTGAGTGGTGTGGATGCAAATTGCAAGAGTTTCTTTACAATTTTCAAATATGGAGTGGATGAATTATGCTTCAAAAATGCTTTCAATATATAGGATTTTCCCAAGGGTAGGGGGTAGAGTGAGATAACCATGGTTATGCTTGGGTAAGGTCAATTGGCTTTGCTTTGTCCATAAATGGGGGGACAATCATTTAAATGGTTTCAAAAGGCTGGACCATTTCAACAAAAGTGAGTGATTTGTGTCCATTTTGTCTCCTTTTTGCTTTGTTGAGGGAAATTAGTATTTATTAATTAATTAAAGTAATTAAATTTAACCATGAAGGGTAAGATGTTCATTTTGATTTTTTCTTTCAACAACTATGTCATTAATTGAATTTAATCAATTTCGTAGTGTTTTTCCCCTTTTCAAGCTTTATTTAATCATTTAATTGAATTTTCCTTTGATTTGAATTGCCTTTGTTCCATTTATTAATTTTTCATGCTATTTTGATGATTTGATGCACCTTTTGATTGATTTAAGCCTTTGACCAATTTTCCATGTCTACAAATGCCCCTCTTTGAGTCGATGTGCGAAGAACACTGATTCAAAGATTCCCTTGGTATGATGATCTGATTCAGGTCCTGGTTCTGATATGCCTCTGATCATTCTGATTGATGTACTTCCTGATGATGATGATGTGCCTCTGATGATGGTGCTGATATGATTCTGATGCCTTTGATATGATATGGGTCCTGGTTTGATGATAGGTCCTGGGTTCACTGATTTTTGATATGTTGATAGGTTTGATATGATAAGGTAAACTAATCTAATACTGATTTTTCTCCTGATATGATACTGATATGATAACCTGATATGATATGCCCCACTGATAAAAAAAAATTATGCGATGCCAATTTGATACTCTGATGCCCCCTCAGAAATAAAACATATTGATTCCTTGATTTGAAAGATTTTGATTGATTGGTCCAATATGTTTTCATTTCTAAAAAATATTGATGATATGCCATGACTTACAATTTTCACATCCAAGATAGATAGGTCTGTTGTAGTTAAGCGAAACAAGTGATTAGGATAATAGGATAATGGTACCAATGAATGTGATTTGTCAATCTCATAGGATAGTTCTGATAGGATAAATCAATCAGTGTGAAAACTGATATGATTTGATACTGCTGCTTCGTTCTCAGGACACAGAGACACGAACAAATGGTACAAGGTGTGATTGCTTGATACTTTGAATGGATTGATTGATGTAAGATGACTCACTGATATAGAATACTAATATGATTCCCTTGATTTGTGAAATAGACACATTTTCGTAAATGATATATATATACAGACCTTAGCTTCTTGGATATTTGGATTTAAGTCATGGGTTTGACCCAGCTAGAGTATAGGTTATTGAGATGATTGATTATGGAGCTCTTTCAGTTTGTTGATATTGTATCATGATATTTCAGTTATTGATCAGGACTTTGATGTATCACTTTGATGACATTGTATCTTTGATTAGACAAACTTCATGGATCTTTGATATAATGGACACTTATGATTTATGGACTTTCCTTGATTCTTGATTGAATGACCCATTTTATGATTGATCAAGATTTCAATTGAATGACCCCCCTTTTCCCTTGGAAAAATACTACAAAAAAATGCACATGCAATTAATCTAACATGATAATGCAATTAACCTTCCATGATAATGCAATGCAATGCAGCTAAGTGTCACTAGCTTTTAGCAAATAAATGCCTTGAGGATAAATTTTCATCATTGAGCACTTTGGGACCGGAAAGCAAGTACAATCACCACTGCCCACTGACATGATGATATGAATACCACTTTTTATCGCATTTGGTAACCTCCTTTTTGAACTAGTACAACCCACACTAGTTGAATAAACCAACTATGAGAGTATGAATACCAGTTTCAACGAATTCAATGTTGCATAAACAAGCAAAGGTCAACCTTCCACCCTATATGAAAGTCCTCGATGGTTCTTTGATGACCATGTCGTTAGATGAATTCACATAAGTTGTTGGATATCCCTCAAGATAGTCACTCAAAGGCAAGAAAAATATCATGTCTCCATCATTGCCAATCTAGTCGAAACATCATCGATTAGCTAAAAAGATGTGATAAAAATCAATGTAAGTAAAGATCATCAAAAGAAAACTTCAAGTGTTTTGCAATGTTTCATGATTTTCAAAAATTATTTCCAAGCATTCTGATCTTTTTAAAGTGTTTTGTCAATTTTTAATCCCGAATAATAAAGTCAATGAAGGCTCATGGATCAAGTTGTGGTAATTGAATTCTTGGTTAGTGAACAATGATATCCATCAAAGGTTCATGAAAATCTTCTTCTCTCTTTTGAAACTCTGATAATTCCCTCTCTGATGTGACTAAATATTGTACTATTGAATCCTTTTTGGGTTTAATGCCTTGCTTCATGTGAATTCATGCATGTTGTTGAAATCCACTGATTAAGATCAAATGCCCTAGTTGGATAGAAAAAATGTTGGACTTGGAAAAACTTCCAAAATATTACCGAAGCTCGGTTTATGCATGATGCAGCTCAAAAGCACTTCATGCTGTCCTTTTTACCTGCTCTCAAACAAGATCACATCGATTTCCCCCAATGTCTTTGCAAGATATAGGACATGAAGGATGGATTTGCAAGCTGATGGATTAGAGATGGAAAGGCTATGATGGAAGAAGTATGCGAATGTGACCCATAGGACTATCTCCTCAAGAGTACCCAAGCTAAGGAAAAAATGATATAGCAATGTGAAGCATGTTTTTGGATAAGCCATGAAAGCCAATGATATAGTGTTAGATAGCCTATAGGATAATGATCTACTACCATGAAAAGGAGTGATCCAAAAGAGTGGACATGTCAAGAAGTTTTTGATAACAATTTTTTTTTTATTATTTAAGTTCTTCATTTTGATCAAGACCAAGGGTCAATTTGGGTAAGATGTGGATAAGATAACACAATCAAGATAAAGGAGTGATGGAGGCTATGAAGGGATGTTTTGGGATTATGAAAAGACTATCAAGGAATAATGAAGGTGAATTTGGGATAAGCAAGATCATGATAGGGTAACATGGATGCAGCAAGTACATAAGTTGATGGAAAGGATAACGGATGTTAAGATACTCAATGCTCATGGATGTGTTCAACCTTGTCAAGATGAAGGTGATAGAGGAAATATGGATGAAAGTGAGGTAAATGATAGGAAGATGTAAGATGGCATGGATGAAACTTACCCCCAAGTGTAGAGTGCAAGAAGGAAGAATTACGCATGACGCCTGTTTGCCAGGTTTTCATCATGGTACTTGTCTAAGGCGCCACAAGAAGTGGTTTTCACCCTAGATTTATTTATTTTTATTTTTTCTACCAAGGTGCCTATTGCTAGGTTTTCACCAAGGCACTTTTTCTCTTTTTTCATTTTTTTCTTTTTTTCTTTTTTTGTATTTTTCAATATTTTCCCAACATTAGAATCTTTGGACAATGCTCCTTTGAAAGATATGTTGTAATAAACCATGGGTATGACTAGGATGCTCAAAGGTATTGATAAGAGGGATGGAAGTACATAAAGTATGCATTGGAAAATGAATGTGAGGATAAGAAGAAGGTATGTTGAAGATGGAAATGTTGGCAAGATCAACTTTGACACACACTTTGAAGAGTGGTGGAATGATGGAGGAACAATAGATGACGGAGGTAAGGATCTTTTTGAGGTAGTGGATTTTGGGATGTAAGAAGATGAAGGATGTTTGAAAGGAGATGGAATGGAAGCCTTTGGAAGCTTGAATGTCAATTTTGATTCTTCTTTTGTGTGCAAGTCTTTCAACAATGACTTGGGAATCCACATATTCTTTAATTTTTCTTCCTTTTGGAATGCTTTTGAATGCATTTCTTCAATGAGGGATTTAGGAACCCACATTTTATTTTTTTCTTTTTGCTTGATGGACCTTTGCAGCCTTTTGGATATTTCATTTTTCTTTTCATTCACATGTCGATTAGATGGGACATTGTGATTTTTATGCACATATGGATTCTTGGATTTATGATTTTTATGTTGCACATCAACATTGCTTCCAAAAGACTTAGGAATTGTGGATGAATAGGAATAATATGGATGGTTCATATGGATTGGTGTTTGGACATTCTTCAAGTATGTGTGTCTTTGTTGATCTTGATACATGGTAGGGTAAGTGAATGGATAGCTAGGGATGATAGGAATGGTTGATGGGAGAATATATGGACCTAGTATGGATGGAAGGGATGAAGACTTTTGTTTTGGGACATAGGCACCCAAAATGGATTTGGAGGATAGTGGAGGTATGTGGTTGTATTTGAATTGATGCATATAAGGTGTGAAAGGGATATCAATATCTTTGGAAGGAGCTCCATCGTCAACGTTCTCATCTTTAAGATTTATCTTTATACTAATAGGCTCATGAGTAGCTTTGATAGGAACACATTTGATAGGATCAATTGAAGCTTGAAGGGATTTATTATCTTGCAAGGGATTTGGAAGAATGATGTTTTCTTGAGGTGAACATGGAGGAATATGACAAGGAAATGATGGGATACTTTGATCTTGACAAGGATCTTTGAATTGTGTAGTGAAGGTATTTTTCTCTTGATTTTCAATATGCTCATTGGAAGTTATGGAAGGGATATCTTGATCTTGCTTGGGAAGTGGAGAAAATATTGAACTTGGAAGGGTAATTTGTTCTTGGAATGGAAGGATATCATCTTGAAAGACATGAAAGGATGCAAGGGGATCATCACAAGGTTCAAGGGATATGGGACCTTCATCAAATATGGGAGGGGTTTGTATATAATCTTGATCTTGATCTTTATCAATATTTGTTTCTTTTCTTTTTAGATTATCCTCTTGACATGAAGCCACTTCTAAGGACAAGGTAGATGTTTGGATATGTGTGGGGAATGTTTGGAAGAATGGTGTAGGATCCTCTTGAATAGGTATAATAGGCATTGAGGCACATGAAGCTTTGGGTTCTAAGATCTTTGAAGCATGAAAACAATCTGCAGCAAGATGTGAGTTAGCTTGGGTTTCTTTTAGAGGTAGCCCTTGAGGGTAGACATAGTTAATGGGAAAAGTGTCATCATTAGGCTCATTCTTTGATGGAGGAATTTTGGATAATTGTGGAGCTTTGGGAGATGAAGAAAAGGTTAAAGGAATGCTAGCTATGGGAGGGTCTTTGCTAGATAGAGGTTTGAGAGATGGATGAAGGATGAAAGGTGTACAAGTCATCCAGGGAGAAACCTTGTTAGGAGATGGACAAAGGATGAATGGATTACTCTTGCTATATGGAGGTTTATTATCTTTCTTGAGAGTGGTATTTTTCACTCCATACTCTTTATTATCTTGATCACAAATAGGTTGATTATGCAATTTCCTTTGATCTGAGATAACTTTGTTTCTCTGAAATGCATCTTTTTGTGAGGAGGATGAAGATACGGATGGCCCATCATCATAAAGGAATGGCCAAATTGATCTTAATGATGGTTCTTTAGATAAAGTATCTTTTTTTTTTTCCTCTTCCTTTCTCAAGGTTGATATGTCAAAATTATGAGGAAGCTTAGCTCCTGCTTGAACTAACTTCATGAAATATGCTTCTTTATTCCTCTCCAAGACTAATTTCATTATTTCCATAAACATGGGATCTTGAATTGCTTCTAAAACTTCTTCTTCAGACACCTCATCATTTTGATTCCAATGGACATTCTAATATGAGGACAATGAAGATATGGATGGCCTATCATTATAAAGAAAAGGACACATTGATCTTAATGATCGCCTTTTAGATAAAGTATCTTTTTGTTTTTCCTCATCCTTTCTTAAAGTTGACGTGTCATCATTATGAGGAAGTTTAGCTTTTGATTGAGCTAAATAAAGGGAATATGCTTCATTACACCTTTTCAAAGTTAATTCCATTGCTTTGATCAATTCGGTATTTTTGGATGCTTCTAAAATTTGATCGTCGGACATTCCCTCAAATAGGCTCATCATTATGGATCAATCCTTCCTTCTTTAATTTCAATCCAGTTGGGTTGGTTTGGAATGTGTTGCAAGTCTTGATCAATTTATAAGATTTAAAAATTTAATTGTATTTTGATCAAGTACTTTGGAACTTCTTGTTTGAAAAGTTGAAGACAATCTCAACACACACATCAATAGTTCACCATATCCCTAGATCATTCTAATGTGTATATTCTCAAATGTTTCCATGGGTTTGATCACAAGACAGACTTCCAAGCAAGCTACCTAGCACAAATTTGGCTTTTAAATGGCTCTATTAGGTATTTTTTGCTATTTTTACCATTTTGTAGTGTGGATTCCATTCAAAATGGATTTCAACCGTTCATCCCCCAAGTATGTTAAGGGGCTTCCCACACGCACCGAAGTACAATTTTGCACAATCCGTTAGGACTACTAGAGGAAGTTCGAAAGGGCTAAAATCCTTTTGTCGTGCACCCCATTAAGGATACATGCATTTCTTTTTATAGTGGGTCAGATTCTTGCAGCAAAGACAAGTGTATCCCACTTTGGGCTGTCCCTCTCACCGACCCTTTAAGGAAATCTCGGGAGGCGAGCCCACTAAGTTCTAAACATGTTCATTGAAAGCATGAAAAGTGGATTCCTCCCAAACACTTACAATCAATTGTTCTTTTTCAACCCCGTGATAAAGGGGTTCTTAGAATTGAAGTGTTTATTCTTTCCCTTTTATGATTAAACTATGTTTTGAACTTTGAAATGCCACAAGCTAAGGGAATGTGCAAGCTTGATGAGAAAAATACCTTAATCGATGCTAGAAAAGGCTAGGCGCATTTTTAAGTAGTAGTTTTTCTCATTTTCTCTCCAAATCCTTCCCTTACCTTAGAAAAATATTCCCTCCACCAACAAGTTAGTCAGCACAATACAAACAAAGTGAGGGGAAACCAAAATCAAAGCTTAAAATGATATAGTTGATTATGCTTTTGATTCTTTTTACCAAAATACTTGCAAAATTGACAAACTTAAGGATGAAATTCCCAATTCAAGGAAACATACTTAAGTTTATAAGCCTCTAAAACAGCAAGGTATACTTTGATAGGACGTCCTTTTTTGTTTCTTTTTTGCATGCAAAAAAGAAAAAAAAAAAATTTGAGCACTTTTCTGCAACAGAGCCTGTACTTGAGACAGAAAAATGGACATAGAGTTAAAATTCAGTCATCATTTTAATAATTTGATAAAATACAAAAGTACAGTCCACGCGACATTATCCAGACTGTACGCGAGATTAAATTTCACAAATGCATGATTACTTTAACCAGGAGCATCACCTTACAGGGCTCAAGTGAGATTAAAATAACCAGGAGCGATGTCTAATTTTATCCACACGTGAAATCTTTACAAGACCGCGAAAAAATGATGCTATTACTGTGACATCTAATTTATCAAACGCGAGATTTAAAATGATAAAAGCAAGAAATTAAATCAATAAGGCAGAGTACTCCCTTCACACCAGACGTAAAATGACTTCCTGAAAGCGGCTTTTCAATTTCTGGGCGTGACATTTAAATGACCAGAGGCATGGTACCTTTGTCACAAACGTGACAATTTAATAACCAGAAGCATGATTTATTTCTCTAGTGCGTTATTTCTTTGTCCGGTAGCGTGAATCTATAGGTTAATCCGCATAAAAGTCCAGACTCAGCGCGTCATTTTATTCTCCATAGGCGACATTTCTTTGCTAAAGGTGAGATCTCTTTATCTACCAACATGATTTCTTCTTTGTAACCTACAAACAGCAAGCAAATTCATGCAATTCTAGCCTAAATTTTGCAAATAACGGTGGGTGCCATTTGTGTGTGTGAGTTTTACACCTTCATGAAATAACAAGATTAAAAGACAAATTACACTATTCAAAGCAAACTAATCTAAATAATGCACAAATTAATCTAAATATCTCACGGTTCTCTAAATTGAAGTGGTAAATGAGGCTCTCAGCTGCAAATCCTCACTAGTGACACTCTAATTACGAGAATTGAACTAAGAATGATATGAAAACTAGATCTAATTATCAAATTCTAGCTCTATTTGATAAGAAATCTACAAAATGATCAACAATTATCAATGAAAATAGCTAAGTGAGTGGTGTGGATGCAAATTGCAAGAGTTTCTTTACAATTTTTAGATATGGAGTGGATGAATTATGCTTCAAAAATGCTTTCAATATATAGGATTTTCCCAAGGGTAGGGGGTAGAGTGAGATAACCATGGTTATGCTTGGGTAAGGTCAATTGGCTTTGCTTTGTCCATAAATGGGGGGACAATCATTTAAATGGTTTCAAAAGGCTGGACCATTTCAACAAAAGTGAGTGATTTGTGTCCATTTTGTCTCCCTTTTGCTTTGTTGAGGGAAATTATTATTTATTAATTAATTAAAGTAATTAAATTTAACCATGAAGGGTAAGATGTTCATTTTGATTTTTGCTTTCAACAACTATGTCATTAATTGAATTTAATCAATTTCGTAGTGTTTTTCCCCTTTTCAAGCTTTATTTAATCATTTAATCATTTAATTAAATTTTCCTTTGATTTGAATTGCCTTTGTTCCATTTATTGATTTTTCGTGCTATTTTGATGATTTGATGCACCTTTTGATTGATTTAAGCCTTTGACCAATTTTCTGTGTCTACAATAAGAGACCATTTTGATCAGTGAAGTTCATAGAAGTACTTTCAATGCATATGTAATTGAACACAAATTATACAAGGAATATTGAAGCTATATCTAAGAGCAAAAGATTGTATGACATGTACAAACAAAGATATCAATGATTTATAGAAACTATGTTGAGCTGACCAGAACAAAACAACAATTAGTAATTGATTATCTTTAGTTAAGGGATTATTTTGTTTATCAAAATAATGACTTGAATAATTAGGGATGATATCCTAGATGTTAACCCTAAGGCAACAAGAGTTAATATTATGTTTTCATAACATGGAAGCTAACTGATAAGCTATATTTGAGATAGCTAGTATAAAGAGGAATATTATGTTATGCGAAGTTGTATGTATGATGTATAAAGATAATGCAAAGTTATAAAGAGATTTTGTATTGATGTATTATGTGAAATATGATATATGATCAGATTAGTGCAAATTGATAACAAGTTTTGTGAAGAGCCTACAAGCTAGATCAAAATATTGAAGATATTCAACAACAGGAAAAGGTTTTTGTATTCTATCTTTTGTATTGAAGATTATCATTGTATATTGCATGTTTGGGCAGTGAGATCATCTTGCATTCATTCATATTTTGTAATACTAAATCCTAATAGGGTTGAGGCTTCTAACAAGGCCTAAAGTCCTCTAACAAGGACAAACTTAGTATACAGATGTAATAGACTCCTAACAGGCCAATATCTCTAACCAGATACTTTTGATTAGTGGATCATTTGTGGGTATCATCCCCACTAGGGTTTTCCCTTAACCAGGGTTTCCTTGATGAAAAATATGGTGTTATGAGTTCCTTTATTTTATGGTTGTGTTTATTATTCATTGTATAAGTTAATTACATATATCCATAAGTGGGAAAAAGTACAAGTTTATGAAATATTGATTCACCCCCTCTCATTATTTCCTATTTTTAACAATTGGTATCAGAGCACAATTTCTCAGAGAAGGCCTAACAACTTGAGTAAGATCTCTATGGATATGGATCAATTATATAAAAACCTAGATGAAGCTCTTGAACATATTGATATTCTTACTAAAGAAAGAGATACTATGAAGAACAAATATGATAGTGCAAAAGATTACATTGAGAAACTAACAGATAAGATAGAAGATCTGAAATAAAAGAAAGAACCTACAAATCAAATCAAGCATAGTGATGAAGTTTCAAAACTAAAAAAAGGAGAATGAGATCCTAAAGCATGAACTAAAGATTGTAGATCTAAAGTTAAGCCTGAAAGATGATAACAATGAAGTTGAATCAAATATAAAGTCTGAAAAATGAAGATCTAAGATCTAAAATTACCAAAGTAACATCTGAATTTGAGACTAAAAAGTTATAGTATGCTGAACTTGAGAAATACAATACAATTGTGAAAGGAGAACTAACTCAATCCAAACAACATCTTGAGAAACTGTATTCCAGTAGTGAAAAAAGTGATGAACATATTTCTTATCAAAAACCTTCTTACGATAAAACTAGTCTTGGATATTTCAAAGAAAAAATCTCAAGGAAGATTGAAGAATGTAAAGAACCAGATCTAGAAATTCAACAGCTTGAGAACAAAGAAAAAGAAGAAAAGAACAAAGATGAGTCTAACCAATCTAAAGATGTACCTAAACAACCTAAGAAAGATGGATCACCTAAAGAAATGTGAAGTAAATTCCAAGGTAGATGTTTTTCATGAAATTCATTTGAACACATGAAAAGAGATTGTACAGGTAAGAAATTCAAACCTATCTCTAGTTATTGTTATAATTGTCATGGTTTTGGACATAGAGCTATTGATTGCAAGAAATCTAGATCTAGTGATAAAAATAATAGTAGAATGTTTAGAAATACTAACCCTGTAGATAAAAGACCTATTGGAGAAACAAACAACATAAGAAATAGAGTTGTGTTATAGATGCAACAATTTTTGACATATTGCCAAAAATTGTAGATCACAAACTAGTTAGTCACGATTGAGATATGGAAACAATGTTATAGTTTGTTAGATTTGTAATAGCATGGGTCACATAGTGAGATATTGCAGAATGAATAACATGAGGAATCCTAATCCTAAAAGAAATGTGAACTACACCAGAAGAAATATGGATAACAACAGTCTAAAGGGAAATAGAAGTAACATGGAAAAAGTTATATTTGTCAAAGCTACAAATCAACCAAGTGCATCCACAATATCAAGAAGTTGGTCAGGTGAATTATTTGAGAGTAAGTTGGAATTAATTTTGAACCCATCTCAAACTGATTAAGCATCAAATTTCATGAATTATGCATTAGAATAGCATAGAGCTTAGCAGAAATTGAATCAATCCTTAAGAGGTTAATAGAAGATAGCAAGTGATATAAGGTATTGGTTGTGTCACAAAAATTTGATCCTTGTCTCGCAGAAATCGTAGAATTTTGCCTTTCCCTCATTATTTCTTGTTTTGGTGTGTGAAGAAATTTTATAATGTTTCATGGCTTGCACACGTAGCTAGGGTTAGTTCAAGGTGTCCCCAAGCTTCATTCCAGAGCACATGTGCTAGAATGGAAAAACTAGAAAGTTAGGGTTGTTTTAAGGTCTGTAAATAGGTCTAAATTCCATGTTTAAAGGTTTCTAAAAATTGTTTAAAGTCCAAAACCCTCGGCCTATTCTATTTCCCCATTACCTTTTTTAGCCACTTAAGCCTCCTTTATGCACATGTTTTATTTCCTCGGTGGGCTACTTTGTCTCCAATTTAGTAGCTCTATGACTAAGCGTTCGCCAAGGATCCAGGTTTTTGAGTAGTTTGTCTATTTATCTGGTGACTTAACGATTGTAGTGGTCATGTTTTCTCCCATTTCTAGTGGTTATGTTCTAAACATTCAACGATCGAGTGACACAGTTATCTCCAAGTCACTAAAAGAAACCGTCAAGTCATGAAATGTCTAGTGACTCAATGAGGACTGTAGGATAAAGGAAGGATCAATGACTGGGGTTTGATCTTGAGACATAACTAAGGTTAAGTGGGATATTTGGCAACTTGGAAAATAAAGGCTTTCACATGGTCTCTGGAAAAAACCCAAGTTAAGAAAAATATTGAATGACTAGGAGGTGTCTTTAGTCATGTGTTCACTAGAAAGAAATGAGTTAAGGAAAAGGCTTTCAAAGATTAAATATGAACCATTGATGTAGGTCAAGATCGATGCTAGTTACATAATCTCTAGATAAACCTAAGGTTAACCAAAAGATTCAGTGATCACGTGATTTCTTTGATCACATGATCTCCTAATAAAGTCATGGTTAAGTAAAGTGTCTCGTGACTTAGAGATGGCCCTCAGTTGTGCAATCGCCAGGTGACTTTGGGTTAAGTGCACCTGTCGTGGGTAAGGAGTAAAGTGCAACAAGATCTAACAGTCATCATGTATCCACAAGGGAAAGATGCTCAAAGGTTATTCATCACGCTTATACGATGGTCATCCGATCTTCCAAGAGATAGGGGTCATTTTTAGGGTGGGTCCTGTGCTAGATAGATCTAAGTTGCCTATTTTTGGTTGGTCGGGGTAGATAGTGACTTGGAGCTTGTCAGGTAGGGCTAAGATGTTGCAAATTTTAATGCACCATGGATCTTCCTTGATATAACTGTTATCATGACTTCGCAAAGGAGAGATGCATGAAGTTTTATTGATCACAATCTTGCAATAGCCATCAGATCTTCTTTAAGTGAAGATCGATGATCATGTTTTAAAGGACCAATGAAGGCTTCATCGGCTATTGGAAAATTAAGAGAGCCACTTGATCTACCGGGAAAGAAATGAATTGATAGCTATATTTTAAAATTGAATTAATTAGCCATTACCACTAGATTTGAATTAAACTGAGGGTTTCTACAAGGTTTTGAGACAGTGAGTTGAAAAGCCATAAAGACTAATTTGTTTTGATTAATTTCCAGACAATTGTAGGTGAAAATTTATTAGGAAGATTGTGGTGGCCGTTTCGAACTGATTTTGTGTCCTAGGGAGCTTCTGCCGAGAAAGAGATTGATAGTTGGGTCATGCCACTTCTGATGTAGCTAAAATTAGTGGGGGTTTTATGATGATTTTCTTTATCCTTGAGGCTAGTGCATGGCCAGATTGTTTCTCAGATTGATGATTAGTTTGATTTTGATGGCCTTTTGCTGAGGGCATGTCTGGTCTACATTCATTGTTTGAATGTGGTTAGGTAATTTTGAATTTTGTCTTGAATGATCAGATGCTTATTTCAATCCTTGAGATACAAGGATTTTTCATGATCATTCATAATCATTGGGAGTTAGGTGTTTTGACTATCATACCGGTGAACCCTTTTTCCAGTCAGGATTGTAATAGTTTTTGCTTCGGTTTTTGTTAATGGAAGATAAAAAGTTGTAGGTCTAAGCCATTATTTGCATGCTTACTTTTCAAGATCAATTGTATGCATAGAAAGGATTCATCATACTTAATACAAATATCTAGCTCTTTTTTCTCCTTTGTGTCAAGTTTAATGAGTTTTGAACTTTCTAGTTCATTGCATATTGGTTTATGTATGTATCTTCATTCTTGAGTTCTGATATGGGATTCAATTAAATATTGCTTTGGATGGGATATGAATTCATCCTTGTATGCATAAGGATTCTCTGTAAGTAGTAATAATTGTGGTAGGTGTGTTAATGGCTATGAATCTTGGATATTGTCTGGTCTTTGCATCTTTTGTATCTAGAAAATCTCACCCAATAGATAAGGCACTGGCCTAAATGAGTAAATCTCTTGTTAACACACACTGATTAAGGTTGTTGCAATCAACAAATTTAATCAAGAACCATTTTAAGCTTTAAAACTTTGGTTGAGGAAGTTGTTTGCTCATCCATAGAAATGGAGAGTCAATGAATGTTTGGTTGGCATTTGGTACTTTCTTGTTATCATCTGTTATATAAATCCAATCTTGGTGTTGTATAACAATATAGTTTTCATTGGATTAGGTATACCTACCTTGGTTTTGAAGATCTAGAAGTGCAGAGGGTAGTCTTGTCCCTATAGTCGGTCCAATTACCTTAAGATCCCTATACAATTTGGAATTAACCACTCCTAAAATTTGTCTAAAGGTATGTTGGTAGCTTAAGAGCATAAGCCATTTTGAAACACCGACAAGATGGTGACTCTACTGGGGATATGTTACATAAGTAACCAGTAGGTCATCATTAGTAACATAGGGTTATTATTTCCCTTTTTACTTATCCTTTGTCTTATCGAACTCATTTGTGGTACTTATCAGTGAGGAAATAGTGTCCTAATGTTCCCAATACACTTGGGTGGTGACTTAAACAATCTCTATAGTGGTGCTGATCAAAAATTCATTTTCAAAGATGAGTTATAGAGGTACAAGGTCTCGAAGGAAATAACATCCTAAAGATAGACCGAAAGAAGGGCTTCTAAGTACTTTTGGGCCTAGTCAGACAAGGAAGGGAAGGAAAAATAAGAGTATGTCTCATACATGGAGATAGAGAGAAGATACAAGACACAAGAATCAAATCTGGCCTAGTTAGGAAGGAAATGCATTAGAATATGAAGAGGCTGTTGATTTGGGATTAAACTAGTATGAGGATGAAGTTCAAGAGGGAGATGTTGAATCTGAGACAACTCTCCTAGAATATGAAGAAATCTTTGAAGAAGTCTATGATTTGGAGAGGAAAATCCATGAACAAATTGCTATCAGACAGCAAAGAGAAAAAGAAAAAGAAGACAAAGTAAGACATGCTATGATAAGGGCTGAACAGTTAAAGAGGCGGTTGCTAGATTTAGAGGAAATAAATTATGTCCTATTGCATGAAAGAACAAAGGAACAACTTGTTATCCAATAATTGTGTGAAGTAAGAAGACCCAAGGATAAGGGTAAAAGAAGAGCTATGGGAGTTACAATCAATGACCATGTTAATTATAAGGATCCTTCAGATAAGGAGTTGAGGTTAGATGTTGTTCTTGAGAAGGCTAGAAAAGAGAAAGAAATATGTGCTAAAAAAATTGAGAGAGTAGAATTGGAAGCTACTGCTATAGAAATGAGAAAGAAGATTGAGTTTCTTAGAAAATCTTTAGGACCCTCAAATGTTGCTTCTTCTTTAGGACAAGGTGGAAATAAGAGAAACATTGCAACCCAAACAACAAATATCCCACCATCGGGTGTTTCTAAAGTCTCTGTTGTCTTAGACACAAGAGCATCTACATCTAAAGACACTAACCCACCTCGAGGAGGGTCTATTCATGAAAGGTACAAAAAAATTATCTTCTTTGGTATTCCTGCTTATCCTAATGTAATTCCTGATGAAATTAGAGAAAAGCTCCCTAAATTTACTGGAAATAATATCATCACATGTGAGGAACATCTAAAGAAGTTTATTGATGTAATAGATGATTATAATATTGAACCTGATGATGTAATAATGAAATTATTTTTACAATCTCTGACTGACGATCCTAGGGATTGGTTCGGAGGTCTACCCCATGCTAGTATAGGTTCTTGGAAAGAATTTAGAAATTGTTTTAAGGAAGATTATGGTGATAAAACAAATAAAGGTTTCATGTTGAATGGATTCAATAATATAAAGAAAAATTAGAATGAGGACGTTCTTGAATTCAACATAAGATTCCAAAAAGCTATGCACAAGATCTTACAGGTTATCAGATTAGATGATAGGAAATGTCTTGTGACATACTTGAATGCTTTTGATGCTAAAATGGGATACCTCTTGAGGGATAAGAATCCTAGGAACCTTGGGGAGGCTTACAAGTTGGCCATTAACATAGAGGGTAAGAGAAGAATATCAAGAAAGTTGGGGAGAAGAGAGGATTGGAAGCCTCAGATGCCAAATAAGAGGGAGACAGGAAGGTTTGCAAGCTTAAAAACTAAGGAGGAGGATAGCCTAAAGCAGATTCTAAGTGCTTTGGAAGATCTAAAGCCTGGTGAGAAAAGAAATAATAGGGCTATAGTTAATAACAAGCTAGCTTTTAACAACTTTAGCAGGCAACCAAGAATGCAAAATTACCCTTAAAATACTTAGTGGAAGGATGGCAAGCCCATTTTTCTATCTAAAAGGGATAAACCTGATGAAAGGACTCTAGATCCTTTGCAAAGAAGTTCAGTTAATATGAATGATGATATCCCATGGTGTGTTGCTTGTCAATCTCCACATAGCCCTGAATACTGTGTTATTATCTTGAACATGTCTGAAAACTAGGAACAAGATGAGCAATATGATGAAAATGGTTTTGCAATGACTTCTTCACATGCTTGGGATGAAATTGATTCTGCTAATGAAGTGGAAAATCAAGATGTTGTTGGCTCTCAAGCTAGGAATGAGGTGTTTCATCAGCAAGTTTTTTCTGATAAAGAGGATGAAGAATATGACGGTGTTGGATGTGGTGTAGTGAAATGTGAGGAGTGTGTTTTCCTAAGGTGACCTTCTAATGAAGAAATTGCCCAAATCACTATAGACATGGTCACTCAAGCTAGGAGAAATTATAACTTGAGAAGTAGGACAATTGGGAATCCAAATGGTACACCAGGTAGCATGTTTATTAAGAAATCAGAGAAGAGCACACAACAATCTGAGGAAAAGGGAAAAGGTGATGATGTTGTCAGCCAGGTTAAAATAAAAAAGAAAGTTGGGCCTATTATGATGCATAAAGGTAAAGAAAAGACATCAAAGGTATTTGTTCTCCCACCCAAAAAGGGAAGTGAATCTCAGCACAAAGATCAACCTAACTTGACTATTCAAGTAGAGATTGGAGATGTCTCTACTGTAAAGGACATAGATGATTAGAAATATATTTTTATTGATATGACAAAGTTGCTTTCATAGATCATTGTCAAGGTTCCACTTTTGGAGATGATGAGGATAGAAGAACATAAGATTAAAGCCTCAGATTGGGTAAATGGTGCCACTTCTATGAATGCCCAAGGGATGGAGAAAAGTGATAAACATATGGCCTCTTTGGATGACACACCTGATAGTAAAAATGAAGAAATTATCTTTAAGCTCCCACAAATCTATTTGGATGCAAATGTTGTTAATACTGCATTAGGAACAGTTGATCCTTTCTTCCTGTCTCTGATAATAAGTGGAAAATTATTGAAGAATTGCATGATTGATTATGGGGCATTAAGTATTGTCATGCCTACATAAATCATGAGGTCAATGGGACTGAAATTTGATATGCCTCATGGAAAGTGTTAGGCTATGGACTCAAGAAAAGTGCCAATTATTGGTACCATTAAGGCTTTTCCTTATAGATTAGCATCATATCTAGATAAATAGTTGACTATGAGTGTTCAAGTAGTTGATATCTCTCCTCAATATGGGATGTTGTTGTCCAGAAGATGGGGTGCCTCTATGGGAGGAAGTATCCAGTGTGACCTATCCTTTGATACTTTTGACATTGAAGGAGAGAGTGTGAAGGTGTCAAGGGAAACTAGAACTCCTCATATGATTGAGGAAAATGAAGATGATAGTATGAAATTTTTTGTGAACACTGACATTGGTTCTTTCCAGGTTCAAGAGAAAGAGATGCAAGAAAAGGTCAAGCCTATCTTTTTGACTTAAGATGAGAATAACATGGTAGAAATTGATGATCTATGGACTTTATATTTTGATGGAGCAAGTTAAAAGGAAGGTTCTAGAGTAAGAGTGCTATTAATATCTCCAAATGGTATAACTTTTAAGTTTTCTTTTACTCTCCTATTTTCTTGCACAAACAATGTTCCTGAATATGAAGCCTTGTTAATTGGTTTGAGATTAGCATCAAGATGTGGGATAAAATGTCTTAGGGTGATTGGTGATTCTGAGTTAGTAATCTCTCAGATTAGATCAAGATATGCATCAAAGAATCAAAGGCTAAAACAATACCGAAATGTTGTTTGGGATGAAATTAAAAATTTTAGTGCATTTGGTATTGATTGGATGGATAGGAGCCAAAATAGAATGGCAGATTTGTTAGCAAATATAGCTTTAAGGTTAGAGGATATCACTTTTACTGGGATATACAAAATTAAAGTTCAATGTAGGCCTTCCATTCTAGATAATGTTGAAAATTGGCAAGTATTTTCTGATGATCAGGACATACTGAGATTCTTGCAATGTGAGTCTCATTTTGGTGATCAAGAAATGAATTTCAGTACTTATGTTGGCACCAGTGATGGGAAAGAAACTATTTTTAGAAAGGAGGTCTTGTAGTTAAAGTCCAATAGGGTTCCTAAGGGACTGGTTTCTCTTGAGAGGGCATTTGATAAAAAAGATAGGGTCTTTTCTACTAGAATCATTGACAAGTTAAATGATTCAGAGGAAATCAATCTAGGAACAAATCTGATAACAAAAAATGTTTATATTGGCAAGAGACTATCCCCAGAAATTAGAAAGACATTAGTTGATCTTCTCAAAAAATTTAGACATCTTTTTGCATGGTCTTATGATGATTTGAAATCTTACAGAGAAGATATTTTCCAACATGAGATTCCATTGAAGGAAGGCACCAAACCATTTAGGCAAAAATTAAGACCTTTAAATCCCACCTTGGCACCAAAAATGCAAGATGAACTCAAAAGGATGATAGATGTTGGGATAATTAAGCCTATCAGATATTCTACTTGGGTGTCAAATTTAGTTCTAGTAAGAAAGAAGAATGGTGACATTAGGATTTGTGTGGACTTCAGGAACTTAAATATAAACTCTTTTAAGGATAACTATGGTTTTCCAAATATGGAAAATATGTTGCAAAGAGTCACTAGAATAGAGTTGATGTCTATGATGGATGGCTTCTCTGGATATAATCAGGTTATGGTCAAGGAGTCAAAGGAATTTAAGATTGCATTCACCACCCCATGGGGGACATATGTGTATGTTAGAATGCCTTTTGGTCTGACAAATGTTGGAGCTACTTTCTAGAGAGCCATGGATGTGGCCTTTGCAAACTTTATCAACAAATTTTTGGTTGTATATCAAGATGATCTCACAACATAATCAGCTAAGGAAAGTCAGCATTGTGAACATCTTGAGAAGATCTTTGTAAGATCTTTGGAGTATGGGGTTTCTTTGAATCCAAAAAAGTGTGATTTCGGTGTTGTGGAAGGAAAACTCTTGGGACATATTGTGTCTAAAGATGGAGTGAGAATTGACCCTAAGAGGGTTATGGCTATAGATAGGCTTTCCCCACCTAAGAATGTTAAAGGTATTCAATCCTTTTTTGGACAGGTGAACTTTTTAAGGAGATTTGTTACAAATTTTGCAGAGATCAGTATCCCCATCTCCAAAATGTTGAAAAAGGGAGAAAAGGTTGAATGGAGTGAGGAGGAAAATGAGTCTTTCAAAAATATTAAACAGGCCATCAAGGATGCCCTTGTTCTAATGACACCTGATTATGGTAAGCCTATGCAAATATTTTCTTTTTTCTTCTTATCATACAGTTGCAATAGTTTTGTTACAGAAGAATTCAGATGGATATGAGCAACCCATATCATTTTTTAGCAAATCCCTACAAGTAGCTGAATTGAAATATGATATTACTAAGAAACAAGCATATGCCCTGGTCAAAGTCGTCAAGACTTTAAGATGTTACCTTGTGGGGGCTAAGGTGGTTGCTTATGTTCCTAGTGCTGCAGTTAAGGATATAATGGTGCAACAAGAAGCTTCAGGGAGGAGATGTAGGTGGATCAATAGGATCCAAGAATTTAACATTGACCTCCAGATTACAAAATTGGTAAGAGGCCCAGGTCTTGCAAAATTAATGGCCCAAAGTAATTTGGTTGCCAATCACATAAATATACATTAGAAGAAAAACAAAGGACATATATTTTTGATATGGATTATTGTGATTGGTACAAGGATGTTATTGGTTACTTGTAGAAGTTGACCCTTCCCCCTGATATGGATGAAAATAAAAGGAGAACTATTAAGTTGTAGGCTGCTAGGTATGCTATTGTAGATGGTAAGTTGTGGTGGAGAAGTAATGAGGGAGTGTTGCTCAAGTGCTTAGATCAGGAGAGATCCAAGACCTTGATAGAAGAAATGCACCATGGTGTTTATGGAGGGAATTACATGGAAAAAACCATAGCCCATAAGATTCTCAGCTCTGGATTCTAGTGGCCTACAATTTTTAAGGATACTCATTAGTTTGGAAGAAAATGTGATGCATTTCAAAGATTTGCTGGTAAGTTGAAGTTTAATGGGAATCTACCACTCAAACCTGTTATAGTTTAGGCCCCTTTTTAAAAGTGGGGTATAGATTTTATTAGGGAGATTCCTAAAAAATCTAGTGGTGGACATTCTTATATACTGGTAGCAATAAATTATTTCACCAAATGGGTTGAAGCCATCCCCACTAGAAGAGCTACTACTAAGGTTGTGACATATGTTGTAATGAAAAATATTCTTACTAGGTTTGGTTGTCTAGAAGTTATTGTGGTTCATAATGTAATGTGTTTTAGATCATAGGAAATCAGTGACTTTTGTCAAAAGTATGGGATACACATTTCATTTTCTTCCCCTTATCATCCACAGGGAAATGGCCAGGCTGAGTCCAGTAATAAAAATATGATTAAGATTCTCAAGAGAGTGTTCAATAAAAATAAGAAAGCTTGGGACTCAAAGTTACAGTAGGCATTGTGGGCTGACAGGGTGACTATAAAGAAAGCTATAGGGTGTGCCCTTTTGATCTAGTCCATGGGATAAATGCTAGATTACCTTAGAATAATTTATTGCAGATGTATTAGTTTGTGCAAGCATATGATGAAAACTTAGATGATAAGATGAGAGTAAGAATGGATGAGTTGATACAATTGAATGAGGTAAGGAGGGATGCACATGAAAGAAATGAAAGATTGCAGAGATAGTGTAAGAATCTGTATGATAAAAGGGCTACCCAAAGGAGTTTTAAATTGATGACCTTTTCTTGTTGTGGAATGCAAGGCTGGAGGATAAAGGTAAGCATGGGAAGTTTGACCCAATCTGGTTAGTCCCTTATCTTATGGAAAGAAAATGGGGAACAAATTCTTATATGTTGAAGGATTTAAGTGGTGGTACTTTAGAATTTCCCATTCATGGATAATTCCTAAAGTTTTACTTCTCTTGAAGTATCTTTTCCATGAGCAGTACTTTAGGGTTTTGCCTATATAGTCATGTTGTTTTTGGTTGAAATTTTGATGGTCTTCTTCCTCAAGAGATTCTATAGTTCTCATTGTATCTGTGAGAGATACACATCCCTGAGTGTGAGCCACTATTGGTTGTGTCACAAAAAATTGATCCTTGTCCCGTAGAAACCCTGGAATTTTTCCTTGCCCTCACTGTTTCTTATTTTGGTTTGTGAAGAAGTTTTATAATGTTTCATGGCCTACACCCTTATCCAGGGATAGTTCCTGGTGTCTCCAAGCTTCATTCTAGAGTGCATGTTCTAGAATGGAAAAACTAGAAATTTAGGGTTGTTTTAAGGCCTATAAATAGGTCTAAATTCTACGTTTAAGGGTTTCTAAAAATTGTTTAAAGTCCAAAACCCTTGAACTATTCTATTTCCCCATTACCTTTTTCATCCACTTAAGCCTCCTTTTTGCACGTGTTTTATTTCCTCAATGGGCTACTTTGTCTCCAATTCAGTGACTCTGCGACTAAGCATTCGCCAAGTCTCCAAGTTTTAGGGCAATTTGTCTATTTATCTAGTGTCTCAGTGATTGCAGTGGTCACATGTTCTCCCATTTCTAGTGGTTATGTTTGAAATGGTCAGGGATCTAGCAACACGGTTATCTCTAGGTCATTGAAAGAAATTGTGAAGTCATGAAATTTCCAACGACTTAGCAAGGACCATAGGATAAAGGAAGTATCAATGACTGGTGCTTGATCTCAAGACATAACTAAGGTTAAGTGGGATATCTAGCGACTTGGAAAACAAAGGCTTTCACATGGTCTCCAGACCAAACCCAAGTTAAGAAAAATATTGAGCGACTAGGAGGTGTCTTCAGTTATGTGTTCACCAAAAAGAAATGAGTTAAGGAAAATGCTTTCAAAGATTAAATATGAACTGTTTATGCAGGTTAGGATTGACGCTAGTCACATAATCTTTAGATAAACCTTACGTTAACCAAAAGATTCAACGATCATGTGATTTTTTTGATCGTGTGATCTCCTAATAAAGTCGTGGTTCAGTAAAGCATCTCGTGACTTAGAGATGGTCCTCAGTCACGTAATCGCTAGGTGACTTTGGGTTAAGTGGGCCTATCATGGGTAAGGAGTAAAGTGCAACAAGATCTAATGGTCATCACGTATTTGCAAGGGAAATATTCTCAAAGGTTATTCATCGTACTTATACGATGACTGTATGATCTTCCAAGAGATAGGGTTCATTGTCAGGGTGGGTCATCTGCCAGATAGATCCGAGGTGCCTATTTTTTATTGGTCAAGTTGGATAGTGACTTGGAGGTTATCAGGTGGGGATGAGATGTTGCAGATTTTAATGCATCATAGATCTTCCTTGATCTAACAGTTTCATGACTTCACAAAGGAGACATGCATGAAGTTTTATTGATCATGATCTTGCGACAACCATCAAATCTTATTTAAGTGAAGATTGACGGTCATATTTTAAAGGACCAATGAAGGCTTGATCGACTATTGGAAAATTATGAGAGCTGCTCGATCTGTCGAGAAAAAAATAAAATGATGGTTGTGTTTTAAAATTGAATTAATTAGACGTTGCCACCAGATTTGAATTAAATTGAGGGTTTCTACAAGGTTTTGAGATACTTAGCCAAAAATCCATAAAAACCAATCTGTTTTGATTAATTTCTTGACAATTGCAAGTGAAAATTTATGAGGAAGACCATGGTGGCCATTTCGAGCTAATTTTGTGTCCTGGGAACTTCTACCGAGAAATATGTTAGGGATTTTTCTTTTGGGTCAAACTTGGCAAGGATATTAGCTTGATTCTTAGTAAATAGGTTTCCAAGTTTGCAAGAAAAGCCTAATTGATGAGGATTGGATAACATCCTCCTTCTGCTTTGAGCTCCACAAGACTTAGGTAGGTATTGCCTACAAATAGGTTACAATCTTTTAAGTAAGCTATGGATTGGTGGATTAGGTCTTCATTGTCATGATATTGAGTTCATTAGAGGTACTTTTATGGAAGATAATTTTGAAGAGAGCTGAGAACAACCTGTTGCAGAATGTAACTAATCAAACTCCTAGTATGATAACATGAACAATAGCATAAGGGTGATGAGTCCTTCTTTTTATGAGTAAAACTCAAGGAAGGCTAACCTTTGATTCACTCTTCAAGGAATCAACAATTATGGACTGTAAAACATCAGGGACAGTCCTATTTTTGGGGTACATGAACATTAAATGAAATGGTAATGATAGTGATAAAATTTGTGCTTGATGGCAGAAAGGTGTTTCAATAACAGAGATCAGAACAGTGCCTAATCCTTTGGGCAAATGAGTCTAACATAAATCAATAGGAGAATATCGAGGAAATATAGTGGTATGCCTTACAAACCAAATACAATTTAGATAGAGTGCCTTACAAACCATCTTCTCAATCTAGGTTTGCTATCATCAAGATCTCCACAAATGTGTTCATTCCCTCAAATTGCACATGAGGATTTAATCCTTTCCTTGAAAGAAACTTATGCAACAATTAGATAGCTTCCTTACAACTAGTATGTTCTATATGCCTTACAAATAGAAACACACAAGAATAAACACAAAGCCAAGAGACAATAACAAAACTAAGGTAGAAATTGTATTGTATTTCATGAAAGTGTATCAATACATACAAGGAAACTCTTCACTCAAAGACTCAAGATCAATAATCTACTTTGCAAAGCTTGTATTATTAGCATTTAGCCATCAAGAATATGGAACTAGAGAATAGAATCCCTTAGATTGCCAAAAACTTGAACCCGGAACCAAAAGATTGGAAAACCACAAAGCTAGGAAAACCAAAAAATCTTGGAACCCTTACAAAATCAGAACTCTTACTACTTATACCATTAGCTATCTTGGAATCCTAAAAGAATTTAGGATGCAACAAGCTTCAGATAGCTAGGGTTAGGGTTTCACCCACTAAAACAACCAATTTCAATCAGCAATTAATTCTAGGGGAGAAAACCAAGCAACCTGGACAAACAAATCCGAGAATTGATCTTCATCAATGAAAAATCTTGATTTGTACCGAAGATCACGCAAACACCATGCCTTTTCAGTCTAATTGTACATCTACAACACACTTCAAGCTTCACCTATGTTCATTTTAAGATGGTACAAGTGTCTGCAATCAATCATCAAACCCTCTGGATCATCCTGCAATTGTCGGCACAACAACTTCATCAAATCCTGCCACTAAAAAAATCAATTTTCAGTCCTTCTGTCGTTGGAATCCATTTAAAATTCAAATTCCTAGTGGCAACGGTAAGTCAACAAACTTTAAAACATGACCGTTGATTACATCTCTTCCTGGTAGATCAGGCGGTTCACAAAACTTCTCCAATAGTCGACAAAACCCTTTTAAAAAATGCTTTCCATATCATTAAACCTTTGAACCAATCAAAATAGAGCATGTCAGTGATGAAAAGGCACCACGTAGCATACTAGACCCACACTTTATAAATTTTTAATCAAACGGTTGGTGCATAATCTCATAGCTGTGACAGACTCCATGAGATCATATGCCATCTATTAGATCTTCCACACTGGCATCACTTTGAAACTCTCAGGCCCAATGATGTGTCCATAATTCCTTCTAGCTCAGCTAATCAGAATGCAACACATCAACAACAAGTCACCAAATTGTCCCACTTCTCGGCTAAGCACCTAACCTTTTGCACATTCAGTGAATATGTGACTACAGGAAATTCCTAGTCGCTTAATACTTTGTCTTAACCTCGGTCTGGTCAAGTGATTCAGTGAACAAATTTTTCCGCTGAATTGCTGAGTTTTTATTTAACCTTGGGTTAAATTCCATGAATACAAAAACCTTCATTCACCAATTTGCAAGATCCTTTTCACAGCCCTCCTCAGGAAACATTTGGTGAATCAGCGACCAAAGATAATCACATGTTCTCTTAATACATTAGGGCTTCACTAATTTATCTAGAGATTTAGTGAATAGACCACTCGTGTATTCAGTAAAAGGACTTGGAACCCCACCAAACACCTAGCGAATGAGAAAACACACAGAAAAATATCAGTGCCGCCAAACTTTTGTCTGAGCCACCAAAAACTTTGATACCCCTAGGCTCACCTGACAACACATCTGACATATTCCTATGCGGACCAATAAGAAATGGCCAACTATGCACACCTGGTAGTGGACCCGCTGAAAGAAAAGATTACGTCATGAAGCAGAATCAATGGTTGTCATAAAACTGCAAGCCTCTGACATATTCTATCAGATCTCATGACAACCATTGGATCAACCTTTTTATACTACTCTAACAAATCCTCTGACATGAAACAAATCTATGGTCAGGCTTAAGCCCTCATAAGCCATGAAGATTCCACCAAAACATACACCCACCGTCGATGAAGAATCTCACCCCTGTTCTGACAAACCTCTGACATAGAAAAGAATCAATGGCTGGTCTTAAAGCCTCATGTGTCAGAAATAACCCTTAAGATCAAACACTAGCCATCGATGCTCTACCATTTTTAGAACCACTGAACCTCTGAAATCATTGGCCCCACTGACAATATTCTAAGTCATTAATACATGGACCAATGAGAAAATGTTGACTAAGCACACCTGGCATGTGGACCCATTATTGAAAAAGTGCTAGCTGTGAAAGAGAATCAATAGCTGGCACAACTTCACAACCCTTTGACACACTCTATAAGATCTTACACCTATCATTGGATTGAGATGGTGTCAGAAAGCTGGGCCTAGGAAAGGAGAAAGGCCGAAGACTTTAGGAAATATTAAAGCACTAGACTTAGGAAAAATTACACCGAGGGACCTAGGAAAAATTAAAGCTGGGTGCTTGGAGACTTAGGAAAATAAAGGCCGCCAAGGTAATAAAATTTAACGCACATGCCTTAAAGAAATTTTAAGTGGCCCAAAAAAGTAACATGAAATTAGAACAAGGCTAGAGCATACTTAGGGTTTTCCTTGCAAATGGCTAGATTTTGAAATTTTGCCTAGGGTGTTACCAAAAATATGGAAAAATAACTGCAGAGGCCAGAAGAAAACTGGTAAAGCCATGAAATTTTTGCAGGTGCCAACAGTGGCTCTATCTAAGGATGTTGAAATGAAAGTTTTAACAAGAACCATAGGACTCTGGGACACAGACCAAAAACCACTAACCTACAATAGGGAAAGAAACACACAACTTGAAAGGAAACAAACCTGTACAAGATTTACAAAAAATTTACACATGCATGAGAATCAAAAACTGAACTGAAAAAGGGTTTCAAGAATTTCCCATGCATTGGCAATTCAAAAACTTCACCATCCATGTTCTTCAGCAAGTAGGAATCCTTCCCAAAACTATCATGAATCACAAAAGGACCAAGCCATAGTGATTCAAATTTCTTATGCTTCCCTTTATCTTCTTCTCTTACATTCCATTGAAGTACCAGATCATCAGTCTTGAATTTCCTGGTAGTTTCTCTTTTATCAAATAAGTAGTTCATCTTCTATTGCAACTTGATATTATTCTTCTGACTTTCTTTTCTCTATTCATCCAATTCTGTCAGCTGCATAATTCTATTCTGCATAGGCTCTGTAACATCCAATTCTTCATCCTAAATAAATTGATAAATTGGAATTAGATTATTTATAGGTAGTCTTGATTGCAAACCATATACAAGCTCAAAGGGGGACTTCCCAGTGGCTCTTTTCACTATAACCCTATCTGCCCATAAGGCCAATCTCAACTTGGAATGCCAAGCTCTCTTATTCTTTTCAAGTGTTTTCTTCAAGATTGTCAGGATACTTTTATTGCTAGACTCAGCCTGTCCATTTGCTTGAGGATGATAAGGAGATGAGTAGGAAGTGATGATTCTATTTTCATTACAAAACTCCTTAAACTCATCTGATCTGAAACACATTGCATTATCTGTAATCAACTTCACAGGAACACCAAATCTGGTCAAAATATTGTCAAGTAAGAAATCAATCACCACTTTACTTGTTGCCCTCTTTGTAGGAATAGCCTCTATCCATTTTGTGAAATAGTCAGTTGCAAAAAGTATATAACTATGTCCTCCACTAGATTTCTTAGCAAACTCACCTATGAAATCCAAGCCCCACATGGTAAATGGTGCTTCAGTAGCTAGTGGGTTGAATGACAGTGCTCCTGAGTACTTTAATTTTGAAGCAAACCTCTAACAAGCTTCACATTTCCTAACGTACTGGAATGAATCTTTAAACAAGGCAGGCCAGAAATAGCCAGCCCTTAAAATCTTGTGAGCAGTAGTCCTTGCTGAAAAATGACCTCCACAAACACTAGCATGCATTTCATCTAAAGCCTTCTCTACCTAATATTTGTCATGACAAAACAATAAGACTCCATCTCTATTTTTCCAATACATGTCTCCTTGTATCAATGTATATTTTTGAGCTTGCAATTTCAAGGATCTTTTTTGGTTATCTATCATATAGTCTGGGCATCTAGCATTCTTTATGAAATAGACAATATCAGCATATTCTGGTTGCAATTCAATACTTGTAATTGTCATATCAAGAGTTCCTTCATTATTTACATGGACTAAGTCCATATTTTTTTCAGTCATCAATTTTTCCAGGCCTTGTCCTCTCACAAGCTTAGTGATATGGATTTCTAAATTAAATTCTTGAATTCTAGTAATCCACTTGCATCTCTTTCCAGTAACTTCAGACTGAGTGAGGACATCCTTAACTGTTGCATGTGGGACATATGCAAGTACCTTTGCACAAACCAAATAAGGTCTAAAAGATTTGACTAATTTTACCAATGCATATGCCTACTTCTCCATCATCTCATAATTTAATTCAGCAGCCTACAAGGATTTGCTAAAAAATGCAATTGGATATTCAAAACCTTCATTGGCCTTTTGCAATAAAATAGTAGCAATGGTGTGAAATGATGCAAAAGAGAACAATGAAAAAGGCTTGGTATAGTCAGGAGACCTAAGCACAGGTGCTTGTTGGACCACATCTTTAATCTTCTCAAATGCATCCAGAGCTTCTATAGTCCATTGAAACTTCACATCCTTTTTCAACAACCTTACTATAAGCTTGACAATTTCAGCAAAATTTGCAATGAATCTTCTAACAAAATTGATCTTTCCTAAAAATGACTGCACACCCTTGAGATTTTTTGGTGCAGACACTTTCTTGATGGCTTCAACTCTCTCTAGATCAATTCTTATTCCATCCTTCGATACAATGTGTCCTAGAAGCTTTCCCTCTTTGACTGCAAAATTACACTTCTTTGGATTCTGAGACACACCATACTCCAGAGCTTTGACAAAAATCTCTTCCATGTGTGAACAATGATCATGAGCCTTCTTGGAATAAGCAATTAGGTCATCCTAGTACACAACCATAAATAGATCAATATATTCCTTAAAAGCAACATCCATGGCTCTTTGGAAAGTTGCTCCAGCATTTCTGAGACCAAATGGCATTCTGACATAAACATAGGTTCCCCAAGGTGTGGTGAATGCTGTTTTGAATTGCTCAGATTCCTTTACCAACACCTGGTTATATCCAAAAAAACCATCCATCATAGATATTAATTCACATCCAGTGACTTTATGTAACATTGCCTCCATGTTAGGCAGTGAATAATTATCTTTCAATGATGCAGCATTCAAATTTTTGAAGTCTACCACACAACCTAATGTCACCATTCTTATTTCTAACTGGGACTAAATTAGATACCCAAGTTGAATGCCTTATAGGTCAAATTACTCCTGCATCATTCAACTTGACCAGCTCCTGCTGCATCTTAGGAGCCAACAATGGGTTAATGGGCCTTTGCTTCTGTCTAAATGGGTTGACATCTTTCTTTAATGGGATCTCATGTTGGAAAAGGTCTTCTCTATAGGCTTTTAGGTCATCATAAGACCATGCAAACACATGCTTGTACTTTCTCAACAAATTTACCAGATTATCTCTCAGTTGAGGGGTTAATCCTTTTCCAATATAGACTATTTTAGGTGCATTATGTGACCCCAAATTCACTTCCTCCAGATCTTTTGTATTAGCATTACTTATTTTTTACATATGATCATTTTGGCTACTATACATTGCTTTTAACTTAGTTAAGCCCTGAGGGATATTATTTGAACTCAACTGGATCACTTCATTTCCCATGACCATGTCCTTGCCTTTAATTTCCTCAACCAAAGTGTTGCAGTCTATAGGTTGATCCTCATATAGGTCAAGACATTGAATGAATTTCAGAATGTCATGATCATCTTCAAAGACCTGCCAATTGTAAATGTTGTCTGCAACAACTGGTCTACTTTTTACTTCAAGAATTGATACTCCAAACAAAGTTGAATCATCCCTTTTTAGACCAATATTGGCCAAAAAATCAGCCATTATGTTATTTGATCTTTCTACCCAACATATATTGAAAGCATCAAACATTTCAATCTGATCCCATATTACATGCTTATACAATTTCAATCTATCATTTTTGACAACATACTTGGATCAGACTTGTGCTACCACAAGTTTAGAATCACCAAAAACCTTTAAACATTTTATCCCATGTTTGATAGCAATATTTAATCCCAAAGATAATGCTTCATATTCAGTAGTATTATTTGTGCATTAAAAAGTCAATGAGAATGAATACTTAAAAGTAGTACCTGATGGAGATATGAATAAGACTCCAGCTCCTAAGCCTTCTTTTGAGCATGCTCCATCAAAATACATCTACCACAATCCATTTTGTTGTTTCTTTAATTCTTCAACCAGTGGATCTATCTCTTCCACTAGTGGGATAGTCACTTCTAATTTGAAATTCTCCATGTCAACATCCACACAATAGTTTAAATGATCATCATTTATTTCAATCATATGTGGAGTTCTTCTTTCTCTAGATACTTTCACATTGTCACCATCAATATTGAAAGTTACAAAGGATAGATCACACTGAATACTACCTCCCATCTGAGCACTCCACATCCTTGACAACAACATCCCATAATGAGGGGGAATATCTACCACAAGAACACTCATTGTTAACAAATTGTCAGGGAAGGCTGTCAACCTATAAGGAAGTCCTTTTATAGTACCAATAATAGGGACCTCTCTTGAATCCATAGCCTGACATCTACCATGAGGTGTATCCACTTTCAGACCCAAGGATCTCATTATTTATGCAGGCATAACAGTATTAGAGGCTCTTGAATCAATCATACAATTTATTAACAACTTTCCATTCACTATTAAGGACAAAAAGAAAGGATCAACTATTCCTAACACAACATTAGCAGCATTAGTGTCCAAATAAATCTGAGGGATCTTAGAGATGATCTCCCCACATTGGTTCTTAGTTGACTCACCTCCTGCAGTAGCCATTCCATCAGCCTTGGTGGAACTTTGGGTATTAGAAGAAAAGGCTCCTTTTACCCAACTCAAAGCCTTAACTTTATGCTCCCCTATCCTCATCATTTCTAATAAGGGGACCTTGACAGTGATTTGTGACAACAATTTGCTCATGTCAATGGGAACATACTTGGGGTCAACTACATCTAGCCCAATGCTAGTGACCTCTTTATCTTCTTCATGTGTAACCATATTGGGACTATCTTTGCTCTGACCCTTTTCTTTCTCTTGCAAAGGAGAAATGACATCCACAAGAGGTTTAGCTTTTACCTTGTAAGCCACAATTGGCTTTGTGAAGGTGACATTTTTCTTCAACTTGGTTTTGTCAGCAATCTCAGTAACCTTTTGCTTATTTTGAGCTTGTTTTTCATCCCTTTTTATTTTCTTGATGAAAATTCCAGCAGGCCTACCACTTGGACTACCTACCACCCTATTTCTCAAATTATAGTTTCTTTTAACTTGAGACACCATGTCTGCTATGATTTGTGCAAATTCTTCATCAGAGGGTCTTCTCAACATTACTGACTCATCACCTCCTAGAGTATTGCACTGAACTACATCAAGGTGATTATCTTCTTCATCATAAAACACTTTCTGATGGTAAACCTCATTTTTTACTTGGGAACTCCCAACATCTTGATATTCATCTTCCTCTGCAGAGTCTAATTCATCATATATGTATGAAGAAGTCATACCACACCCTTGATCATCATAAGCATCATCATTGTTGTTGCCTTGATCTCCATCTGTAGAAACACTTTGAGCAATAGCACAGTAATAGGGATCATGAGGTGATTGGAAAACAATACACCATGGAACATCATCATTCATATTCATTGTATTCTTGTGCAAAGGGTCAAGGGTCATGTCATTTGGTTTATCCTTTCTTTCAGGAAGCACTAGCTTTCCATCCTTCCACTGAGTATTATAGGGATAGTTTTGCATTCTTGGCAACTTATTAAAGTTATTGAAGGATGGCCTATCATTTCCTTGCACTCTACTATTTCTTACCTCACCAGGTTTTAAATTCTTTATTGCTTTCAATATTTTCTTCAAACTATCATCATCTTTTGGCTTTGCATCAAGTTTCCCTGACTCTCTTCTATTTGAGACTGATGGCTGACAATCTTCTCTCCTTCCCAACTTCCCTGATATCCTTCTATTGCTCTCTATATTAATAGCCAATTTGTAAGCCTCTGCAAGATTCCTAGGGTTCTTATCTCTCAAAAGATATCCCATTTTTTAATCAAAAGCATTCAAGTATGTGACAGGACATACTCTGTCATCCAATTTGATAACCTGCAACAACTTATGCATAGCTTTCTGAAATCTAACATTGAACTCAACAACACCCTCATTTGAATTTTTCTTGATGTTGTTAAACTCATTAAGCATGAAGCCTTCATTGGTTTTATCACTGTATTGTTCCTTGAAAGACTGCCTAAACTGATTCCATGAACATATGCTGGCATGTGGAAAATTTCTAAACCAATCTCTAGCATCTTCAGTCAAAGATTGAACAAAAAGCTTCATGATCACATCATCAGGCTCAATATTGTAGTCATCTATCACATCAATAAAACTTTTCAAATGTTCTTCACAAGTAACTGCATTACTTCCAGTGAATTTTGGGAGCTTCTTCCTAATTTCATCAGGGATGGGATTTGGATAACCAAGAATCCCAATAAAAACCAATTGTTTATGCCTCTCATGAATGAGACCTACTTGAGATGGGTCACCACCTAAAGATGAAAATGTTTGAGTATTATAAATATTATAAATCTTAGGCATACCTAAAGTTGTAGCAGTATTCAACACATTTTCTCCTTGCGCTTGAGAAGTGGAAAGGGTATTAGCATGTCCAGAAGATTGCCTTTAGAAATCAATCTTCCTCTTCATTTCAGTAGCGATGGCTTCAAGCTCTGCCTTTTCCAACTCCTTGGCCAAGAATTCTTGTTTTCTTTTTGCTTCTTCTAGGTCAGCATCTAACCTTGCTGCTTGATCCATGGACTTCTTTGCATGATTTGGTTCATTTATTGAAAATCCTACAGTCTTTTGTTTACCTTTGTCCCGAGGATTTCTTACTTCATAAAATTGTTGGACAATAGGCTGATCTTCTGCTTGTTCTGTCACATGATCCTAATTCATGGCCTCAAAATCCAACAATTGTTTCTTCAATTGCTCAACTCTAATCCTAGCATGTCTAATATTTTCCTCTTTCTCCTTGTCTCTTTTCTGTCTCTAATGAATATGTTCTTGGACTCTCCTCTCCAACTCATAGACCTCTTCAAAAATTTCTTCTGATTCAAGGAGAGTAGTCTCAGATTTAGCATCTCCTACTTGAACCTCGTCCTCATATTGGTTCAAGCCCAAATCAACAGCCTACTCATATTCAGAGGTATTTCCTTCTTGATTCATCTGAACAGGCTGGATTTGTTCCTCTTGTCTTACATTCTCTCTATGTTTCTAAGTATGAAACATACTCCTATTCTTTCTTCCTCTCTTTGTCTGACCAGGCCTAGAAGTACTTGGATGACCTTCTCCCAATCTATCCTCAGGAAGCTTATTTATCTAAGACCTAGTACCTCTGTAACTCATCTTGTGAATGATTTTCTAACCAACACTGCTACAAAGATTGTTAGAGTCACCACCCAAAAATTTGGGAAATTTTCTTTAAAATATACATACCAATGGTAACTAGCTGGTTTGTATAAGGCAAGAGCCCTAGCTCAACTAAACCCTATATCTTAGCAAAATATTTCTTACAACTCCCCAACGGAGTTGCAAGTCTATTAGGGATTTTTCTTGTGGGTCAAACTTGGCAAGGATATTGGCTTGATTCTTAGTAAATAGGTTTCCAAGTTTGCAAGAAAAATTGATGAGGACTTGATAAGATCCTCCTTCTGCTTTGAGCTCCACAGGACTCAGGCAAGCATTTCCTACAAATAGGTTACTATCTTTCAAGTAAGCTATGGATTGGTGGATTAGGTCTTCATTGTCATGCTATTGAGTTCATTAGAGGTACTTTTAAGATAATTTTGAAGATAGCTAAGAACAACCTATTGTAGAATGTGACTAATGAAACTCCTAGTATTATAACATGAACAATGGCATAAGGGTGATGATTCCTTCTTCTTTTTATGATTAAAACTCAAGGAAGGCTAACCTTTGATTCACTCTTCAAGGAATCAGCAATTATGGACTGTAAAACATCATGGATAGTCCTATTTTTTCAGTACATGAACATGAAATGAAATGGTAATGATAGTGATAAAATTTGTGCTTGATGGAAAAAAGGTGTTTGAATAAAAGAGATCAGACCAGTGCCTAATCCTTTGGGCAAATGAGTCTAACATAAATCAATAGGAGAATATCAAGGAAATACAGTGGTATGCCTTACAAACTACATACAATTTAGATAGAGTGCCTTACAAACCATCTTCTCAATCTAGGTTTGCTATCATCAGGATCTCCACAAATGTGTTCATTCCCTCAAATTGCACATGAGGATTTAATCCTTTCCTTGAAAGAAACTTATGCAACAATTAGATAGCTTCCTTACAACCAGTATGTTCTATATGCCTTACAAATAGAAACACACAAGAATAAACACAAAGCCAAGAGACAATAACAAAACTAAGGTAGAAATTGTATTGTATTTCATGAAAGTGTATCAATACATACAAGGAAACTCTTCACTCAAAGACTCAAGATCAATAATTTTCTTTGTAAAGCTTGTATTATCAGCATTCAACCATCAAGACTATCAAACTAGATAATAGAATCCCTTAGATTGCCAAAAACTGGAACCCGAAACCAAAAGATTGGAAAACCACAAAGCTAGGAAAACCAAAAAATCTTGGAACCCTTACAAAATTAGAACTCTTACTACTTATACCATTAGCTATCTTGGAATCCTAAAATAATTTAGGATGAAACAAGCTTCAGATAGCTAGGGTTAGGGTTCCACCCACTAAAATAACCAATTTCAATCAGCAATTAATTCCAGGGGAGAAAACCAAGCAACTTGGACAAACAAATCCGAGAATTGATCTTCATCAATGAAAAATCCTGATTTGTACCAAAGATCACCCAAACACCATGCCTTGTCATTCTAATTGTACATCTGCAACATGCTTCAAGCTTCACCTATGTTCATTTTAAGATGGTACAACTATTTGCAATCAATCATCAAACCCTCTAGATCATCCTACAACAGTCGGCACAACAACTTCATCAAATCCTGCCACTAAAATAATCAATTTTCAGTCCTTCTGTCACTGGAACCCATTTAAAATTCAAATTCTTGGTGGAAACGATCAGTCGGCAAACTTTAAAACATGACCATTGATTACATCTCTTCCTGGCAGATTGAGCGGTTCACAAAACTTCTCCAACAGTCGACAAAACCCTTTTAAAAATGCTTTCCATATCATTAAATTTTTGAATCAATCAAAACAAAGCACATTAGCAATGAAAAGGCACTGCGTAGCATACTGGACCCACACTTTATAAAGTTTTAATTGAATGGTTGGTGCATAATCTCATAGCCATGATAGACTCCATGAGATCATACATCATCCGTTAGATCTTACACACTGGAATCACTTTGAAACTCTCAGGCCCACTGACATGTCTAGAATTCCTTCCAGCTCAGCCAATCAGAATGCAACACATCAAAAACAAGTCACCAGATGGTCCCACTTCTCAGCCAAGCACCTAAGCTTTTGCACATTCGATGAATATGTGACTGCAGGAAATTCCAAGTTGCTTAATACTTTGTCTTAACCTCGGTCTAGTCAAGCGATTGAGTGAACAAAGTTTTCTGTTGAATCGCTGAGTTTTTATTTAACCCTAGGTTACATTCCATGAATACAAAAACCTTCATTCACCAGTTCGCAAGATCCTTTTCACAACCCTCCTCAGGAAACATTTGGTGAATCAACGACCAAAGATAATCGCATGTTCGCTTAATACATTAGGGCTTCACCAATTTATCTAGAGATTCAGTGAATAGACCACTCGCATATTTGCTAAAAGGAATTGGAACCCTGCCAAACACCTGATGAATGAGCAGACACAGAAAAATATCGGTGCCGTCAAACTTTTGTCTGAGCCACCAAAAACTTTGATACCCCTAGGCCCACCTGACAACACATCTGACATATTCCTATGCGGACCAATAAGAAATGGCCAACTGCACACACCTGGCAGTGGACCCACTGAAATAAAATATTAAATCATGAAGCAGAATCAACAGTTGTCATAAAACTGCAAGCCTCTGACATATTCTATCAAATCTCACGACAATCATTGGATCAACTTTTTATACTACTCTAACAGATCCCCTAATATGAAACAAATCTATGGTCAAGCTTAAGCCCTCATAATCCATGAAGATTCCACCTGAACATACACCCACCGTCGATGAATAATCTCACCCCTATTTTGACAAACCTCTGACACAGAAAAGAATCAATGGCTGGTCTTAAAGCCTCATGTGTCAGAAATAACCCTTAAGATCAAACATTGGTTGTTGATGCTCTGCCACTATCAGAACCACTGAACCTCCAAAATCATTGGCCCCACTGACAATATTCTGAGTCATTAATATGTGGACCAATGAGAAAATGCTAACTAAGCACACCTGGCATGTGGACCCATTATTGAAAAAGTGCTAGCCGTGAAAGAGAATCAACGGTTGGCACAACTTCGCAACCCTCAAGCACACTCCATAAGATCTTATGCCTATCATTGGATTGAGATGGTGTCAGAAAGCCAGGCCCAGGAAAGGAGAAAGGCCGGAGACTTTAGGAAATATTCAAGCACTAGACTTAGGAAAAATTACATCGACGGACCTCAGAAAAATTAAAGTTGGGTGCTTGAAGACTTAGGAAAATAAAGGCCGCCAGGGTAATAAAATTTAATGCACATTCCTTAAAGATATTTTAAGTGGCCTAAAAAATTAACATGAAATTAGAATAGGGCTAGGGCACACTTAGGGTTTTCCTTGCAAATGACTAGATTTTGAAATTTTGTTGAGGGTTTTACCAAAAATATGGAAAAATAACTGCAGAGGCCGGAAGAAAACTGTTAAAGCCATGAAATTTTTGCAAGTGCCAACAAAAGAGATTGATAGCTGGGTAACGCCACTTTTGATGAAATTGGAATTAGCCAGGGTTTTATGATGATTTTCTTTTTCATCAAGGCTGGTGCATGGCTAGATTATTTCTCAGATTGATGATTAGTTTTATTTTGATGGCCTTGTGCTAAGGGCATGTCTGGTGTGCATTCATTGTTTGAATGTGGTTAGGTAATTTTGAATTTTGTCTTGAATGACCGAATTCTTGTTGCAATCCTTGAGATAAAATGATTTTTCATGATCATTCAGAATCATTGGGAGTTAGGTGTTTTGACTAGCATACTGGTGAACTCTTTTCCCAATTAGGATTGTAATAGTTTTTGCTTCGGTGTTTGTTAATGGAAGATAAAAAGTTATAGGTCTAAGCCATTATTTTCAAGCTTACTTTTCAAGATCAACTGTATGCATAGAAAGGATTCATCATACTTAATACAAATATCTAGTTCTTTTATCTCCTCTGTGTCAAGCTTAATGAGTGTTGAACTTTCTAGTTCATTGCATATTAGTTAATGTATGTATCTTCATTCCTGAGTTCTGATTTGTGATTAGATTAAATATTGCTCTAGATGGGATATGAATTTATCCTTGTCTGCATAAGGATTCTCTATAAGTAGTAAGAATTGTGGTAGGTGTGTTTTGTTAGAAATAGGGAATACTAAAGGGGGGGTGAATCAGTATTCTACAAACTTTTTCTTTCACCCAGTTATTGATATAACAGATTATATTAATACATGCATAACATAGTAAACTAAATAACATGCATATTAATAAAGCAAATGAACTCATAACACATTATTTTTTCTCAAGGAAACCCTGGCCAAGGGAAAACCCCAGTGGGGATGGTACCCACAAAGATCCACTAATCAAAAGTATCTTGTTAAGGATGTTGACCCTGTTAGGAGCCTATTACAAGCATATAGTGTCTCAGTCCTGATTAAGGGACTATAGGCCTTGTTAAAAGCCTCAACCCTGCTAAGAGTTGGTAGTACTGATTACAAATGATTACAAGATGAGCCCACTACCCAAACAATTAATGTACAATGATTACTGATTACAAAGTAGAGTAAGGTACATAACCTTATACTACGTACTTATCTTTCAAAACTTCACATCAATATATTTCTCTATATCATCTATCTCATTACAACATTTTTCATCATTCTTTCACATTTCATATGCCTTACATTTATACAAGTTATTAGGAATAATAAATTTTACTAATGACAAAAAAGGATGCCAAAAACTATGTTCAAAAAGTCATATACCTTGATTCAGTATTGCAAAGCTGGTAGGCTTGCAACACAATCTGCAAAATTCACTTTGATTCTCTCTATCTCCTTTTCCCATGCCTTCTTAATGGAATCTACACCACTAAGTAGTGCACATAATCCATAAGATGTGATCTCACATGATTGAAGGTTTGCAAAACTAAACTTCTCAAAAGATGTCTTCGATGCAAGACATTCTTCCAACTATCCTTCAACAATGCTTATCTTTATTGAAATATGTTCTCTTAGAAGAGTGAATCTTCTCAATTTCCTATCCTTTTCATCATTGAGAATCCTTATTTCATCATTTACTTTGATTATTCTTTTCTTAATATCCAATATCTTCACATTAGGGCTGACTAAAAGATTTTTTTCTAACTAAATTTCTACTTCTTTAGCCTTAGTCTTCTGAACTTCTTCAGATACATGATTTTCCAATTTTGTACACTGAATGTATAAACTTTTACCTCTATCCAAATTCCTCCTCAAGTCTTTTATACAAACATCTAGATTTTTAATATCATTTCTGATATTCTGACTTATATCATGAAATATCTTGGCCTCATAGGCTATTTGAACCTTTACTTTAGCCATATTTGATAAGTTAGTCAATTCATTATCAAATGCATTCATAACTTTCTTAGTTCTTTCTAGTGGGTCTGCTTATGCTATCTGGTTAGTCACAATACTTTGTAACTTCTCTATTATTTCCAGTAAAGATCCTTCAAGGCTCTTCACCTTCTTGTTCTTTCCAATAATTTTGTTCAGGGATGTGATCAATTCCATTTGATCATCATCATCATCTACGTCTTTCCCAAAAATTTTAAATATTGATCCAATCTGTGATTTCTTTGTAATCTCAGGTGTAAGATTGACTTCTTTATTAGGGACCTCTTTCTTTCCTTGAATTTCTATGTTTTCTTGATTCTCTATTTTTTTTCTTCCTCTTTCCTTGATTCTTTCTCTCCTTCTACAATAGATCTGTCCTATTCTTCTAAGGCCAAATTTTCAACAATGTTTTCAATATTTTGAAAAGGATTATCATCACTATCCAATGTGATCTTAGTTCCTTCCACATTCATTGACTCATCTTCAATGTTGATTGATGGTGGAGAGGGAGTCTTCTGATGCTCAGATTCCTCTACCTATTTAGTTAACTTTGTTGCACTAAAGTGTTTTTCAACACTAGATGCCATTACCTTCACTATTGCTTGTTCTATTTCCTTGTTTATCTCTTCATAGTTTCCTTCCATTATCTGAATGGTTCTTTTCTTAGTTCTCAGATGGGTTCCAAGTTCTTTCATTATTTCCTTAAGTGATCTTCATCTCTGATTTCACATAGTTTTCTTACAAGATTTTCTCTGATTTTATTGTCTTCTTCAGTTGCTCTCTTTTTCTTGTTAACTAGCTTCTCAAATAAATCATCAGGTATCTTACCTTGAATTGTGTCAAACTTCTTATCTACTAGGATCATGTGTCTCACAACTACATTTTCCAAATTCAATATTTCTGAATAGTTGTAAAGATCATAGTACTTGTTCATCTTAGAGAAATCTCCATCATGAATAATCTGATCATTTACCTTCTCAATCTTTGGTTTCCATGTCTTCTTTTTCAATTGAATATCTTCATCATCTTTTATCTGTACTATTTTCCTTTGTACTGGTGGCACTATTGTCTTTTGTCTCTTACCTGGTCCAGTAGCTATTTCTTTCACTCATTTTCCTGGTGGAGTTGATCTTGTAGATTTCCTAACTTCTACTTATTCTTGCTCTACTTTCACTTTATGCTTCACATTTCCAGTTTCAACCGTTGATAGGGGTGGAACAGACAAAACTTCCTTTTTTCCAATGTCTCTAAGTGTTGCTGCTATATTCTTTACAATCATAACCTCCTATTCTGTCAATCCTGTGTCCTTCAGAATCTTCTTAATTGTAATTTCTACTCTTTAATTTTCTTAGACTATTTCTCTTCCTGAATAGACTTTGTGGAGTTGAAGTTCTCCTCAAAAGTCCCAAACCTATTGCTTTGAATATCCAACTTACTCTTAAGCAATCTGTTCACATATTCTTCTGCTTCAATTTCAAAAATTTCATAACCAAGAGGGTCTATGAACTCTACTCTAGGTTCAACTGCTTCAATAAATGTAAAGTCAATGTCAACCATAAAGCATATCTCATTCTTATACTTTTCAACAATTGATTGAGGGATTCTTGATCTATTTTTCATCAAATTTTGAAATGTTTTAATTACTAAAACTACACTCTCATTGACCTTGTCAATAAGATTTCTCATGAATACCATGTTTATCCTTTCCATTGTGGTCTTTCCAGCATTCCAATCATCGCCAATTTTAAATGGAAATCTTCTTAACAAATGAAAAAACATATAAGTGAACAATCATGAGAATCTAAACTAGGAGTTTTTAGTCTTCCTTATCTTCTCCAAGTTCTCAAATAACTGAATTCTCAAGATTTCACACATGTCTACTTGTACTTTGTCAACCCACATCAAATAGGGTGCATGAATCATTCCAACTACCATGTCATCTTCTCTTGAATTAGCACAAAATTTAACTGTAAGGATCTTGCACAAATACCTAAGATCATCCTATTGTATCTTGCTATGTAAGATGATTTAGTGTTGTCTAATATAGTTTTCTTCACATTCTTTTCATTAAACGGTATGACTCCAAATTTAGACAAACCAATTACTTCATGAATTACGTCTGTTGTGATGTCTATCACTCTGTCATCTAACCAGAACTTTCCATTATGTATTCTACTGAGAATTGTCTTAGTGCATTCTTCATCATCAAATTCATACTGTAAAGAGTACTTTATGATTTCATTATCCTTCAAATGTTCAAACCCTACTCTCAATGACATATCCTAATGGTAATTTTTTTCATATTCCTTAGTAAAATCACTATCACTAAGGGTTTCAAGCTTACATCCCAAATAGCTTCTAACATTCTCTAAATGCAGAACTCCATCTGGTACGAATGATAAAGATAATTTAGGTTCTTCTTCCAAGGGTTCTACAGGTTCCCTTTTAGTCTTAGGTCTGATCTTATCTCTTACATTGTGAATCAATGAAACATCCATATCTTCTACAAATTCTCTAACTTACAGATAGATTTTCTTAGCAAAATATCTCAATTTCACAATTTAGGGTTTGCATAGATCCGGCACAAAATTCTTTCACCAAATCCTTGAAAGCTACTTCCAATCACTACTCCTTTGATCTCCTTAACACTTGTATTCTCTTTAATGATCAAAAAATACCAATCATAACCTTTTAATCTTTCAATCTCATTAGATTCTGACATTGCATTCAATTCTTTTGCCACTTCTTTCCAAAAAGTTGTTCATGCTTACCTGCAAAACTTAAAACTTCTTGCGATCTCGCATAAGATCATATTAACTCATGTGCTCTTAACCATAGTATCACTACATCATAAAATATCTTGCATCAACTGCACAAGACTCAATTCCTCCTATACTAACTTCTATACTACCCTAAGTTCCTATTCTACTATATTTTATTAATGAATTAAGTACTTTGAGATGGGTTAGGTAGAGATTCACTCTTACCATTAGATGCTTCACCTTTCTGATTACCTTTAGTGTTGAATGTATCTCCTTGATCTGTGGCTTTAATAAACTTCACTTCTTCTAAATTACTACAGCAACCTCCATGATTGTTGCTTGCATTTTCATTTCTCCTTGCATGACTTCTAAGGTTAGGGTTCCTCATGTTATTCATCCAGCAAAAATTTTTTGTATGACCAATTTTTTTAAATATCTGACAAACTACTCCATTGTTTCCATATCTCTATCCAGTCTAATTGAATTTAACAATAACCATGAAGAGGTTTAAATTGCTTACCTATATAATCTTTCTTCATATGACCAAAAGTATTACATGCAAAACATCTACCTTTAAATTTTCTTTGCATACCTTTAGGTGATTCTTCTTGTTTAGGTGGTTCTTCTTGTTTAGGTGTATCTTCAAATTTGTCAACTTCATCAGATTTCTTCTCTTCTATGTTTTCAGAAACTTTCAGATCTAGTTCCTTGCTCTCTTTACTCACTTTAGATGAGTTAAATCCAAGACCAGTTTTATCATAGAATGGCTTTTGATAAGAAATTTGTTCATCAATCTTCTCACTAGTAGAATATAGCTTCTCAAGTTTTTGCTTAGATCGAGTCAATTCACCTTTCACAATAGTATTTTACTTTTCAAGTTTAGCATACTACAATTTGGTTTTCTCAAGTTCAGATGTCACTTTACTAAGTTTAGATTTCAGATCTTCTTTCTCAGATTTCAGATTTTCATTCTCAGATTTTAGATTTGCTTCGTTCTTGCTATTTCCATCTTTCAAACTCAACTTCAGATGTACTATCTTCAGTTCATGTTTAAGTATATCATTTTCTTTTTCCAAATTATCATCACAATCTTCAACTTGAATTGTAGATTCTTTTTCTAATTTTAGTTCCTCCAGCTCATTCGTCAGCTTTTCAATGACGTTCTTTCCATCATCATATTTTCCTTTTAGAGTATCTCTTTCTTTAGTAAGTAAATCAATATGTTTAAGAGATTCATCAAGATTCTTCTGTAGCTAATCCATATCCATAGAGATCTTACTCAAGCTGCTAGGCTTTCCTTGAATGATTCTTTTCTGAGTAACTAGGCTCTAATACCAATTGTTAGAAATAGGGAATAATGAGAGGGGGGGTGAATCAGTATTCCACAAAAATTTTCTTTCACCCAATTATGGATATAACAGATTATCTTAATACATGCATAACATACTAAACTAAATAACATGCATAGTAATAAATCAAATGAACTCATAACACATTATTTGTTCTCGAGGAAACCCTGGCCAAGGGAAAACCCTGGTGTGGATGGTACCCACAAAGATCCACTAATCAAAAGTATCCTATTAAGGATGTTGACCCTGTTAGGAGCCTATTACCAGCATATAGTGTCTCAGTCCTGATTAAGGGACTATAGGCCTTGTTAGAAGCTTCAACCCTGCTAAAAGTTGGTAGTACTAATTACAAATGATTACAAGATGAGCCCAGTGCCCAAACAAGTAATGTACAATGATTATTGATTACAAAATAGAGTAAGGTACATAATCTTATACTACTTGCTTGTCTTTCAAAACTTCACATCAATATCTTTCACTATATCATCTATCTCATTACAACATTTTTCATCATTCTTTCGCATTTCATATGTCTTACATTTATACAAGTTATTAGGAATAATAACTTTTACAATCAGCTTTACATAACATAAAGCTTTACACAAAATACATATTTACCTGAGGGTTAACATCTAGGATGTCATCCCTTTATATTATTAAGACATTATTTTGATAAACAAAATAATCCCTTAACTCTTTACCAATTCTTTCTTCATATTCTGTCATGTCGGCTTAACACTGTCTTTGGTAAAACTACCATAACTTCTTTCATACATGTCATACAGACTTTTTCTCTCAAGTGAGTCTTCAATAGTCATCATAGTATCTATGTTCAAGTGTGCAAGCATTGAACTTACTCCAATCAACATCACCAATCAAAACTCTCTCCTGGGTACACTGGAAAAATACTGCTCATACTTAGACAATTTTGCTTTGCGCTCTCTCATACTTGGTCTCTATCATATGTGGTCTTCATGTAGATTATATGTTTCCATAATGACAACATCTAGATAGCTAACTCAGCCAAATTGCCAACATGTTTATGGCTATGAATCTTAGATATTGTTTGGTCTTTGCATCTTTTGTGTCTAGGAAATCTCGCCCAATGGATAAGGCACTGGCCTAAATGGGTAAATCTCTTGTTAACACACACTGATTAAGGTTGTTGCAATCAAAAAATTGAATCAAGAACCATTTTAAGCTTTAAAACTTTGGTTGAGGAATTTTTATTCTTGTCCATAGGAAGGGAGAGTCAATGAATATTTGGTTGGCATTTAGTAGTTTCTTGTTATCATCTATTATATAAATCCAATATTGGTGTTGTATAAGAATATAATTTTCACTAGATTAGGTATAACTACCTTGGTTTTGCATAGCCAGAAGTGTAGAGGGTAGTCCTATCCCTATAGTTAGTCTAATTACCTTAAGATCCCTATACATTTTGGAATTAACCACTCCTAAAATATGTCTAAAGGTATATTGGCAGCCTAAGAGCATAAGCCATTTTGAAACACCAACATAAGGAACCTATGGTTAAGAGCACATGAATTTATGAGCATGTATGAGATCACACGAAGAGGAAAAATTTTTGCAGGTAACCAAGAACAACTCTTTGGCATGTATACACTTATGCAATTAATGTGATGATAATGTCTTGAAGGATTTGATAGATAAAAGTACATTATTGACATCATTTGATCATTGAAGAGTTTACAAGAGTCTTAGATAGCTAGCTAGTGAAGATTGAAAGCAGTTTGAAAGATTTGGAGACATATTTTTGCTAGATTTATTTAGAAGCCCTAAATTATGATTTCAAGGTATTTCACTAAGTGTTTATTGTTAGAACAGTTACTTTTTAGTGAAATCATGCATGTATCCCTAGTTCATAACATTAAGGATAGACCTAGACCTAAGGTCATAAGGGAATCAGTAGAACCCTCTGAGGAAGACCCTAGTTTAGCATTATTGGCTATACCAGATGGTGTTTTGCATTATGAAGATGTGAAAGGGTACCTGAAGTGTAAATTTGGGACTATAGGAGACAATAGTATGACTAAGGAGTATGACAAAATATACAACTAGAATATGACCTGTAAGGAAGGATATATACATTTAGGTCAATAGGGCATTTTCAAATACATGTTTCACTATGAATTTCAGAATGATGAATGGACTAAGATCATTTTAAGAAGAATTCATAATGGAAAGTTTTGGTTGGATGACAGAGTGATAGACATTATAGCTGATTTGATACATGAAGTAACATGATTATCTCACAAAGGTACAATTCCACTAAATGATAAGAATGTGAAGAAAATAGTTCTAGATAACACTATATCTTCATATAATGGAAGATGCATTGTAGTTAGTAAGATTGACCAGAATGATGTGAGGTATGTGTGCAAGGTAATGACTACCAAGTTATGTTCCAACTCTAGGGAATATGACATGACAATAGGTATGGTACACACAACTTATCTTATGTGTGTTGATAAGGTTGATATTAACATGAGTGAAATTTTGAGGATCCAATTAATTGAAAATCTTGAGAAGATTAAGAAAAAAAAGAATTCCCAATTTAGATTCTCATCCTTAATCACCTATATGTTTTTCCATCTTTTGAGAAGATTTCCCTACACTATAGGAGCTGATTGGAATGATGAGAGGAGTTCAATGGAGAGAATGAAAAAGGTGTATCTTAGAAACCCAATTGACAAAGTAAATGAGAGTGCTAAACTTGTAATTAAAACCTTTCAGAATGAGATGAAGAAAAGGTCAAGAATTCCATCTTCAATAGTTGAGAAGTACAAAAATGAGATATGCATTTTAGTTGACACAGATTTCACATATATCGAAGTAGTAGAACCAAGAACTGAATTCATAGACCCTCTAGAATATGAAGTATCTGAAGAGGAAACTAAAGGATATGTATGCAGAATTCTAAAGTGTAGATTAGATTCCAAAAGTCCTAGATTTGGAATATTTGAGAAAAATTTTAGTACAACACAACAATCATAGGTGCACAAGTTAGCTAAGAAAAGGGTTGACACAATAATTAAAAAGATATTGAAAGATACAGGTATTACTGAACATGAATTCAACATTGTGAAATAGACAATGACAATAATAAGAGATATTGGACAAAAGGAAGTGTTGACAGTTCTACCTTTGGCATCCAAATAAATCCTTGTTCTAGATATTTAAAATATAGATGTCACCGAGCCTAGTGAGTTGAGAATGTCACTGGAAAAGACGCCAGTTGTAGTCACAAGAAAATCTTCTAGATCCACCTCCACAACACCAACTAAAAGAGTAAAAGAGATGGCTAGTGGACTAGGTAAAAGGTAGAAGACTATCTTTTCTCCACTAGAAAGGATAAGGACACAAGAAGAAGAATCACCACCCATCAAGAAAATGAGAGGTCAAGTTTCAATTCAATTACAAGGAGAAGAAGAGGCAAGTAGGAACAAAAAGAAATAGTGGAAGCCTAAAATTAAGAAAGTGCATCCTTTGATCATAAATGAAGGAGATTTCACTAAGATAAATAAATATTATCACATGTACAATCATTTTGAAAAACTAAATCTTGAGAATGCAATTTCTAGGTATATGATTCTTGCTAACAATAAATTTGAGAACATTAAAGATAAGATACTGAGTGATCTCTATGATAAATTGGTCAAAAGGAATAAGAGAGAAATAGAAGAGGATACAGGTATAAGAGAAATATTTGTGAGAAAACTATGTGTAATCAAAGATGAAGATCATTTCAAAGAAATAATAAAGAGTCTCAACACTCATTTGAGAAGAAAAAGAAGAACCGTTATAATTATGGGAGGTAATCATGAGGATGTAAACAAGGAAACTGTGGAAGCAGTTGTGAAAGTAATGACTTCATTATGAAGAGAAGCATTAAGTGAACTAGAATAGGACACACAAATAGTAGAAGCAGTTTCACGCATGAAAGAAACACCAATTTCACCACCCACCATTCATATCGATGATGAATCCATGCATGTAGAAGACACCAACATTACCATTGATAGAGAAGAAAATCCTTTCGAAGATCAAGGACATGATGTTGGAAATTTGGGAGAAATGATAAATGAACAAGAAAATATGGAAGAAAATAAGGAAGAAGATGCACCAAAAGAAAAGGGATGGGAGAAGCAATAAGAAATAAAGGCAAAAAAGGAAACACAAACAGAAGTCACCAAGCAAATAGTGCAAGAGGAACAAGATATAGGAAAAAAGGTAAAGCCTAAAAAGTTATTGTACATGTGATAATATTTATTTATCTTAGTGAAATCTCCTTCATTTATGATCAAAGGATTCACTTTCTCAATTTTAGTCTTCCACTATTTATTTTTGCTGCTACCTGCCACTTCTTCTCCTTGTGATTGAATTGAAACTTGACCTCTTCTTTTCCTTTATTTGTGTTTCCTCTATTGCCTTTATTTCTTCTTTCTTCTCATATCCCTTTTCTTCTTTCGCATCTTCTTCCTTATTTTCTTGCATATTTTCTTGTTCATTTATTATTTATCTCAAATTGCCAACATCCTCTCCTTGATCTTGGAAAGGATTTTATTCTCTGTCAATGGTAATGTTGGTGCCTTCTACATGCATGGATTCATAGATGTTTAGAATGAGAAGAGTCAAAACACACATTAGAGGAAGTCCATGAAGGTATTTGTGGGTCGCACTCCAATGGTTTGATATTAGCTCAAAAAATCATTAGGGAGGGGTACTATTTTCCATATATGGAGAAAGAGGCCATGAAATATGCTATACCCCAATACTTTCAAATAGTCACACCACAAAAGGTCACAACAGAAAGCTCATCAAAGCCACCAATTGAGTCAGTATTAGCAAATTTGGGAGCTGAAGTTGTTGATGATGATTTAATAGAGTTGATCTTATCTCTAAATAAGATAATTGGAAAGAAAAAGAAAGCAAAGAGCCTAGAAGGATCACTACTTGAGGTAACAAATAAGCTTCAAGATGTTATATCTACTCAAGTCAATGAATTTGATCCGCAAGTAAAAGCAAGAGAGGTAATTAAAGCTTTTGACAGTGAGTTCACTACTCTATCTAACATTGCATCAGTGAAAGCACAAACACTTCATGATGAAAAATTATTTCAAACCACTTTTTAAAATATTAAGAATGATGTAGACAACCTTGATGTTTGCATTAAGGAATTAAGGAGATGTTTGGAGAGAGGAAGAGCTCTATATAGTTAGTGTGATTTTTCACACAAACATATCTCAGATATATCAAAGAAGTTAAAGAATAAAGAAACAAAATTACAAGTCACAGTGAATGAGCTTCAAAGTCCTATCATGAAGATCACTGATACTGAGAAGAAAGTGAGTAAAATACATGATGAAATAAATGTTAGAAAGTAAAGTCCACCAAGATAACTGAGAGGGGGGGGGGTTGAATCAGTTATCAAATAACTATAACTTTTATCATCTTCAACAACATTAAACCATATAAGAAATATAATTACCAACCATAGAAAGATATTCATACACAATAACACAATGACACAAGATATGTTGACTAGGGAATCTCTTGATCAAAGAGTAAACCTCAGTGGGAATGATGCCCACAAAAGATGCACTAATATGAATATTCCTTGTGAAAGGATGGACTCTGTTAGGAGTCTTATGAAATAAATTCAGTACATATGAATCCCTGTTAGGAGATTTTGAATCCCTTTTAAAATATTATAACCCTGTTAAGAGTTATGGAAGACAGAAGGACCCACTGCCCAAATAGCTTTAGGGTAAGATCACTAAACACACTGTCCAAATAATCTTTGCATTACTCAATAGAATAATATGTTACCTCTTCTTATACTGTGCCAAACCACACTCACTGTTACATCAGATCTCAATTTAAGATCTATGTACCTCGCATGTCTTCCTTCACAAATTTGCTTTCATACTTAGCTCTTTTCTTCACTTCATGCATATAGAATCACACACAACCGCTGCTACCATATCATAATTACACACTTAAACAATACAACAAGGAAATATATTTCTTCCTTTATACCACACTCAAATAATTACAAATAAGTCAGCATACAATTACAAAATAAAAGTTTCCACATGCTACACCAAAATTACACAAAACTGTCAGCTTCCAAATACAATAAATCTTCACTCATGTGACCTCAAAGTTTGCATTGTCATCAACATCACTATCAATGTGTCTTCAAATTCCCTTTAATTGCACAAAACTAGATTCCATCCCGATTAGGAGATATCATCTGATTTCCACAAACTACTACTCAAGAACACTGCCTGAATACTGCTTCCACCAAAATGATCATAACTTTCATGAATAAATGTATTACTATCTATGATCTTAACTATAGACATATAACATATCAAAGAGTATATCCTCAACATCGCATAGCTCCAACTACAATAACCCACGTGCGCCAATCCAAACTCTATCTGTTTCTCTGTAAGTCTTCGATAAATCACTGTGTTGACATAAATGACAATCATAGTCATGAATGCAACAAAAAATGCTACAGAATGGCTACCAAACATTTAGCATTCATTCCTAAAAATCTCCCCCATTGGCATTGATGGCAACATAGATGAAAAACATCCAATGTTCCAAAAATCCAATACTGCAACACTGCTTCTTCAAATCCTCTTCATCAGTCAAATCTTGCTTCGTTATCCTAATCAGTTCTCTCCAACAGATGTCTCAAATTGTTTTTCATGTATACTTCTCCCCCATTGACATCAATGACAAAAATCACTATGTCAACAACAACTCAATGTCAAAAGACACTATTCATAAAAATACATTTACTAGAGTCCTCATGACTCAGCTTAGATACACATACTCCCCCATAGAAGAAGTACCAACATCCAGTCCAGAAGAAAGATAAGGCTCATATACCACTGGATGGATGCAACTAACTGCATCACTTTTCAAAAGTAGGCTGGGGCATAACCCCAAGCATACCTCTCAGATACTCAAATGTATCCTTAGGCAAAGGCTTTGTGAATATATCTTCTATCTGCTCCTTTGTACTTATGTACTCAAGTCTGACTTCCTTCTCAACAACTTTCTCTCTTACAACATGATACTTAATCTCTATATGCTTTGTCTTAGAATGTAATACAAGATTCTTAAACATACTAACTATGCTAGTGTTGTCACAATGTATGAAAACATGCTCAACAAATTTTATTCCAATATCCTTCAGCATTTTCTTCATCCAAATTATTTGGTTACAATTGTTTGCTGCTGTTACATATTCTACTTCTACTGTGCTTTGTGAGATACAATTATGCTTCTTGCTTAGCCAAGAAACTAATCTTCCTCCAAGGAAAAATGCTCCACCATTGGTGCTTTTCTTATCATCAGCATTGCCTCCCCAATCAGCATCTGTATATGCACATAGGGTAAAATCATCATATTTTTCATACCATAGTCCATAGTCCATTGTGCCTATAAGATATCTCAGTATCCTCTTTACTACTGCATAATGTGATTCTCTAGGTTCAGCTTGAAATCTTGCTACAATTCTAACTAAATGTGCTATATCAGGTCTTTTATGAGTCAAATACTGCAATCCTCCAATCATAGATCTGTATTTCTTCTGTTATACTACAGGAGTCTCATCTATGCTAGATAACTTATGTCTGGTCACCATGGGTGTTCCAACTGGTTTACAATTCTCCATTCCAAATCTTTTCAACAAGGCATTCAAGTACTTTGTCTGACTTACAAAGATACCATCATTGTTTTGTATTATCTGTAATCCCAAAAAGTATTTCATTTCACCAATCATACTCATTTCAAATTCAGTCTTCATTTCATCTACAAATTTGTCACTAGCTTCATCTTATCCTCCAAAGATAATGTCATCAACAAAAATAACTATAATTAACAAACCATTTTCAATTTCTTTTGTGTAGAGATTTCTATCAGCTTTTCCTTTTGTAAATCCCAATTTTAACAAATGCTTATCCAATCTTGCATACCAAGTTCTAGGTGCTTGTTTAAGTCCATATAAAGCTTTCTTCAATTTACATACCATGTCTCCTTCTTGAGTTAAAGGAAAACCTTTAGGCTACTCAATGTATACTTCTTCTCCCAATTCTCCATTCAGAAATGCTGACTTCACATCCATCTGATATACTTTGAATTTCTTGTAACCTGCATATGCCAAAAACATTCTTACTACTTCAATTCTTGCAACAAGTGCAAAGGTTTCTCCATACTCAATTCCTTCTTGTTGTGAGTAACCCTTACATACCAATCTTGTGTTGTTTCTGACTACTTCTCCTTGTTCATTCATCTTATTTTTGAATACCCATTTAGTTCCAATAACATTCTTGTCTTTAGGTCTAGGGACCAATTCCCATGTCTTGTTCTTTTCAATCTAATCTAGTTCTTCTTTCATAGCATTAGTCCAACTTTCATCTTCACAAGCTTCATTAGTTGTCTTAGGTTCAATTTGAGAAATCAAACATAACTATTCTTGTGCCTTATTTCAAGTTAGAACTCCTCTTTTGATGCTCCCAATAATTTTTCCAATAGGATGATTTCTTAACAAACTCTTGCTAGGTGTCACTGTCTCAGATCTCTCTTCAGATGTAGGTTCTTCAATGACTTCACTATGGCTTTCATTCAACAAATCACTATCAGTTTCATAAAATAATTTAGTAGATCGAATGTTAGGTTTAGGATGAGCTTCTTCATTAGATTCATAATCAAGCATTCTTTCCTGAATTTTGAATTTTTCATCAACTTTAACATTTGCGCTTTCAACAATAGTCTTAGTCCTTTTATTGAAACATATATATGCTTTGCTTTTCAAAGAATATCCAAGAAATATACCTTCATCACTTCTAGGATCAAACTTTCCAATATCATCATCTCTCTTTATATAACATTTGCTTCCAAAAATTATAAAATACTTAACTGAGGGTGCATGTCCAAACCATAATTCATAAGGTGTCTTGTCTGTGTCTACTCTGATTTGTACTGTATTCATTGTAAACACTACTGTGTTCACTACTTCTCTCCAGAATATCTTTGCCAAATCATTTTCAAACAACATAGCTCTTGTTGCTTCAGTCACTGATCTATTTCTTCTTTCTACAATGTCATTTTGTTCAGGTGTTCTAGGGGCTAAATATTGTCTCTTAATGCCATTTTCTTCACAAAAGGTGTTAAACTCTTTAGAAGTAAATTCTCCACCTCTATCAGATCTCAAACATTTAATCTTCATTCCAGATTCATTCTCAACTTTATTCTTAACAATCTTAAACTTATCAAATGCTTCAGATTTTTCTTTAATAAATGCAATCCACATCATTCTTGTAAAATCATCAACAAGAATCATAAAATACTTTTCTCCATAGAATCCTCTAGTCCTATTAGGACCACTCAAATCTGTATCAACAATATCCAGCTTCTCTGTAGATGTAAACTTCTTACTGGGAAAAGAACTTCTCTTCTATTTAGCCATTACACATTCTTTGTAAATCATGTTACTAGGCTTCATAATTTTAGGTAAATCTCTTACTGCAAGTGTAGTACTTACTTTCACAATGTTATCAAAGTTTATATGACAAAACCTTCTATGCCATAACCAACGGTCATCAATCTTAGTAATCAAACATGTCATCTCAATAGGATTCAACTAAAATACATTACCTCTGGTTCTAGATCCAGTTCCAATCAGATTTCCATCTTTATCCTTTATCACACAAGTTTTCTCAGTAAACCAAACTTGATATCCCTTATCAACTAACTATCTCACACTGAAAATATTATGTTTCAATCCATCCACAAAATAAACATCATCATTATTAGTCTTTCCATAAAGAGTAATAGATCATATACCTTTAATCAAACAAGGTGCATTGTTTCCAACTCTAACAAGTCCTCCATCATATTCATTCAATTTTATGAACTTTTCCATGTCTCCAATCATATGATGTGAATAGCCACTATCTATAATCCAATTAGATTTCTTTTCAACTTGAGAAACTAAGGCTTTTTCTTCCTTAACATTAGTTTCAAGATTCTCTTCTTTAATTGCTACAAATCCTATGTCATCATTATTCTTAGTATCACTTTCACTTAAAGTTCTTTCTATACTAGCTTCAAGATCTTCATCATTAGCATAATAACATTCCTTAGATCTTCTAGGTTTGAAATTGTTTCTATACTTTTTAACTCTCTTAGGACATTTAGATGCAAAATGACCATATTCTTGACAAGTCCAACATTTAAATATTTTCTTACCATCTCGTTCTCTTTTCACAAGCAAGGCAATAACTTCTTCAATCTTCTTGTCTTCTTCATTTCTAGATCTATTGTTGCTAGCATAATCTCCACTCACACTTATGCTTCTTGACAAAGTAGGGTGAACACTAAGAGCACTGAATGCTGTCTCCATTCTAGGTAAGTCTCCTGATAATCTCACGTTCATTTCTGCTACTTCCAATCTTCCAAGAAGAGTCTCTCTTGTAAAGTTTGTTGTATAAGGTATGACTTGTTCAATCATCTATGTTGTCTGCTTAAATATAGGATTCAATGTCCTCAAAATTTTCCATATCACTTCATTCTCTGTCTTTGTTCCTCCATGATATTTTATACCTATAATAATTTTTGACATTCTACCAATATAACTTCTAATAGATTCATCTTCCAACATTCTTATATCTTCAAATGCACATATTGTAATACCCCAAAAATGGGCTATAAGTTCATTAACCTCCTATATCATCAAATCATATGAAATCGACATCAAAGTCCTAATCTAAGGCACATCTAAACATCATCAAATCTAATTGATTATCTTAAATTTTGCATCGGAGAATATTCCTAGTAATATTCCTAATTATCTTAATTATCTTTAATTTTATAATTATTTGGCAATAAATCACATTTATCCTAAAATTTGATTAATTGAATATTTTCATATTTAATTAATTAGATTTAATATTTGCCACTTAATTATGTAATTAAATTTAATTCTATCTATTATTAATTGTATTATTTAATTTTGACAATAAATCAAAATTCCTATCTTTAATTGATTAAATTCTTATTTAATTAATTAAAGCATGTTGTCATTATTTAATAATATAATTTTTAATAAAAGTTTGAATAAATAGTTAATTAACCCATAAATTAATTATTTATTTTCAAAAATCAGTTGAGTTGAGGATAAATCACTTTATTTATTTATTTAATTCTTAATTATTATGCATATTCAAAAGAAACAGTTAAACTCCAAATCAGAAAATCAATGCAAGTTATTGACTTTTTGGAACTTAACATCCTTTTAGAGTTCAAAAAGCTGATCTAAACTCTAATTTGAGTTAAAAAGCTGTTTTTGCGTGTTTTTGCATGATTTTGAGAATTAACTATCTTTTATGATCAGATAACTCAAAAATCAAGATGAGTTAATTTGAGTGATTTATGGCTTTTATTCATGCACCTCCAAAGCCCTGGATTTCTATAAATTAAGGCTTTAGCTCTTCACAAATCATCTCATATTTTGCACAATCACGCTGGAGAATTGGAGACTGAGGAATCAACTTGCGAATTCAAAGCTTTGTGAGATCAATCTTATTTTTTTTTGCATTCATATTACATATCATTGTTAGATTCATAGCATATCAATTTTCAATAGCATTCATAGCATATCAATTTCATTTAGCATAGATTTCATATCAGTTTTTACAATTATTATTGCATAGAAAAATCCAAAAAATAGCTTAATTGCATTTATTCCATATCCATCTTTTGCATTCAAATCCTTCATTTAGGTGTCGTCTAGGTCACTGATCTTGATTACAATCTGAGAACATTCATCTCGCACCTATTAGAAGGCAGTAAATCGCTTGGTTAGATAGCTTTCAATTTTGCATGATTTTGATTATAGCTAACCTCTAATGTTTTACTGAGTGTTGTGTCTACAGATCAGGTATAATTTTCACACACACATTTCTGGCGCCCACCGTGGGGCAACCCACCTTTGCATGCTAGTTTTGATTTTTTTGGGAGCTAAAACCCCAAAGTTTCAAAGATTTAATTTTATCTCCCAAACGGCTTGGAATTTTGATCTGAAATTTTTTTTGCAGGTTGGTGACATGTCATGAAAGCTACAGTAAAAAATTTAGAATTTTCTGAGATGTTTTGAATTTTTAATAATTTTTTCTTGAAATTCCGGAAAAAATTAATATCTGACGCAAATCAGCATATTTTTCGAAAATTTTTATATTTTCGGAAAGCTCTTTAAATTATAAAGGGGGTCCATTCTTTGTGTTTTAAATTTGGACATGATATCATAGCTCAAATAGTCAATTTACAAAAACTGGTCTGTTTTGATAAAATGGGTCTCTAGGGCACAAATGAAGAGGTTTTTCTAAAATTTTTGCATTTTTGGAAAGCTCTCTATTTTTTAGCAGGGGTCTCTATTCTGAATTTCTATTTTTGTGGCCAAAATCATATCAAAAAAATTAGATCTTGTTGACTAGGTCAAATGCAAAAAAAAAAAATAAAGTTTTGTGATGGGTATGCACATAATAATTGATTTTTAGAGCTAACCCTATGGTTTTCATAAGTTGAATATATTTTGCATATCTTGTTTGCTTGTTTGCTTGTTGGAGAGTTCGTCACTTGCTTGCATGGAAAAGCTCAACAAAAATTGCTAAAAATCAAGCAAAATCTACTAAGTGCGTTGCAAGGATCCCAGGTATTCTCCTTCATCTAATAATATTTTGATTTGGGACTTAAAATAAATCTCTTATGTGTCAAGCTTGTGTGCATCTTTTCATGCTTTTGATCTATTTCTACACACTTGCATAATTGATACTAGGTTGTGAACCCTTAAGGATTCATTAAGTAGTCTTAGAATACTTGTGATTGATCTTGATTGCTATCTTGGGTTATTGGACTCGCTAATCCGCCGGCCCCTCATTTCCGCCCCGTGGTTGCAATCTCAGCGCCATAAAGGGGAGGGGTCAACAGGACAGAAGCGTTAAATGTTCCACTTGGCAACCCTTTTGTGCTTTTAGGAACTCACTTGTTTTCTAAGTTGGGGACTCATTTTTAGCTTGTGTGAGGTGTTAAGTGTTCCACCTTGTGGACTCATCTCATATTTGCTTTAAGCGTTAAGTGTTCCTCTTTCTACTTTTTGAATGCTTTTGGTAGATTTACTTTCAGAACATATATCTGTGCTCACATAGTAATTAGGCCCTATGAACACTATTCGTGATTCTTGAAAGATTGGATTCCCAGCGAAATCCTTCTTGATGACAGAATCCTTGTAGGTAGGGAGGATACTTAGTGCGTTTCACATTCAACTTGGTTAGTGCATCTTCTCTTATTGATCGACACATTCTCTCTCCGGAGAGGTTGATAGATCACGTAGGGTTGATATCACAAGCTTTGGTGAATCAAAATTGGTTAGTGCATCTTCTCTTATTGATTGATACATTCTCTCCCCGGAGAGGTTGATAGATCACGTGGAGTTGATATCACAGACCTTGGTGGAACAAAACTTTGTCTTAGCGTGTCGGATTAATCTGCTTGCTTTGTTTGGGTTAAAAGTGAAGAGGTGTCAAAACCTTGAATCTGGAGCCAAGTCCCCTTGTGGTATAACTCTGTGAGTCATCTTTAGAGAGGGTTAACCGTAGCGGACAATCCCTTCACAGGGAAAACTGCGTTGACGGAACCTCAAGCGGTCATAGCCATTTTCGCCGTGGTAGTGACAGCCGCTATATAAATGTCCTTGTGGAAGAAATCTCCACGGGTATGGTTCATTGTTGGGTTGTCAGATCTCCCTAGCAGCTCTTGAAGATTAAGTTCTCAGACTGTGTCAAAACCCTGGTGCGCCGGGATTGGAGTTCACCCCTTTGAATCATAAAAGTTGCAGAGTCAAACCATTACTAAAAACCTTAGAGAGGCCAATTTTTCATTCTCAGGTATATGTGTGTTATTGCAAAACTTTTCAGAACATACACAATTAGTACTCTCAGGGATTAGCACAATTTGGTCACTTGATTGTTCATGCGCAAGGTTGCTTTTGCCCTTGATCATTGTTTTCAGACGTGCTTGGAATCACTTGCTTGCTGTTCTGTGTGCTTATTTATCTACTTGGCTATTAAAAACGATCAAATCTGGTATAACCTTCAAAATCTGGACAGTACAATTTGCAAACAATCCAAAACTGAAAATCTTAAATTTTGCAAAAATTGACGTAAAGTTCTTTCTGGAGTCAAAAGTCATTTCAAGAATTCAAAAGTCGTACGAGTTTTGTCAAGTGTCATTTCAGCATTACCCAACTGTCGTATGAGTTTAGCAACTGTCATTTCATAGACTACCCAGTGTCGTACGAGTCTGCAGAGTGTCGTTTGGAAAAATTTGAGAAAGTTGTCAGAAATTGTCAAATTGCAAGATATCCAATGTTTCCAGCCTAGTTCCAGAATCTGTCAAAAATATCATTGTGTCAGGAACAGAGCAGTAGCTATTGAGCATTCTACCATTTTCTGAGTTTGATCTTTTGAATCCGATCTAGTCTTCTGTTTGATCAATTTGAGTCCTTTTTATCTCGTGTCAAAACCTTGTCATAACTATCAATCTTTAATCAATCAATCTTCAAAAACAAACTAAGTGTTGAGAACTCGTGTCCGCTATCTTTTGGGCGATCGATCCCATACATCCAGGGCACAGTTTCCTTCACCCACATCTCATCAGATCTTCAAAACTATCATAATCTTGACAAGGTTGCGCCATCCAATTTTCTCGAATCAAATTGTTCTTCAGTTGTCTTCATCCTTTTCTTCTGTTTCATTCAAAGTTAATGGTGGAGACCAGAGCTTCTTCACACAAGAAATCAGAAGAAACATCTCAGAACTTACTTTTGACCAATACCCCGGGTCCAACTCTTGAACAACTCATCAAGTCAGGTATCTACGAAGACGACGGTCTCGGTAACTTTCGATTAAAAACTGGTTACATACCTCTTCTATCAACTCACAGAGGTAATCAACAAACTCCTCCTCAATCTATTCCAGGGAGCCCAAAAACTCCTATCATGTCTCAAGCAGGGACAAACCATGGTTCTCTAGGAGGAGGATCCCAGGGACACCATTCTCAACATAATGCCGACCAAGACCCTACACCCTCTGAAATCCATCGGTGTCAGAATGATGATGAATTCAAAAGAATGATGAGGCATTTCTTGAAAATGGATAGAGAGGCATACTTTTTGCAATTAGCCCAAGAAGGAGCTAAACTTCCTCCTCACTTCAATGTCGAAGATATCATCACGCATGAGGAAGAAACTCCGATGACGGCCATAATGAACCAGCTGCACGCTATGCAGGTCAAAATGAATAAAATTGAGAAAGAGAAGGAACCCAAGGAATTCTCCATGGAGGCCCTTTGTCCTTTCCCTTTTGACAAAGACTTGTATATGCCTCCATTCCCAAAAAGAGTGGAGATACCAAAGTATGACAAATATGACGGACACTCTGATCCTCAAGATCATGTCAGAGAGTTCTGTACACAATCCATGGAATTCATGCATGAACCGACTTATCTAATGCGTCTTTTTCCTAGATCCTTGGGAGGAGCATCCATTCAGTGGTTTTCAAGATTACCTTCTACAATCAAAACTTTTGAGGAATTGATTAAATTGTTTTATCAACAATATTCCTACAATATTCAACATCCGATTACCATGATCGATATCTGTAACCTCAAGCAATATCCAGGGGAATCATTCCTAACTTTTCTCAAGAGGTGGCGAAAGAAATTTTCTTTATATGCTAGACCAATTCCCGAAATGGAGAAACTTGAAATCTTTATCAATAACCTTGTTCCAGAGCTCAACTATCCATTGCAAATGCAAGATCATGTATCTTTTGATAAAATGGTGGATAATGCAATCAAGATTGAGAAAGTACTTGTCAAGAAAGGAGAAATCACACTTCAAAAGGACAAGTCTGAATCGGGATCTAGCTCAAAAGATAAAAACAAGACTTGGAATAGAAACAAAGGTATCGTCTCTGACGGTATTGTTGACACTATCCACACCCCATCAAAGGCACCGGCCTACAATCTCACCCTTGCCACCAAAGCCATTGAAGCTTCAGAGCAAAAATCTGCTGAACCATCTCCAAAGAAGCCATTCAAACGATGGGATAATAAACGAAAGTTTACTCCCCTAGGAGAATCTTTGGAATCTGCTCTGAGGACCCTGATAGCTGATAACATGATCTCTTTACCACCAATCCGAAAACCTGATCCGGATCCAAAACCATGTTGGTGGAAAGATAATGAATTTTGTGCTTTCCATCGAACTAAAGGCCACAGAACTAATGGATGCTTCCATTTGAAGCATACCATTCAAGACTTGATAGATCAAGGGGACATCACAATCGATAATCCTACCAGCAATAATGATCACACAGCATTTACAGAACCTTTTCCACAACATGGCAAGGGAGTTTCCACTTCTCAGCCTAACATGGGGGCAAAAGTCAACTATGCCTACCCTGGAAATGATGCTGTCATCAATATGGTGGAACAATGCCTCTCTGAGAGCTGTAATGTCATCACGATTGTACGAAGAGATAGAAATCATTCCTCAGCTAATGCAGTTACCAGATCACAAGCTCAGACGCATCTGAAAGGACAAACACCAAATTCATTTGATGTCCCTAAGATACCTTTCAATCTCACATCTGCTTCTAAACAGAAGGTTGCCTCGAAAACTCCCAATCCAAAGGATACCAGACCTACATCTTACAGCATCGTACAACAACTCCAGCATACCAATGCCAAAATCTCTATGTTTGAGTTACTTCGAATCTCTCCAGCTCACCGAGATATCCTAGACAAAGCTTTGCTCAGCTCTAATGTTCCTAATGATCTAGATCTAGACAGGTTCCAAACTATGGTTGGTCATCTAACATCTCCGCAATATATCTCCTTTTCAGAAGAGGATGACAACTCCCTAAGTCACCCACATAATCAGCCCTTGCACATAGAAGTCTTGATCCAGAACCGTCGAGTCAAACGTGTGTTGATAGATGGGGGCGCAGGCCTCAACATTTGTTCTTACAACTTAATCACACAGTTGGGATTCTCAGAGATGGCTATTGATCCTCGAAAGAAGATCACCATAAAAGCCTATGATGAACAAGAAAGAGCTTCTAAAGGCACCATTGTCTTGCCCATCCGGGTGGGTCCAGTCATCAAAGATACCACATGTCAGGTGCTCGATCTACCATTGGCTTACAATATCCTTCTAGGGAGACCCTGGATACATGAAATGCAGGCTATTCCTTCAACATACCATCAATGCTTGAAATTTCCCTATGAAGGAGTGGAGGTTACTATCCCAGCTGATCTGAGTACAACTTGTAATACATTGAAGGAAAGTGCCGATAAACTTGTTCCCAATAACAGAGAATCTTCCATCAAGCAACAAAATGTGGCTTCCACATCTAAGATGGATGACATTGCTAAAGAGATCAATATCAAAGAAAATGGGATGGGAGAATACACTATAGAGCCAGTCTTGTCTCTGACATCTCTCCCAATCTCACCTAAGTCATATGGCCAATCCTTGAAGCAGTCTAAATCAGAACCTAAGGAACCTATGGAAGCATACAAAAGACATTTTGTGGTGGAGCAAGTATCTAAACAAGAATTTGAAGAGGATGAAGCTGTGCTGGCATGGCTATATAAAGAGGATTCTGAATCTAAAATTGTTCAACCTAGTGAATCTATAGCACCTACAGTCCCTTCTAATTCATATGGTCCAGGAAACAAATTGATAGCCAAGATGGGATATTCTGGTCAAGGACCTCTAGGAATTAGGGGAAAGGGTCTTGTGACCCCCATTTCACATATTGGTCGAGCCAAAAAAGATAATGGTGGCATAGGGTTTAAGAAGAAACCCTATCATCTCAAAGGTGGTTGTTCTCATGTCATAGAACAAATTGCACCAGGAGAACCCCTTCTTAAGAAAGAAGAAACAGAACCCTCTGATGATGATTCAGATAGCTCTGAGCTTATCCCCTATGAAAAATTGCCTAAAGAGATCAAAGATCTTCTTGATGATACAGATGATCCTATCAGAAGAATTAATGTAGTAGAAACACAAGAACCTACTGTAGTGCAAGAGATGGTTGTACCACAAGAACCAACCAATCTCGAAGGCAATCAAACTGATCGAGAAGCAGGGGGTAGTTATTCTGACACTGATTCCCATGAATATGAATTCAAGTCAGAGACTGAGGGTAATCCTTCTTGGGGTATTCATCCTGATTTCACGCACTTTCTAAGATTTCCTAGAGATTCTGAATCAGAAGATGAGTCAAATGATTATGAATGGGGTGCCATTCCAGAAGAAGATGAGCTTATAACAGAGAAATTTATTGATGTTATTCACCAATATGTCTCTCAACCCAATGTAGGTCTAGAGCGAAACAATGAACTTAACGTGTCTGATCCACCTATGGCTGAAGAGGACTCCTATGATGATGTTGAGCCTATTCACGAATTGAACATTCTGAGCTGTAATATCACCTTTGAACTTGAGCATCAGGTTAGGACCAATGATGACATATCCACATCCGTGAACACCATATCCCAAGCCTTTCCCACTTTGACTATCCAACGCCCTGATCTTATCGACCAAACTTCCACCAACCCAAACCATGGTATGTATACCTTCCCAAATGACTATGCCCTTGCCTGCTACCTCAATGCAGTTGAGCCTATGAGTACTTCCATCAGTGAACCGAGTGTCAGCATGACCGAGTCGGACATCAAATATCTTAGTCAGAAAAACAAGAGTAAAAGGAAAAAGAAAAAGAGTTCTGAGGGTGAAAACCACTTTGTGGCAGTCTCAGAACCGACAAAAGTAAAAAGAAAAGACGTATCTGAAGGTGAAAACCTCTTTGAGGCACCTAAGGATGAGATATTTGATGTCCTTCCAAGTCATTTACAGGATAGATCTCCAGTTCTGATTGAGCCAACTCAATCCATCAATTTGGGTACAACAGAGGAACCACAATTGGTACATGTAGCACAATCTCTATCAGACGAAGAGAAACAAAACTTCACTACCTTCTTATCAGAGAAAAAGATCAACTTTGCATGGAAATATTCAGATATGCCAGGATTGGATCCCAATCTCATTATGCACCATCTATCCATTGCTCCCGGAGTAAAACCAATCAAACAAAAATTGAGAAAGATGCATCCTCATGTTGCACTCTTAGTCAAAGCAGAACTAGAAAAACTCCTAAAAGCTGGATTCATCCGTGTCATGGACTATGCTGAGTGGATTTCCAACATTGTACCTGTTTCAAAACCAGATGGTTCAATCAGAGTATGCACGGACTTTAGAGACGTGAACAGAGCATGCCCTAAGGATGATTTTCCACTGCCTAACATTGATATGATAGTGGACATGACTGCGGGCTATGAAATATATTCCCTTATGGATGGTTTTTCTGGATACAACCAAATCAAAATTGCTCCAGAAGATCAAGAGAAAACAGCTTTCACATGTGCGTGGGGAACTTTCTGTTGGAATGTTATGCCATTCGGACTCAAAAATGCTGGAGCTACATATCAAAGAGCAATGACATCTATTTTTCATGATATGATGCATAGAACAATGGAGGATTACGTAGATGATACCTTGGCAAAATCCATGATTAGAACTGAACATCTAACAGACTTGAGCATGATCCTCGACAGAATGGAAAAATTTAGTCTTCGACTAAATCCTAAAAAGTGTGCTTTTGGAGTCACTTCTGGAAAGCTCCTAGGATACATCGTCTCCAAGAAAGGCATTGAAGTTGATCCAGCTAAGGTCAAGGCTATAATAGAGATGCAACCTCCCACAAATATCAGTCAAATGAGGACGTTGCAAGGCAGAGTTCAATCTATCAGAAGATTCATATCACAGCTAGCAGACATCTCACAGCCTTTTACAAAAACATTACATAAAGGTGTGACCTTTGCATGGAATGAAGAATGCGAGAACAACTTTAAACATATCAAGAAGTATCTATCAAATCCACCTATATTGATGCCTCCTATTCATGGGAAGCCATTAATATTATATGTCTCCGCAACAGATACATCACTGGGGGCATTGCTAGCACAGCATGATGAGAACAAGAAAGAAAGAGCCATCTACTATATCAGCCGAACTTTAGTGGCCTATGAGAAGAACTACTCAATGATAGAGAAGGCCTGTCTCCCTGTGATCTTTGCATCACAGAAATTGAGACACTACATGTTAGCTCATACTACTCATTTGGTAGCTAAAATTGATCCACTGAAATATCTCCTAAGCAAAGCTGCCCTCACAGGTAGACTAGCTAAATGGGTCATGCTCTTGAGCGAATTTGACATTGAATATGTTGAAAGAAAAGCTATCAAAGGACAGGTCATTGCTGATCAATTAGCTGAAGCACCACTGTTTGATGATACACCCATGCAAATGGAATTTCCCGATTCCTCTATCATGCACCTCTCTTCTAGAGCATGGCGATTATTCTTTGATGGCTCCTACACACAGAATGGATCCGGCGCAGGCATATTGTTCATTACTCCTCAAGGATACTCGATACCCAAAGCATTCAGATTAAATTTTCCTTGCACAAACAATATTGCTGAATATGAGGCACTTCTCAATGGTATGAAAATGGAAATACAGTGGAGAGTTACAGAGATGCACATTCATGGAGACTCACAACTATTCATCCACCAGGTCAATGATGTGTACCAAACCAAAGATGAAAAGCTCATTCCTTACAAGAGAATGGTCGATGATCTAAAGAAATACTTCATCTCTATCACATTTGAGCAAATACCCAGAATGGAGAATAAGGCTGCTGATGCAATGGCAACATTATCTACTCTTTTACAACAGCCTGAACATGAACTACGCTACGAGTTCCTGGTGGAAGCCCTATCCTATCCTGCATATGACTTCCCTGAAACCCGCATGATCTGCACTGTTGTAAGTTATGACTCATCTCGCTACAAAAATTTGTTCTCCTATCTCCACGACCAAATCATCCCTGAGTCCTTTAACCGTTTTGAGAAACGAAACCTTATCCGATCCGCATCCCGATATGTCATCATTGGTAATGATCTGTACAAACGAGGTCTAGATGGTACACTGCTTAGATGTTTAGAACGAGAAGAGTCTCAACGTGCATTAGAGGAAGTCCATGAGGGTATATGTGGGTCACACTCGAACGGGTTAACGTTAGCTCAAAAACTTATTAGGGCTGGGTATTATTGGCCTAAAATGGAAAAAGAAGCTATTAAATTTGCTAAAAACTGTCAACAGTGTCAAGTACATGGCAACTTGATTCATGCTCCAGGGAGAGATCTGATTCCTTTTACTACACAATGGCCTTTTCAACAATGGGCATTTGATCTCATAGGTGCTATCCATCCGCACTCTTCTAATGGACATACCCATATAATCACAGCTACAGATTATTTTACAAAATGGGTAGAAGCAGTTCCTCTAACACAAGCAACGGGGAAACAGATCTCTATGTTCATCCTGAATTACATCATTTGCAGATATGGGATCCCTCACTCTATAATCACAGATAACGGGGGACAATTCAAAAACAAGGACCTAGATGACTTATGTGCCAAGTTCAAAATTACTCAACATTGGTCATCTATCTATTATCCTCAAGGGAACGGACAAGCTGAGGCTTCAAACAAAAATCTCCTGAAGATCTTGCACAGAACAGTGAATAAAACAGGAAGAGACTGGCATCTGATGATCAATCCAGCTCTCTGGGCATACAGAACTAGTATCAGAACGCCTACAGGGGCTACACCTTTCGCTTTAGTTTATGGGTCTGAAGCGGTACTGCCTATTGAGGTTGAAATCCCATCACTCAGGATTAGAATGCATGGACTTGTCACTGATGAAGACTACAGAGTGTCGAGGTTACAAGAACTTGAACTACTAGATGAGCGCAGACAAGCAGCGTATGATCATCTCAGAGTATATCAAAAGAGAATGTCTAGAGGCTACAACAAGAAAGTCAGACACAGAGAATTTCAGGTTGGTGATCTAGTGTTGAGAGAAAATCCTAAAAATCAATCACATCGAGAACGCAAGGGGAAGTTCGAACCCAACTGGCTGGGTCCCTTTGTAATCACTGCTACTTTTGGCTCTGGTGCCTATCAACTCTCAACGACTGAAGGAGAACAGCTCCGAGAACCAATCAACGTTCTCCATCTGAAGAAATTCTACGCCTAAGGCATTCAGTGCTTGGTAAATGTCCTGAAAAAATCTTAAAAATCAGAAAAAGTCCTGAAAAAATGAACATCTTGGTGAAAACCTAGCAATAGGCACCTTGATGATTCACAAAAAAAATCAAAAAATATCAAAAATACAAAAAAATGAAAAAAGAAAAAAAAAAGTGCCTTGGTGAAAACCTGGAAACAGGCACCTCGGTAGCAAAAATAGAATCTCTACCAAGATGGTGAAAACTCGGCAAACGGGCACCACTTGTTCCAAAATGCTCCATCTATCAGCACAATCTTGGTCTTTCCCAGCTTTCCGTCTTGCTTTAGTTTGTACATATCTCCCGGTTTGTTTCTGCATATCCTGGTTTCAATAAGTCGGTCTATACACCAATCAGCTCAAGCGTCTGTATCCTATCAATGTTCAAACTTGGGGGCAATCAATGTCATATCTTATAGTCTCCAATGTATCTTAGACATGTCATATCCACTCAGAGTCCTTTGAAGCTTCAAGTTGAGTCAGTCAGTCAGTCTCGTCTCCAGAAAAGATTTTGCATCAACAACAATCAAACATCAAAACTCAACTGAAAACAATCTGTGCTTTTCATGCTTTTATCTCCTTGTATGCTTAATGATTCGCATTGAGATTTTTGCATATTGTGTCCCTTCGAGCTCTTCAATGATGTCCTTTACAGGATTTAGAGAGTGATGACTGGGGGCATAATCTTTTCTTTGTCTTCTGCTTGTATGTGAAAATCTAACAGCTTTGGAAATTTTGGATTGAAATGGTGTCCGACTGTAAGAGCCTCTATCTCGAATTGGATGGCCATGCGTACCTCGACCATTGATACCCGAAAAATTCAAGGAAGTTTGATCTAACTATTGTCTTTTTGAGTAAGTTCTTTCTCCTACTGTGGAACGCAATCTTGCCTAAGGATGTGAACGATAAAGGGTCACTACGGGTAATTCACATTGGATTTGGAATGATCTCTTGACTGTTTGATGTGTTTGTAACGCAAGGCGTACTCAGGTCATCACGACGTGTATGTTTTGATGCTTGTACAAATTGCTATATCAAAATGGACATGATATTCAGGTCATCCTGGCGTTTGTGCCTTGATGCTTATATCTAATCCGACATTCAACAACTAAAATCAATATTCATATGTCCATGGTTGTTTGACCAGTGGGTGTTGTATTGATTCTTGCACATACAAATCGATATTCATATGTCTATGGTTTCATGGCTAGTGGGCATTGTATTGATTTATCCGGTTATCTAAAAAGTTCAATGATGATAACAAATCGACACATGATCAGTGACTAGGTCCTAGGTCTTAGGTTGCATTTCATTTTGCATGTCTCATTGCATGATCTCACAATGATTAAACGAACTTCAATGCTTAAATGATTCTTCAAATCGCATCTTCAAGTCTAACAAGAGCTGAATCTCACACGAAGGTTCCTCCAATGAAATAGCAAGTAGAATCCTTTTTCGGGATCAAAATTCAAATTTGAGATCATTCATATTATTAACTACTTGCATATTCGACCTTCAATCATCACAGAAATCTAGTATTCAACTTAACTGATTATCTTACATCAAACTATCAAAATTTCAACTTGGTCAACCATGGTCAACTCATGGTCAAACCTAGTCAAACTTGGTCTTTTGGGACCTTCCAACGATGCAGAATGCGTTCTCGGATGTAAATAACCACTTCTCAAATCAATTAACATGCTTCTAAACTATCAACGCTGACTTTTCTTGTCAGATTTCAATTTCATATCATTCAAAGTCTGTAAATCAAATTCTATCGATCAAGTCTATCAATATCTTTCATCAGTGATCAAGATAACAATCACGTCTAGTCACTGATTCATCAAAAGTCCTCATCGCTCGGGGCAAATCTATCATCACTTGGGGCATATCAGATTCATCAAGATCCATATCAATCTGATATTTTCTTAATCTTGTAAACTGTATCAATTTTTGCAACCATCGGATCATAGTGTTCTTTCCTTGGTTCTTCGGCAACTGAAGGATTCAGATGTGATACTTGCTAGTTCTGCTAAGACAATCGAGTCTAGAACGGGTCATTCACTTCTTATCAATCCTAAGGTTCAGAATCAGGCATTTTGACACTTTTTCGCAATCATAGGTTCATTTGCTGCTACAGTGAACATTATCTTTGGTCATTCAAGACCTATTATCTCCATATCAAGTCAATATCAATCAACTCCTATCTCAATATCTTTCAATCGGTTTCTATCTTGAGATCGGTTTATCTTTTGAATCAGTTTCATATCTTTATCAAACACAGACTATCTTTGAACCACTGCGCTTCGCACAGTAATTCAAAGAGGGGCAAAATGTAATACCCCAAAAATGGGCTATAAGTTCATTAACCTCCTATATCATCAAATCATATGAAATCGACATCAAAGTCCTAATCTAAGGCACATCTAAACATCATCAAATCTAATTGATTATCTTAAATTTTGCATCGGAGAATATTCCTAGTAATATTCCTAATTATCTTAATTATCTTTAATTTTATAATTATTTGGCAATAAATCACATTTATCCTAAAATTTGATTAATTGAATATTTTCATATTTAATTAATTAGATTTAATATTTGCCACTTAATTATGTAATTAAATTTAATTCTATCTATTATTAATTGTATTATTTAATTTTGACAATAAATCAAAATTCCTATCTTTAATTGATTAAATTCTTATTTAATTAATTAAAGCATGTTGTCATTATTTAATAATATAATTTTTAATAAAAGTTTGAATAAATAGTTAATTAACCCATAAATTAATTATTTATTTTCAAAAATCAGTTGAGTTGAGGATAAATCACTTTATTTATTTATTTAATTCTTAATTATTATGCATATTCAAAAGAAACAGTTAAACTCCAAATCAGAAAATCAATGCAAGTTATTGACTTTTTGGAACTTAACATCCTTTTAGAGTTCAAAAAGCTGATCTAAACTCTAATTTGAGTTAAAAAGCTGTTTTTGCGTGTTTTTGCATGATTTTGAGAATTAACTATCTTTTATGATCAGATAACTCAAAAATCAAGATGAGTTAATTTGAGTGATTTATGGCTTTTATTCATGCACCTCCAAAGCCCTGGATTTCTATAAATTAAGGCTTTAGCTCTTCACAAATCATCTCATATTTTGCACAATCACGCTGGAGAATTGGAGACTGAGGAATCAACTTGCGAATTCAAAGCTTTGTGAGATCAATCTTATTTTTTTTTGCATTCATATTACATATCATTGTTAGATTCATAGCATATCAATTTTCAATAGCATTCATAGCATATCAATTTCATTTAGCATAGATTTCATATCAGTTTTTACAATTATTATTGCATAGAAAAATCCAAAAAATAGCTTAATTGCATTTATTCCATATCCATCTTTTGCATTCAAATCCTTCATTTAGGTGTCGTCTAGGTCACTGATCTTGATTACAATCTGAGAACATTCATCTCGCACCTATTAGAAGGCAGTAAATCGCTTGGTTAGATAGCTTTCAATTTTGCATGATTTTGATTATAGCTAACCTCTAATGTTTTACTGAGTGTTGTGTCTACAGATCAGGTATAATTTTCACACACACACATATCCAATTATGTAATCTAACTCTTTTTTCATGTTCATCACCTTCAAAAGTAGAGTGTAAATATTTCCAAATTTCATGAGACTTTTTCAAATATTTTACCTGACTGTACTCATTCTCTGGAAGTGCTATCAAAAGTGCTTCTCTTGCAAGTATGTTACACATGAATAGATCTCTCTAATCAACAGTTCATGTTTCAAGATTGTCCTCTTCAATGATAGTCTTATCATTCTTTGTAATCAACCAATAACCTAGTCCTAAACATAGTAGATGTGTCTTCATCTTTTCTTTCCAGCTGTCAAAATTTACTCCATCAAACTTAGGGCTTTCTTTCTTGAAATTCACCATGGATCTCCTTAAGCTATTAAACTTCTTTTTCAAGGACGTGTTGCTTTGATACCAATTGTTAGAAAGTAAAGTCCACCAAGATAACTGAGAAGGGGGGGGTGAATCAATTATCAGATAATTGTAACTTTTATCATCTTCAACAACATTAAACCATATAAGCAATATAATTACCAACCATAGAAAGATATTCATACACAATAACACAATGACACAAGATATGTTGACTAGGGAACCTCTTGATCAAAGAGTAAACCCTAGTGGGAATGATGCCCACAAAAGATGCACTAATATGAATATTCCTTATGAAAGGATGGACTTTTTTAGAAGTCTTATGAAATACATTTAGTACATATGAATCTCTATTAGGAGATTTTGAATCCCTGTTAAAATATTCTAACCTTGTTAAGAGTTATGGAAGACAGAAGGACCCACTGCCCAAACAGCTTCAGAGTAAGATCACTGAACACACTATCCAAATAATATTTTCATTACTCAATAGAATAATATGTTACCTCTTCTCAAACTATGCCAAACCACACTCACTGTTACATCAGATCTCAATTTTAGATCTTTGTACCTCACATGTCTTCCTTCACAAATTCGCTTTCATACTTAGCTCATTTCTTCACTTCATGCATATAGCATCACACACAACTGCTGCTATCATATCATAATTACACACTTACACACTACAACAAGGAAATACATTCCTTCCTTTATACCACACTCAAATAATTACGAATGAGTCGGCATACAATTACAAAATCAAAGTTTCCACACACTACACCAAAATTACACAAAACTATCAGCTTCCAAATACAATAAATCTTCACTAATGTGACCTCAAAGTCTTCACTATCATCCACATCACTATCAATGTTTCTTCAACTTCTCTTTAACTATGCAAAACTAGATTCCATCCTGATTAGGAGATATCATCCAATTTCCACAAACTGCTACTCAGGAACACTGCCTGAATATTGCTTCCACCAAAATGATCATAACTTTCATGAATAAATGAATTACTATCTACGCTCCTAACCATAAACATATAACATATCAAAGAGTATATCTTCAACATCGCATAGCTCCAACTACAATAACCCATGTGCGCTAATGCAAACTATGTCTGCTTCTCTATAAGTCTTTGATAAATCACTGTGTTGACATCAATGACAATGATAGTCATGAAAGCAACAACAACTACTACAGAATGGCTGCCAAACATTTAGCATTCATTCCTAACAATAAGGTTATTAGAAAATGAAAAGGAAAAAAAATTGTAGAGGTTTTCATTACTCAGAGAACACCTAACCCTAAAAATCAGTAATGTGTAGAATCAATTGGAAGAATGTCTTTCATCAAAGACATCATATGATAAATTTACCTACCCAAATCTTAGAGTAGTTGAGATAGCATCATATGGGCTATGTGCACTACTCAGTGTATCAAATTATGTTAAGGCTACATGGGACAAAGAGATTGAAAACTTGAAGGAAAACTTTATAGATTGCATTTCAAGTCTTCCAACTTTAAAAAATTGAAGACAAGAAGGTATATTAAAATTTTCACCTGTATATACACATATTTTGACACCTTTGTCATTTTTGTCAAAGGGGGAGTAATATAGTATGAGAAAATTGCTTATATGTATAAGATATAGATATGTGAAATAGTATGGAGTATAATAAATGGGGGAGTATCCTTATGGAGAAATTAGTAGAAATGTATGATCCACAAAATTTTGCAAATCTTGTAATGGCCATGTGACACAATGCTACAGAATGTTGCAAATTTGTTTTTGAAATTTTGTTGTAAGTTTTTGGGACTTAGCCAATTTTCCCATATGTTGCCATCAATGACAAAGGGGGAGATTGTTGGCAATTTGGATAAGTAGGATATCATGATGTTGTCATTATGGAAACATACATTTAGTGTTAAGACAACATGATCTAAGAAGGAAGTTCTGGAGGAATACTTATGAAAATTTTCTAAGTATAACAATGTTTATCTATCTACACAGAGACCATTTTGATCAACGAAGTTCATAGAAGTACTTTCAATGCATGCACAATTGAACACAGATTATATAAGGTATATTGAAGCTACATCTAAGAGTGGAAGATTGTATGACATGTACAGATAGAGATATCAATGATTTAGAGAAATAGTGTTGAGCCGACTAGAATAGAGAAATGATTATTAATTGATTATCTTGAGTTATGGGATTAATTTTTTTATCAAAATAATGACTTGACTAATTAGGGACGACATCCTAGGTGCTAACCCTAAGGCAAAAAGAGTTAATATTATGTTTTGATAACATGGAAGCCGACTAATTATTTGAGATAGCTAGTATAAAGAGGAATATTATGTTATGAGAAGTTATATGTATGATGTATAAAGCTAATGCAAGTTTATTGTAGACACCTAAATTCATCCTTTAACATTAATTTAATTTAATTTAATTAATGACCCCAAATAACATTATAGTTAAATTTTAATTAATTATATTTGTTAAATTCATCTATTTATTTAATTAAATAAATTCAATAATGATAGTATTTGAATTAAATTTAAATACTACCTTTCATAATGTATTAAATTTTATTTAATCCTAAATCCAATCTAGATGCTATCCTACACACATCACTTTCTATTTAATAAACCTTCTCACTAATAAACTAAGGTTAATTAGGCTAATTTTTGGATTCCTACATCCATTAGTCCTAATTATTTTCTCACACATGTGTGAGCAAATTTTTAAAAATTGCCTTTTCAAAAATTACTAAAATTTGCATAAACAAGGTTTCTTACATTTTTTGATGACACTTGTTACACCTTCTAAAATGGTGAAAATAGACTTTTTCTCTTACACATCTCTTACACACACTTACACATGTACTTGAAGTACACATTGACCTCTTACATCCCAAGTTTCTCACACATGTGTGAGTAAGTCTTGGACTTTGCATGGCTTATGTGTCTCCTTAGTGGCACCTATGTGGATTCCACATAGATGCCACCCCACCCTAGCCCTCCAAAATCCTATAAATAGGACCCTTGACTCAAGCAAATCATCTCTCATTTTGCATGTAGAATTATAATGTTAGTTTATGCTTAGAATTATTTTCTTTGAGTTTTTACTAACCATTTGGTAGTTGCTAAATTATCATTGTAGACTTAGTTTCATTCTATGTTTTAGCTTCATTCATTTTCATTTGTTACTTGCATGCCATTGAGCTTGAGGATTGCTTTCATAGCTCTTCCTTGAGCTTCTTTTGGCCTCTTGCATTGAGTGCTTGAGAGTTGCTTCTATAGCTTCTTCTTGAGCATCTCAATCTTCATTTTACCTTGCATTCATAGTGGAAATCATATTTGTGTTGGGAGATCACACCCACAAATATCTCTAAGAGTAGAAATCAAGCAAGTCTTGGGTGCACTTTCTTATTTCTCATCAAAGATTGTGGAGAAAAACATCTTTGTTTAGTTCTTGCAAGTTTCATAAGTGTTAGATTTATAATTTGAATATATTGCTTATTGCTAACATTTGAATGTTTAAGCTTTCTCTTAACATGAAGGTTTTCATCACATACATTTTGGCACGCCCGATGGGACCCACAATCTCATTTTCTAACTATTCTTCTTAATCTTGTGAAGGTTTCCCATGAATTTTCCTAATAGGCATCTCCGCTCGACCAGAGGTGTCTCTACCTAGAAACACGTGTCTCTACACACAGGCGTCTCTACCTGTAGACAGGCATCTCTGCCTACAGATAGGCATCTTTGCCAGAAAAGATTTTTTCTCTCTTTTTAGTTTGTTCTAATCAGTAAAACTTGTATTTAGTAATCACATTAAGCCTAATGATCATTAGTAAAATACCTAATTGTATCTACAAATGAAGAAAAATAAATAAAAATAATTAAATATTTGTTTTTGTGTACATAGGTGTCTCTGCATACACATAGGTGTCTCTACCAGAAAAGGGAGTTTCCTTTGTGTTATATTTTTTTAGCTGATTAAGTAAAGTTTTCTGACATATTAAGGTTAAAAAATCACTGTCTTTGTCATAAGAAACCTTTTTATGCATTTGTAACTTAATGGGAGCATAAAACTTTAAAACATTGATGGTTAATCTTTTTTTTGTGCAAACATGCATCTTTGCCTATACATAGGTGTCTCTTCTTGTACACAAGCGTCTCTACCTAGAAAAAGGCATCTCGAATAAATAAGTGTCTCCTCCTGTAAACAAGTTTCTATGCCTCCATACATGCATCTTTGCCTATACACAGGCGTGTCTATCTTATTTCAGCATGTTTTCATAATATCTTGTACTTTAAGTTTGTTGATCTGAGTTTTTTGGAAGATACTGACATTTTGTGACTTCTAATAGTGAGTTTGTAGAACGTTGACCAAGATTTGAACATTCTAAGACTACTAATTTGTTTGATTTGTGGGACATTGTTAGAATACCAAACACATTAAACTACATACCAAAGTTATTTTTTAGGTTGCCAAGGAGATTCAATCAAACATTATGTTTTCTTAATGATTTATTAGGCACCTAGCATTAAATAGGAAGTTTATGTTTTTTATAATGATTCATTAGCTAGGGGATTATGCTCTTTTTTGCAAGTGAAAAATTAGAAACCTAGAACCTTTTGAAATGTTGTCTTAAAGAAAATATTTGGAATTGATCATTTGTTTGGTGTGTTTGGGAGAAAACCTCATTGGATAGGAGATTATGCTCTTTTCCCCTTGAGGGAAAATTAGAAATCCATACTCCTTCTTGGGGCCAATTCATGCATTTATTTTCAATCCTTTAGATGGGCCTGTCAGTGAGGTAAAAAGCTCCTGGGAATGACCCACGTGAGAATGAGGTGTTAGCCGACCACTCCAACTCACGTTAATAAAATTTTCTTTTTGGGGTTAAAGCCTCGGAAGCCAGAAAACATTTGAGCTTATACACGGTTCTCACCTAACATTTAGTAGGGCCTCATGGTCTTAATCATGTTTACATGATTACTTGTGTCAAGGTGCTTTGTGGGGATATATTTCCTAGTCATGCTTGTGTAGACACAAAGAGTTTGTTCAAATGGAGACCCTCACTAAAAGGCATTAGTTAGAAGCCACCTGGTTCACCCCTGAAATGTTGATAATCTTCATGTGAGGAGAATAGTAATCTTCCCAAGACACTCACCATATTGAGCCCCCTTCAAAATTAACACTTTGATAATACAGAATCATGGCTAGAGCCATTGTGTGCTTGGTGATGGTCGTATTCTAAGGATTTGTTGGGTGTGTTCCTAAGTCAGTGAGAAAAGGTTTTCAATCTCATCCAACTTCCTTCTAGGGATAAAGAGTGTGCTTGTTACTTTCACTACAAAACAAACCCATACACTTGAATCCTACAAGGTTGCTTTGTCACTTACAAGACTATTTTTGACAAATGTTCTTGTGTTATGAATGGGAACACTGAGAGGGGGGGGTGAATCAGTGTTCTATATATTTAAATCTAAAGCTTGAATCTTAACTAAATTTCTTTAGTACTAAATTAAATAACAATGCAAGTAAAGTAAACACATAACACATAACACCAGATATGATTATGGGGAAACCCAAATAGGTAAAAACCCTGGTGGGAATTAACACCCACTAAGAACTACACTACTATATTATGATCCCTGTTAGCAGATCTTACAACCCTGTTAGGAGTTGATCTTTACAATGCTTTTAGTACAGTGACCTAGTCAAGGGTTGGACCCTATTAGGAGTCTTCTACAATAACCCTGTTAGGGGTGGTTGGCTTATTTCCACATCTCACTCCTCAATGAGAAGGCTACAACCTCCTAGATATCAGATACACACTATATCTGCCAATGGTGAACTACTGCTTGTCTAATCAGTTCCTTTTGTGCACTGATGCTTTAACCTCTTGTAAATATCTACAACATTCTAACTACTCTTAGCATACTTCTTCTCTACTACTACCAACTCTTTATCTCATTCCATACTCAAATACAAAGGCCCATCTTATTTATATGCGTATACAAAACTATTCATTAAGTCAGCCTATAACTAATTACATATAATGCTTCCAAATGAATTGGATCAAGCATGTTTACATAAAATTATATTAACATGTCTATAACCTAAATACAATAGGCACATAGCCTTTACAAAACAATATTATACACGCTAACCAAAATACAAACAGTCAGCTCCATACTCTGTTATGTTCTACCACTCACTGTCTGTGACACTTAAATTCACTATATCTTCATCATACTAACTCATCTGATCATGTTCTCTTAGAATTAGCATGATTACATACTCAGAATCTTATCTTCAAGGGCACATCCCATAACTCAGTCATACACATGTGCGTTGATGATCTATTCCTCTAGTGCTCCACTGACTATCTAGTCTTCATACTTAACCAAATTCTAATCTTATGAGTAAGTGCGCTGACTTCAAAACTCTATATGAATTTTTTGTCATAATGAAAACACTAAATCATAGTCAACTTTCCAAAAAACCCCCCCTTTCTCATTAATAGCAACAAAGGAATATGGAGAAGTTAATAAACTGAGTCTTACACAAAAAATTTCTAACATATAACTTATATCTCCCTTTTACTCTACTCCCCTTTACATCATATATACTGCTTCATATTCTCCCTTCTACTATATATTCTAATCCCCCTTTGACATTAATGACAAAGGTGCTCAAAAATGTATCTACAAGTACTTACAAAGTGAGTACATCTGGATATGCAATCTTCAAGTTCTGGATCTCTTGTTGCCAAAATGCTTTCAGTGTATTTATAGTCTGGAGATGGGCGCACAAAGCATAAGTCAACTTCTCCATCTTCTCCAAATTTGAACTCAGACCTTGATCATATGTCACCATAGTGGCATCAATCTCCTTGATATTCTAATTTAGCACATCTAATGAGGGTGCAAGTGCATGTCTTAACTGTTCTTGCCTAGCCCTTATCTTGGCCATTTCTTGTGCTACCTTCTCTTACTTGTCTAACTGACCTTGATAGACATTGTTACACATATTTACATCTATGGAGGGACCTTCTACTAATTTCCTTATTGCTTCTATCATATTTATTTCTTCTTGAATCTTCTTGGAAAGGTCTACTGTTAGTTTGTCTTTGTTCATACAATCATCTATTATTTTCCTTCCTTTAGCTACAATCTCCTTCAATATAGCTTGACCAACCTTTAATGAACTAAGGTCAAGTGTGAATTTTTCTAACAACTCATTCAATCTTTTCTTAAGATATTTTCCTTTTGCAACCTTGGATGTTGATTCTTCTAGGCTTGAGAAGTTTTCTTTGAAACTTGTTATGATGGAGCTAACATCATCTACTAAATGTATACTAGATACTTTCTTGTCTTCAGACAGTAGGCTATTTAATATGTTGACTGATTCAACAAACAATGGATTCCTCATCACCTATTTCTCATTTTCTTTCTCCATTGCAAGCACATTGATATTAATTAGGTCTTCTTCTCCCCATGAATCTAAACTTGTTGCATCAGGAGTCAGACTTGACACCAATGATATTGAGGGATTAGGGGTAAGGAGTGAACTTTGACTAACATCCATTACCTCAGTCTTAGCAATTACTGGAATTTCAATGGAGGGCTCATTTGTAGGTTCATCTTTCTTCTCTTCACCCTCTTTCTCCTTTTCTTCTTCCTGTCCTATTAGATCCTCAATTTTAACTTCTTCTTGTTGCATACATAGAATTTTAGCCTCTTCTATACTTACAAAGGCTTCTTCAAACTTTTCCAAGTCTTTATCTATGGCTGCCATTGATATTTCCACATCATCAATCATAATCATATCATCTTTTGTTCCAGGCATGGGCACATAATTCATTGCATCAGTATACATTTTCACTATGGGCGCTGAATCTTGCAGACCTATTATAGGTACATCAGGGATCTTTAACCCTTTTTCTTCCTTAGATGGAGCTTGGGTTACAGGCGCAGTAGGTGGATACATGTGCCTATCCAAGAACACCTTCTCAAATGCTTTTTCAGTCTCCTTGGATACCAACTCATAGTCTTTGTTCATGATTTGCAAGGTTCTCATTTTGGTTCTAAGGTGTGGCTTCACCAAATCCAATAACAATGATTTTTCTTCAAATGAAAAAATAAGGAGGCTTTCATCTAATATATTTTTCCTTATTCTGAAGTCTTCCTCAATAGCCCATCTCTTCAAAAACTCTAAGATGTTCCATACACTATCTAGAATGACTGTCTTAAGTTCCAAGACTATCTTCTTAAACTTAATCATGTGCTCTATTATCATGGAATGGATCTCATATTTGTCAATCTCACTATATTTATCATAGAACTTAGATATCTGATCAATTCTTCCTTCATCAATTATCCTAGTCCTCAACACTTGTAGATTTGGTTTGCATCCTACCTCAGGAGGTGCTTGAGTGTTATTCCTTTGACTTCTTGTTGTCCTAGAGGATGGATGGTTTGTGCCAGTCTGCTTCTTCCTCTTAGGCATCCTTCTATACTCAAGAGGTGGTGTGGACTCCAAATCAATAGTGGGAGTGGGCACTAAGGTGCTATCAACAATTTTTCTCTTCTTTTCCTTGAGAACATCAGACTTCTCTATTTTTACTTCTACAGAGGGTGCACTCTCAAGTTGCATTGCAATCTTGGCTTCCCTTGCCTTATCTAAATTAGCTTGAGTGACACCATGAATCTTAAGTATCTCATAGGTGATTTTAGAAGCTTTTCTCTTAGGCGCAGCGTTGTTCAAGACTACATCTACTTGTCTTGTCTTTTCCTCATAGGTACCCCATCTTGGTTCATTGGGATCCTTCGGTGCTGATAGAAGGACTTACGGATATGCTTCTAGAATATGTTCCTCCACTTCATAACCAAGTGGATGAATCCACTTAGTTCTTGGCTCTACAGCTTCCATGCATGTGATATCTATCTCCACCATGAAACAAATTCTATCCTTGTACTTTTCAACTATGCTCTCAAGTATCATATACCTTCTTTGCATCTTTATCCTGAATGTATTTATCTCCAACTCCATGTAGTCTTTCAAGGTGATTTCATATGATGGCTTGAATGATATTTGAGGCATTGTAGGAAAACTCTTGTCAAGCTAAAGATCTAAAACTTTACCAACTATATGGAATTACATATAGATGATTAGTGACCCAAACCTGAATATCTTACTCTTATCATGTTTGATTGCCCTAATATTATCCATCAACTATGCATGCAAGATTTTACAAAAGTTGAAGTTTCTATTTTCTTTCACCAATCTGATAGCTACCAAAATAGTGGTTGTGGACACACTATTTACCCTATTTTCATGTTGGAACCTATAGCCAAGTATTATAGACATTATTTTTATATCTTTCTCTTCTATAAGCTCAATTTTCATCCTGTGCTTATCACTGTGAAACTTACAAGCTTGCTCTACCAGTTTCCTAACATCCTTACTAGTGGGAAGGATGGTGCCAGTCTTAGGTAATCCTATCATCTCATGAATGAGATCAGTAGTTGTAATCACCTAAAAATGGACAAAGACAATTCAATGATAAATCAAGTCAAATCAAAGAAAATTCAGGACAAGATAGAAGCAATTGAATCACAATGCATAATTAGCCAATCAAAATTAAAATCAAGTCTTAATTTGAGATAAATCAAAATTGAGTGTTTTAATCAAATACAATAAAATCAAAGTACAATTAATTCTATTAATTGTATATTCTTGGATTAAATTAAATTCAACCCATTCAAGGGGTACATGGCTAAAATAAATCAATTAAATCAATTAATAAATCTCAATTACTCTCAACAACCCAAAAGGAGAGAAAATCCGGGCAACCAATGAGATTTAAGGAAAGACATTCACATGGATCAAGTCAAATTCAATCACAATCACTCAAAGTGAAAGAGCATCTTGACCATTGATCTTGTCTACTTGTCCCAAGCTTTGAGGACACAAACTTTGCATTGTCTTCAAAGGATGGAACCAAGGACTCAACCAAGGCTTAATCATGATCAACTACACTACACCCCCTACCATTGGTAAAATCTATAAAAGGAAGGCCTAAATTCATCATAATTCATAACCACATATCTTAGAATTGCATCAAACCTCTTGCATTTTATAGCTAGAAAGGAATTTAAGAGCATAATTAGCATTTACTTTGATCTAATTGTTAGCTTTATCTTGTTTATCTTATCAATTCTCATTCTAGGACTGTCATTAATGGTAGCTTGCTGAGAGTTTCCATTAACATCCTTAGATAGAGAGCCATAGGATGCTCAATTAATCATTAATTTTCTAAATAGTTGCTTAATTGTGGTTTATTTAGTTTCTATTTCAATTATTGTCAATACTAATCCTATGAAGGTATATTCCCTTGTACACAAAATGGCACCTACCATGGGGTAGAATGCTTCACTTTACTAAATGATCAGATTCATATCATTTTTTTCAAATTTGCATGTCTTTAACTCTCAGCTTTTTCAGGAAAAAAATGCTTTTGACAGATGAAGCAGTGCTTTTGCACAATAAAATGATGCTTTTAAACATTGTTCCAGTGCTTCTGCAACAAATTTGGGCGCCTTTGCCCTGATCAATGGCGCTTTTGGTCTTTCTGTCATCTGTCTATCATTCTTTCAACACTTTTGCTATTTTACTGAGCGCATTTTTCTGACTACTAGATGCTTTTGATATTTTACTTAGTGCTTTTGCTATGATTTTACCGCCTTTAATCAATTCAGTAGCACTTCTGCTAGATATTTGTGCACTTTTGAATTTTCTGACAGAATTGAAGCAGTGCTTTTAATCTGTTAGATAGTGCTTTTATGTAATAAAGTAGTGCTTTTAAGCAATAAAATAGCACTTTTGCAAAATTTGTTAGTCTGATTAATCTAACTGTGGTAAAATGATTTATTGTATTCTACAGGATGTCTGATCACAAAAAGGTGAGAAAACCAAAGAGCAAGTTTAATCATGAAGGCAAGGCTTTAGCTAGGAAGATCAAGAGGGAAAACTTTGCTGATATCAAAGCGGTTCTTGAGGAATCACAAGAAGAGGAAAACCAGGTATATTAAAATTATCTCAAGATTGTAGAAGCTTATAAAACCAAATTTGTATCACTTAATTGGATTTTTACTCCTTAGTTCAAGTTTTCCTTAAAATTTTCAAATAAGGTTTCTAAGATTCGATACATAAACTTTTCTTCTTCAAATTCGATTTGGTTTCCCCTCATTGTGATTGTTTGTGTTGACTAACTTGCTGGTGGAAAAGCACATTGGGGAAGGAAAGCTATTGCCAAGGTAATGTTAAAAATGCCAAAAATCACTCAAAATGCCCTTAACTTTTGTTAGCTACAAGGAAAGGTAAGCCTCAAACTAGTCAATATTTTCCCTTAAATTCTGGCATTGGAGCATTTCAAAATCTAGTAATTACAAAATAGCCTCTCTTTATTTAGAAATTTTAGCATTTAGGCCTATGCTCTTCACTTCTTCTAGTGAATCAAAATGCCAAAGGTGTTGAACTTTTTGATTAATAAGAAAGGTTGAGGAATCAAGCACATAAAATCAAAGCCCCTTGTTTGTGGAAGAGAGTAGAAATACTCAAATCCCTATAGTTAGTGGGTGAAAGAAAGTGAACAACATTGTTTATTGTGTTTGGGAACTAAAGGAAAAGTTAAGGATATGCTCTTCACCTTTTGGTGAACCAAATTCCCAAAAACTTGACCTTAACTCCATTTCCTTGCTTTACATGAACATGCTAGAACATTAGTGGGCTCACCTCCTGAGTTTTCCTTAACAAGGCCAGTGAGAGGGACAGCCCAAAGTGGGATACACTCACTTTTGTTGTGGGAATCCAGCCCACTATAAAATGAAACACATACATCCTTAATGGGGTGTGTGACAAACAGATTTTAAATTTTTTGAACATCCTCTAGTAGTCCTCACGGATTGCACCAAATTGTACTTTTTTGCATGTTGGAAGCCCCTTAACATACTTGGGGGATGAAATTTTAAGATCTATTTAAACGGATTCTACATTAAATCCTTGATAAAATAGCAAGACCACCTTTTAGAGCCATTTTTATGAACCAAATCTTGTGCTAGGTAGGTGATTGAAGTGTCTTTTTGTGAAAAACCCATGACAACATTCTTCAAATCAAATATTTTGTGTTAAGAGGGTAAAAAGAGACAAGTGAATGTGTGATTGTTTTGTTTGAAATATATAAACAAGTGAGAGAGATATCCATTGAAAATTCATCTTACATTTTTAATCTCTTCAATTTAAAATCAACAATTCTCGAACCAAGGATCATTCCAAATCAAACCATTGTTGGATACCGGTTTCCACGCAGTCCCACACATATAGAGTATCTTTACAAGGAGATAGCACTCTTGTTGCAAATGAAGGACAAGAATACCAAAGTCTTTTCAAAGGCCCTAATCAAGAAGAAATTTTCCCAAACTTGTTTGACCAAAGACTTGGAGAAATGGATAGGAATTCGGCTTATCATAATTACCAACCAGGAGGGAATAATCAAAACATCAATAATGCCAATCATAATCCCAAAGAAACACTTGGAGAAAAGGTTGAGAGAGCATCCCAAGATCAGGAATTCCTAGAGGTCATGGAGAAATTAATAGATAAGGATAGGGAGAAGTTCTTCCTAAACCTAGCTCAAACGGGAGTAAAGCTTCCCTATGATTTTGATATTGACCAACTCAAGAAAGACCAACAGAAAGATGACCCTATGAATGTTATGACTAGGAAAATAAAGACCTTCCAAGAAAAAAATGATACCATGAAAAAGGTAGCTGAACCTAAAGCCTTTTCCATCAAAGCTTTGTGTCCTTTCCCTTTCGACAAAAGCTTAGTTATGGTATCCTTTCCTTTCAATACCATTTTTCCTAAATGAGATAAGTACATGGGTAAAATAGACCCATAGGATCATTTAAGAGATTTTTGTGCCCTAAGCATTGAGTTCATGCATAATGACACATACCTAATGAGACTCTTTCCTAGGATTTTAGGAGGTTCCGCCATGGAGTGGTTCTCAAAACTATCCCCAGGAATAAAGACCTTTGAGGAGTTAGCCTCCAAGTTCATAACCCATTATTCTTATAACATTGAGCATGAAATTACAATGCTCAAGTTATGTGATACCAAAAAAAAAGATGGAGAGTCCTTCCTATGATTCCTACAAAGGTGGAGGACCATGTTTGCAAGGTATCCACGAAGTATCCCCGAGAAAGAAAAGATGGAGATCTTCACCAATAATTTGGCCACAGAAATGAATTATAGATTACAACTCCAATGTCCCCCAACATTTGAAAAACTCATCAAAAATGGGATCAAGATTGAGGAGGTATTGGTTAAGAGAGGTGAAATAAAATTATTTAAAGATAACAAATCCAATAACACCAACAACAACAACAACAATAATTATGTGGCTAAATATTTCAATAATCAAGGGTCCAATAATTACAATGATAAATCTAAATCATGGATAAATAATAACAACAAAAACCTTGTGAATGATGGATTTTTGGAGGCCTACAACTTGAAGGCAACCCCTTTTACCTTGTCATATGGAGCTAATTATTCAAACAATGTCAATCAATCAAATAAAGCTCCATTTAATTCCAATAATGCCAATAACAATCCCAACAATTCCAACAATAATGCCAATAATCCTAATGTGAATAAGTCCAAATATTTTTTCTCCAATTATAACAAAAGAAAATTCACGTATTTAGGTGAACCTTTGGAGAACGCATTAAGGACCTTGGTCACCAACAAAGTCATCACATTACCCAATACAAAAGATTATGAACCTCAAGATAAACCTTATTGGTGGAACGACTCTCATCATTGTGAATATCATCGAAATAGAGGCCATCCAACCAATGAATGCATGAGATTGAAACACTTGGTGCAAGACTTAATAGATAATGGGACCATCAAAATTGAAGGACCTCAAAACAATAAGGACCACATAGCTTTCAAGAATCCCTTCTTGAATCATGAAAAGGGTGAGTCATCTAAGGCTAATCAAAATTAAAAAAAGGCAATGAGAAAGTGAACTTTGCCCATACTTGTGATAACACAATCAATACTTTAAGAGAAGGGGATAATACTATAAATCTTGTCATAGTAAAGAAAAATTCAAGAGAAGCATCATCAAATGTTGTCACTAGGGGGTAAGCATCAAAAATTATTCTACCCAACAATGCTCCTAAAGTTGCGATATCAAATCAAGCTTCAACCTCATCATCAAAACAATACAACTTGGTTGATCAATTACTAAGAACTCCTACTCAAATCTCTATCTTGGAGTTACTCAAATTACCACCAATCCATAAAGACATTTTGGAGAAAGCTTTATTGGAAACTAATGTGCCTCTAGACTTGGAGGTAGACAAATTCCAAAATATGGTAGGGTGCCTCATTGCACCCCATTGCCTATCATTTTCCAAACAAGATGACTTGTCTCTTAATCAACCCCAAAATCTGCCCTTACACATAGAAGTGTTAATTCACAAGCATAGGGTGAAAAGAGTCCTTATAGATGGAGGATCCAGCCTAAACATTTGTACCCTTAGCCTAGTAAAAGCCCTAGGATTTTCTGAGGAGGCTATTGACCCTAAGAAAAAGATAACCATAAAATCCTACGATGATGAAGAAAGAGCTTCAAAATGAGTCATAGTGTTAGCCATAAGGGTTGGACCTATGCAAAAAGAGACCATATGCCAAGTGCTAGACCTAAAATTGACTTACAATATCTTACTAGGAAGGCCATGGATTCACAAGATGCAAGCTGTACCATCTACTTATCATCAATGCCTAAAGTTCCCTTATCTAGGACAAGAGATAATGGTAAGTGGGGATCTAAACCCATTCCAATATTGTAATAATGTCAAGCCTATCAATGACTCCTTAGTACCACACAATGCAGAAGGGTCTATACCTAATCAAATGGAGCAAGGTCAAAGTTCTAAGGACATCCCTTTGTTGAAAGGAAAAGAAAATATGGAAGAAGAGGTTGTTATTAAAGATACACCAAAACTCATTAACCTAGCTACATCAACTAAAGGAAAAGAGAAGGTTAATGAGGATAACATTATTGAAGAACCAAAAGAAGACCATACCAAAGATATCCAAGTGTATACTAAAGAGGCCCATTATCAAAAGATGGACCAAATGATGAAGAATTTTTACAAGCAATGCAATATCAAGCAAAAAGGCGTAGGTGAGTACTCCTTATCTATGATGGACTTACCTTTATCACCCAAATCCTTTGGAAGACCCTCAAATCTACCCCATAGATATAATGATAAGTTTGTGAGGGAAAGTACATCATCCACCATGGATGAAGAAGATAATGAGATCCTAAATTGGTTATATAAAGATGAAGAATCAAGTGCGCATGTTAAACATATTCAAAATGTAACCATTTCCACACATCAATATGGGAAAGGGTTCTCAATCATGAAAAAGATGGGGTACAAAGGTCAAGGACCTTTAGGCACAAGGAATGAAGGACTTGTTGAACCAATAGAAAGTACATGGTGAGTTACCAAGGAGAAAATAGGATTAGGGTATCTTGAGGAAGGATACACTCAAAAACATCATCCCGAACTTCATAGCCAAATATTACAATTAGAATCTCACATTGATGAGGATTCTAATGAATGGGAATGGGAGACCTTATCAGATGAGTCTTGCCATGATAAGGGTATTGATGTTATTCATACCTATACTTCTACCAAAAATAAAGGACCAATAGCAGAATCAAGTTCAAATCAAGCATCTAGTTCTAGTCAAGTGATCCTAAATGATGTACCAAGAATAGAAATAGAGATAAATCAATGGGTAGGTGAACCATACATTCCTTCATGGAGACCTACTATGGAAGAATTGAATGTTAGGTTTAATCCACACGAGTTCTATCCAACAAAAACCCTAGAGGAGTCTAGTGAGGAGGACTCTGATCCTTCTTCTTTAGAACATTTAGAGGAAGCCCATGTCAGAGACTTTCAAGATACAATGTATGAACCATCCAATAATGAGATATATACCTTAAATCCAATTGAAACAAACCTAAGTATTGACCCATTAACTCTCATACACCCGGAATTAATCGAATGGAATTCCATTGAACCAACTACCCTTCCAATTTTATTGAATGACAACATGGTGTCCCAATACCTTAACACGGTTGAACCTTCTTCTAGCAGAGAATATCAAGAAGAATTGATCAAAGGGAGCATCCAAACTTTCAATCCGAGAAAAAATGAAAAAAATGAAAAAAATAGAAAAAGAAAATAATCAAGTGTTGAAAACCACATTGTGGCAACATTAGATCAAGAAAAAAAAAGAAGAAATAAAGGATGTTTCCAAAGGTGAAAACCCAACTAAGGCACCTAAGGAAGGGATTTTAGATGCTCTACTAGAACATTATGAGGAAAGCTCTCCAATCTTAATTGAGCCAGGATCAAAAATAGAGTCAAAGAACATCCACCTAGCAGCATCACTATCTAGCGAAGAAAGAACATAATTCATTAAGTTCTTTAAGGAAAAACAAGTTAACTTCACATCATCTTATGATGATATGTTAGGTCCAAATCTGATAATGCATCATCTAAATATCAAGGAAGGAGACAAACCTGTTAAGAAAAAGCTAAGGAAGATGCATCCTCATATAGCACTACTTGTCAAAGTGGAGTTAGAGAAATTATTGAAAGTAGGATTTATTGTTGGATACAATTGTCTAAAGGACATTGTTGGATCAGCTATGTGTTGTCTTTGATGTCACACAAATGTCATATCAATTATCATTCTCAATGTCTACCAAGTTCAGTCGGTCAGCTAAGTGGTTCTCAGTGTCTACCGAGCTCAGTCGGTCAACTAGGCGGTTTTAAAGGAAACATGACAGGGTAATAGTGTTAACCAAGCCTCCTCGGTTATCGAAGGAAAATTAGTGGTTACTGAGCTCTCTCGGTCTTTGAAGGATGTTGTAGAATTTGTTGTGGTTACCGAGTTCACTTGGTCACCAAAGGAAATCTTTTCAGGATTAATGTTTACCAAGCATGGTCGGCCTTTCAAAGGATTTTGTTATTACAGTTTGTTTATCTAAGCCAACTGTTATAATAATTATTAGTGCCAACTTCACAATCTAAATGTTAATTAAAATGGCATATATATATAGAAGGTCAAGTGGTGAATAAAACATATACAGCATGCAGAAATCATTTTGAAAAAAGGGTATGTGCAAATTTTGAAGGATGGTTAGATATCCTTGAGGAGCAGCAAAGATTTATTTGATCAGTAAGGATCTAGTGAAGCAGAACAGAGATCTATATTCAGCAATTCAGTTGCAGGTCATTTCATTGTTACTCTCTTACAATTGTAGTAGTGATATCAAAATCTCTTAACCGAGTTGGTTTAACAACCATTTTTTAAATCCTCTAACAAGGTGACAGTTCTATTGAATTGTTTCAAGACCTCTTACAAGGCCACTCCTAGCAGGGTGATTAAATCCACTAACAAGGTCACACCTAACAGTGTGTTTTGTAACCTTTTACCGGGCTGGCTTCTAACCAGGCATCACTTCAGAATAGTGAAAAATAGTAACTAGTTACATTGGTGGTTTTTCCCATATTGGGTTTCCACGGTAAATCTGGTGTCTCTTGTGTTCATGTTATTTTCTTTATTCATGTAAGTTAATCAGTGATGAATGCTTAAGAATAGTTTAATTATTACACACTTCAAGGATCAAATTTTAGCATTTCTTTGTATATTTACCAAGTGGTGCAATAAATAATTTGTTAAGATATTTAAGAGATTAGTGGTAATATTTTTGTGGTTAACTGATTCACCCCCCCTCTCAGTTACTACATCTATATTTCAAACATTTATAAGGGCCACTGATTGTGCACAATGGATCTCAAATATAGTGCCAGTATCAAAAGCAGACAAATCCATCAGAATCTACATGGATTTTAGAGACTTAAACTTGGCATGTCCTAAGGACGATTTCCCACTTCCTAGTATTGATTTCATTATGGACCTAACAGCGGGACACTCTATGTTTTCACTCATGGATGGATTTAGTGGATATAATGAAATAAAGATAGCACCAAAAGACCAAGATAAGACTATTTTTACATATGCATGGGGTACTTTTTGCTGGAATGTCATGCCTTTTGGTTTGAAGAATGCCAGAGCAGCCTATCAATGGTCAATGACCACAATATTCCATGATATGATGCATACATTCATGGAGGACTATGTGGATGACATATTAGCCAAATCTCACTCAAGAAAAGAGCACCTACCAATTTTGGTGAATTTTTTTCAAAAGCTAGAAGAATTCAAAATGAGACTTAATCCAAAGAAATGTGCATTTGGAGTCCAATCCGGAAAACTACTAGACTATATAGTATATGCAAAGGGAATAGAGGTGGATCCTGCTAAAGTAAAGGCTATAATGTAAATTAAGCACCTAAAAACATTATTCAAGTGAGATCTTTACAAGGAAGGATCCAATCCATTAGGAGATTTATCTCCCAATTAGCGGAAAAATGTCATAATTTCACCCAACTTTTGCATAAAGATACAATTTTCAAATGGGATGAAAAATGTGAAGAAGCCTTTAATCTATTGAAGAAATATCTTGAATCCACCAATCTTGATGCCACCTATTAGAGACAAGCCCTTGATCATATACATTTCAGCAACAGAGAATTCATTGGGGGCACTTTTAGCACAAGAAGATGAAACAGGAAAAGAAAAGGCAATTTATTACATAAGTAGAACCTTGGTCAAATACGAGCTGAATTATACATTCATGGAAAGGGAATTCTTGGTTGTGGTTTTTGCTTCCCAAAAATTATGCCATTATATTCTAGCCCACAAGATAAGGCTCATTGCCAAAATTGACCCTTTGAAGTATCTACTTAGTAAAACAACATTGAATGGAAGGCTAGCAAAGTGGGTTATGGTGGTAAGAAAATTTGACATAGAATATGTTGATAGAAAATCAATCAAAGGGAAAGTCATTGCACACCAATTAGTAGAAGCACCACTTCAAGATGATCATCCCATTCAAGTGGAATTCCCAGATTTAGAGATTGTGAATGTTGAGGCAAAGACATGGCAATTATATTTTGATGGTTCATACAATCATCATGGATCAAGAGTAGGCATACTTTTAATCACTCCACAAGGCTCTACTATCCCTAAATCCTACAAATTTATATTTCCATGCACAAATAATATAGCAAAATATGAAGCCTTGGTTATTAGAATCAAGTTGGCATTAGAGTGGAAAGTAACAGAATTAAAGGTTTATGGAGATTCACAATTAGCCATTAACCAAGTCAATGAAGAATATCAGATGAAAGATGACAAATTGATACCCTACAAAAACATGGTGGAAAGTCTTAAAAAGTATTTCATACTTATTACATTTGAGCAAGTGCCAAGAGAAAAGAACAAAGCAGCGGATGCAATGAAAACTTTGGCTTCACTTCTATAGATGCTTGATTAGAGTACCAGATATGAATTCCTGGTAGAAGAAGTGGATCAACCCGCGTTTAACCCTACCCACCCTTATACCATTTTCTTGTTAACTACAAATGAATCACCTTGGTATGGACCTATTTACACTTACTTGAAACATCAAATCTTTCCCATAAACCAAACTAGGAATCAAAAGAAAAGTTGCATTCAGCAAGCCACCTGATACACCATAATCTCTGAAACATTGTATCACAAAAGTCTAGACAGAATGCTCCTTAGGTGTTTAGAAGAGGAGGAATCAAATGTAGCCTTGTGAGAATTCCATGAAGGAATTTGTGGATCACACTCAAATGGAATACCCTAGCTAAGAAACTTCTTAGGATAGGATATTTTTGGCCTACGATGGAGAAAGATGCTTGTAACTTTGCAAAAACTTGTAGAAAGTGTCAATTCCATGGAAACTTGATACATGTACCCGCACAAGAGCTTCATCGAATGACAACACCTTGGTCATTCTATCAATGGGGTCTAGAGCTAATAGGCATGATTTATCCACCATCCTAAAATGGTCATAAATTCATCATCATGATGACTAAGTACTTTACCAAGTGGGTGGAAGTTGTACCCTTATCAACTACAATAGGGAAGTAGATATCTTTGTTTATCCTTAATCATATTATTTGTAGATATGGCATACCTCATGCTATCATAATGGATAATGCAAAGCATTTCAAAAAAAAAAGACCTAAAGGAATTATGCACTAAGTTTCACATGATTCATCACTCTTCTTCAATCTATTACCCCCAAGGTAATGGACAAGCCGAGGCAACAAATAAAAACATCTTGAAAAATTGAAGAGAATGGTGGAAAATTCAAGTAGAGATTGGCACATCAAAATAAACCCAACCTTATGGGCTTATAGAACAAGCATAAGAATGCCAATGGGAGCTACACCTTTTTCTTTAGTCTTTGGAGTAGAAGCAGTTTTGCCTTTGGAGGTAGAACTCCCATCTTTGAGGGTATCTCTTCATGGCTTGATAAGTGAGGAAGACTATAGGGTTGCAATATTACAAGAACTAGAACTCTTAGATGAGAAATAGAAGAAAGCATTTGATCATTTGAAGGTGCACCAAAATAGAATGTCAAGGACTTACAATAAGCACATCAAGTCAAGAACATTTCAAATAGGTGACCTAGTTTTGTGAGAAAATCCCAAGAATCAAGTAGAAAGAGAAAAGAAAGGAAAATGGGAAGCAAATTGGTTAGGACCATTTATCATTGTTGAAAATTTTGGGACCGGCACCTACAAACTAGCAGATTGTGATGGTGAAGAGCTACAAGAACCTATTAATAGCATACATCTAAAGAGGTTATATACATAAGGTAGAGGAAAGAGTATAAAGAGTATAATATGGAGAGCATCATATTTATTTTACATAGTCAAAAGAGATCCTGAAAATACCAAAAACATTTGAAAAAGAGAAAAGAGAAAACAAATTGAAAAGCAGAAAAGATCAAAAATAGTGGAAAATTGAGCATGAAGAAAGTAAAAACATTCATATATGATCCTCAAAAAGATGTTGTCTTGGTGAAAACCTAGCAAATAGGTGCCTTGATGATATGAAAAAAAATTGAAAAAAAAGAAAAAGAGAAAAAAGAGAAAAAGTGCCTTGGTGAAAACCTAGCAAATAGGCGCCTTGGTAGCAAAAAAAGAGAAAAGTTTTAAAAATAGAAAAAAGAGAAAGATCTATTCAATCGGTGAAAACCTGGTAAATAGGCACCATTGAAAGTCCAAGTCATTCACATACCTATAAGGTCACCTTGTAAATATTGCATTCGCCAGCATTTGTATATATTGCATAATAAAACCTCACAACTACATTTGTGAGTACCTCAACATTTTGGTCACCTAATCTGCAAATTGTCCTAAGTCCCACAAATGAAATTATCTCACACTAGGGGAAATCTACTCAAAAGGAGAAAGGATTCATCAAAGCAAGCTTTATTCAATTAAGGAATCAATTCATCAATTTTGAAAGAGGAAGACTTAATCAAATCTACATTCTAATCCAATTTGAGCCAAGATCTCACATGACCTTATCTTTATCAGGATTAAAAGTATGAAATGGATGGAACTACACTTGACATATGGATTTGAAAAACATTGCAAGAAATTTTTCTAAGTATTGACTCAATTGATGAAATCACGTCTTTCTAGCGAATCGATGAAAGGTTTAGACTAGAAAAGCTATGATGAAAGGATGATATTTTTGTTGATTTCTGAATGACTGTATTAAAATCAAAGTTTTAAATCATGTATTATTTGTATAAGGACATGATCATCAAAGAATCATCAAGGACTTGTACATAGGATGAAACTAAGATTTCTACTTGTTTACGCAAAAGGATACCTTGGCTATTTTGATCTTCAATATCATAATACCAACATCCACTTGCAACATCTAATCCAATAAAATTGGTATTCGCACTCTCATGATTGGCCTCAACCAGTGATATTCATACTGAAGAGAGATGGGAAAGAAAATAAAGAGGGGCAAAAAACATTCATATCATCATAGTTAAACTAGTGATGGTTGTACTAAAACAGGATCCAAAAAATGCTCAATGATGATTATAAGCTCCAAATTTTGAATAATGACAGTTAGCTGCATTCATCTTAGATTAAGTACATTGTATATATTGGATTTCCTTTCTTAGCTTAATTTTAAAGAGGAAAATAAAAAGGGGGTGTACTCAAATCAAAAATCAAAAGATCATCAAAAATAACTATATAGGATCGAGTGTGTTGGAAATTAAAAGCAAAGTGCATTTCATTAGTTCAATTGCATTATATTAAGGTCATTTTTGAGTTTCATATCTTCAACATTTGAATTATTAGGTGCATTACATTAAAGTCATTTTTAACTTGCATATCTTCAACATTTGAATTATTAGGAGCATTACATTAAGGCATTATCATTAGATTACATTCATCTCATTTAAGGTGCATTACATTAAGTGCATTGCATTAGATAGAAATCATTACATCCATTAAGGTCATTGAACATTAAAGACATATCATACATGATAGAACCATCCATGCATATTACATATATGAGTAAAAGCTCATAAATCATTGCATCAATACATCACATTTACGTATCAAAAGAAATGCACTCATTAGATTCATTATCCACTTATTATCCATTGCATACATCAATATCCTAAAGTAATATCATTACGCATTCATCTATTATATGTCATACATAAGACAAAACATTTAACCATCATTAGGACATATACATACATTGAAAATTGCATTCTGAAAAGCATAAAACAAAGCATATAGAATCATATAGAGCTTCATATCATGTAAAATGCCTGAAAAAGAGATCCAATACATAAATATATCATATATAGTCAAATCTATCAAATAAAAGTATCAGAGTCCATCATACCATCATCATAAAGGAAAAAGATATCAAAGTCTATAACATGATCATAAAAGCAATATCCAAAGATCAATGTCCATCAACTATCAAAGTATCAACATAAATAACATCAATCAATCAAAAATGATACAACAAAGGTCCAATGTCTTGATCATAGCAATGGAACGGAGATCATATATCATCAAAGTGCAAGAGAAACAATGGAAATATCTCATGAGAAATCAATTGATAGAGTCACCAGGACCATCGGTACCATCACGATTAGGAGCACCATCAGGAGGCCGACTAGAACTAGCTTGTAAACCATGCTGACTTATAGCAGCCATGAAACTCTACATCATCGAGCTCATCTATGAAACCTGCTACTGAATGCATGATATATGAATCTACAAAGATGCAACATCTGATGCTGAGGCTAGCCCATGACCCTTTACTATAGAAGACTGAGGAGGAGGAATTGAAGAAGATGGCATTGCCAAAGAAGAAGGATCACCCAAAGATGGAAGAAATTGAGAAGATGAAGGACGTGAAGATGATGAAGGCATGGAAGTTGAAATAGAACCAGAAGTAGAAGAAGCTTCCTGAACCACAAGAACAATCAGAGGAATAACCTGCTGAGAAGGAGGACCCTATACCTGATCAAGAAGTACCTATGCAACACCTGCATCCATATCCCTCTAGCACCTAGCCCTAGGCCTATCAATTGGATCTCTAGCCACCTGATGTATAACCCAGTCAACCCATCGATCTCTCCTTTGACCATCACCCCTAGGAGGAATCAGATCAGCATCTATCACTGGCATCTGTACTCTACTTTCTCTAGCTTCGTGATGACCTCGTCATCTGTGCTGACCCCTGATCCTACCATGACCACCACCTCCATCATCATCATCATCATCATCATCATCACCATCATCTCCACCAACACCATCACCACCACCGTCATCCCCATCTAATAAGTCCTCAATGGTGGGAATCCTCTCGGCAAGATCTGTAAACCTGGGAAAAGGATACCAATGTAACTAGGCACCATACTCATCAATAATATTGACATCCATGATATGTGACCTAGGAGCCCAAAGATGATACCCAATCTCTCATATCTCTTGGATAGCTATACCAAAATCAACACAAGGGCCCCACAATGACCTCTTGGCCTGCACATGAGCATACATAGCTACGCCCTATGGCATATCCTAAACATGCCCATACTAACGGAAAACATAGTGAAAGTAGAATCTCTTGATAACAAATGTGGAATGACTGATCATCCAACTAGGGTAGAATATATAAGGAAGCTCACCATCATCCTTTGGCCAAGCCTCACATCCGTATAAGGTCTCCACATGATGGTATCCAAGTCATCAATCTGACAGCGCCAGTAATCTAGCTTACCCATATGGGTCTGGATAATAATACCACTATACATCCATGCAAAAGGCCAACCTGGTTGATGATCTTGTGCTATCATAGGATGTGACACTGGGATATGCTCCCAAGTCCAAAGCTGTAATAAAATGGCTCCAATAGTCAAAGTGGTAGAATGTCTATACACAACAATGTGAAAATCATGATATAACTGGGCTAATACATAAGAACTCCAGTCAAACCGACGAGGCTCTGCCATCAAATCCTCTAAGATGGGACCCCACCCAATAGAAAATCCATGTCCACGCCTATCAAGAAGTAAGAAACCACCAATCAGAGTACCCAGAAGAGCTGGTAACATAGGGAATGAAATGAACTAAGCCCACTGGATATGTCAATCACCAATGGAAGCATCACCGAAGACTCATCAACATGTTGAGCCATCATAGACACTATCATAGTAAACAATCTCCCCTTGGGTAGGCAACCGCAAAATGTGATAGACATCCTCAGGTGTAATGGTCATCTCCCCCATGGGAAGATGAAAGTTGTTATGGTCTGAGTGCCAACACTCAGCCATAATAGTAATGAGACCTTGATTCACATAGAATCGAGGAAGATAGAGAAGAAAGGGCAAACCACACCAAGCAATGTGATGATGGTCGACATCACTCAAATCAGGTATCATATCCCAGGACAAAGGATATGAACCCCAGATACATAAAGACCCAAGATCCTCCTACAAAAAGCAAGTTCCAACACATTAGAATTGAAATCAAAAATTATGGGACTATCCTAAGTCAATCAAAAATTTATAAATCTATCCAACCACAATCAAATTTCATGTTTCTACTCAGATAGAATGGAAATTTTATCATCACCCATCATCTAAATCTAGATTGATGGATGATATCCTAACTATAACTAATTCCTAACTGACACATCACAACTTGTTATAAAATATCAAGATGGTGAATGTAACCTATCAAATGATCAATGACATTGAAAAAATGCAATTTGGACTTAATAAAAAATTCAAAATTTTGCAAAGTAAAAGCATTGTTTCATGGTGCAAAAGTGAATAAAATCAAAAGCCCTGCTTAAAGGTGTGAAAGCACTTATTAATGTTTTAAAAGAAGCAAACTAATCAAAAGCGCCCAAAAAGATAGTGGAAGTGCTCCTAAAAATTGTAAAAGCGCAAAAATGCTCAAAAGCACACATTAACATGGTAAAAGTAGAGAAGGGCTTGAAATTGGGGAGTGAAAGCACTAATCCAATTCACGAAAGCATACATTAAAAGTGTGGAAGTGCACTTTCAAAGGTGAAAGCGCCCTTAAAATAGGCAAAAGCACCCATTCAAGGAAAAAAAAGAAAAAAAGGGCTATTTATCAGGAAAAATTTGGAAAAAATTGAAATAAATGCATAAACGGAAAAAATAAAAAGGTATACAGACTCATCGGAGGTCCTAAGCCAGGCAGACACTGATACCAGTGACATTTCTCAAACCGATGCTCATGAAGAGGGACAGACATCATGAAAAGGAAAAAGAGTCAGAGAGGGTAAAAGTCAAAAGTGAAAGGTAGAAATGAATAGTAAAAAGGGATTTTGACCCCTTTATATAGCCTTTTTGACCTAAAAGAGTTGATTTTGACCTAAGTGTCGACTTTTTCACTAAAATTAACCTAATAAATTGACTTTATCATCAAATCAGATAATGTAGGGGCATTTGAAATCAAATGGACCAAACATCGATATCAGAAATAAAATCAAAATTTGCTAAAAAAATGAAATAAATCAACATCAAATTGACCAAAATCATTGACATTATCAAACAACAATCAAATTTTATTTCATTTCCGAGGGGGCATACCATTGGAAATATCAAACATCAACAACATCATCAAGAATCGAGAGACCGATCATCAAATTAAAGTGAAAGCTTTTATCAGGAAATTTTTCGTAATCAATCGAATGGGGCATCACATCAAGATCAATCATCAAATTAGGTATCGCATCAGAATATTCCATCAAATTCAAACATCATATCAAGGATCCATCATCAAAATGACCATCAGAATCAAACATCATATCAAAATGATCATCAAAACTACATCAAGAGTTTCATATCAATCAAATCTGCATCAATTTCATATCGGCTATTAAGAATCAACCATCAAAAGACATCGAACAAACATCAAAGATCGACCATCAATGATTTAGGACATATCATCAAGCAAGATCAAAGTATTCTTTTAATCAACATGCTTCACACGTTAACTCAAAGAGGGGCATTTGTAATCACCTAAAAATGGACAAAGACAATTCAATGATAAATCAAGTCAAATCAAAGCAAATTCAGGACAAGATTGAAGCAATTGAATCACAATGCATAATTAGCCAATCAAAATTAAAATCAAGTCTTAATTCGAGATAAATTAAAATTGAGAGTGTTAATCAAATACAATCAAATCAAAGTACAATTAATTCTATTAATTGTATAGTCTTGGATTAAATCAAATTCAACCCATTCAAGGGTTACATGGCTAAAATAAATCAATTAAATCAATTAATAAATCTCAATTACTCTCAACAACCCAAAAGGAGAGGAAATCCAGGCAACCAATGAGATTTAAGGAAAGGCATTCACATGGATCAAGCCAAATTCAATCTCAATCACTCAAAGTGAAAGAGCATCTTGACCATTGATCTTGTCTACTTGTCCCAAGCTTTGAGGACACAAACTTTGCATTTTCTTCAAAGAGTGGAACCAAGGACTCAACCAAGGCTTAATCATGATCAACTACACTACACCCCCTACCATTGGGAAAATCTATAAAAGGAAGGCCTAAATTCATCATAATTCATAACCACATATCTTAGAATTGCATCAAACCTCTTGCATTTTATAGGTAGAAATGCATTTAAGAACATAATTAGCATTTACTTTGATCTAATTGTTAGCTTTATCTTGTTTATCTTATCAATTCTCATTCTAGGATTGTCATTAATGGTAGCTTGTTGAGAGTTTCCATTAACATCCTTAGATAGAGAGCCATAGGATGCTCAATTGATCATTAATTTGCTAAATAGTTGCTTAATTGTGGTTTATTTAGTTTCTATTTCAATTAGTGTCAATACTAATCCTATGAAGGTACATTCCCTTATACACAGTAGTTATTCAGATAGGGACTTCTCCAATCCAGAACAAGTCATCATGTATTCTTCTCAATAGAATTTTGATCCATTCAAATTCATAAAACTCATATGCAATCGCATACTCTATGATAGGGTTTCTTTCTAAGTGCACGAACTCATCTAGGAATGTCTTGTCAAGTTTCATCATTGTCTCTAAGTGTGACCTGATTCTATCCAAACCAACTGGTTCCTTCTTGTAATAAATATATGCGTGTATGTCCTCTACATGCATTACTCCCATCATTGTCCTAGAGAAGGCTCCTTCTAGGTCATCTAGGACTGACTTGAAAGGGTGCTTCTTAAAAATGTATATCTTCCTTTCAGCAAAATTGAAAATAACTGGAGTAGCCATAACTTAGTTAATCACTTCAAATAGGTTTCCAAGGGTTTCTGAACCGTCGCATCAAAACTAGGGCTTTGCAACAAACTTAACTTCCTTTCGCTGAAGAAATCAACTACAATCTCTCAACACAAACTGCTTTGATCTCTTGTGCTCTCCAAAGGCTCAAACTTGAATGCAAATGTGTGAATAAAAGATCTTTGGTGACTTTAAATCAACTTTCCACTATTAATGCTTACCTCATAAACACAAAATGCAACAAAGAATGTTGTTCTTCATCTCTGCTAACAATTAGGAAGTACACTCTCACATACATCATTAACTAGTCTTCAAATAGTTATATCCAAAGGCGCATACTCAAGGGTGAGTATACCAGCCACGTAGGGATCTAGAGCTAATCTAGCTCCCCCTATGACCACGAGGGTTATTTATCTAGATGTAGGGGGTGCATCCATTGTAGATGCATCCAATACATACTCATCAACATTATCCTTATTTACTTTTGTCCAATTTTTGCTCGCATCTTCTGTAGCTTGCACAAACTTGACTTCTCCTGCTTCATCCAATATTGATCCTTCAGATGTTTTAGGGCTTTCCTATCTTTGTGCTTTTGATCTATAAAAATTTGAGATGTGTCTAGCCTTGTTACAAGAGTGAAAAATAAATGGAGGTCTTACATTCCTCTGTGCATTGATGTGTGTTACCAACTTGCATTGTCTAGTTGTATGACCATTATAATTACATATCTAGCATTCAATATTCTGAGGACTTCTTATATTCTGCTATGGATGAATTTTCTGATTTTGTTGATTATGATTTCTATGATTTGATCTACAATTCATATCTTTATGACCAAACTTATTGCATGAATAACAGTAACCATTGAAAGGTCTTACCTTTTTACAATATCTTGCTATGTGACCATGCTTGTTACAGGCATAACAAGTTTTGTTTATTGGTTTGCGCTCATCCTTAGATGGTTCAACTTCAGCTTCAGTATGATTTCCAATCTTCTTGGCTTCTTTAGATTCTTATGATGCTTTCCTTCTTTCTCGCATGTCATTGATTTGATTTTGTGCTTCATTGAATCCAATAGTAGAGGTATTTGCTTTAATCTTTTGTGCATACAACTATGACTCTATTAGATTCCTTTCTTGTGTGCAATTTTTCAATATGATTCTTTTCTTTAGTCAATTCAGATTCCACTTTCTTCTTGATGTTCTCTAACTCCAAGATTTTCATGTTTTCTTGCCTTAGTTCTTCATCCAACTACATGTTTTCTTTGACCTATTCTTCATAGGCTTCTTGATTGTTAAATAGTTTTTCATCCAACTCTTCAATCTAATCCTTAAGAGATGTGTTTTCCTCATTCAACTTTTTGACCATTTTCCCTAAATCACTATTGGAACAATCCTTCAAATATTTTCTCAGTTTCTATATATTTAAATCTAAAACTTGAATCTTAACTGAATTGCTTTAGTACTGAATTAAATAACAATGCAAGTAAAGTAAAAACATAACACATAACACCATATATGATTATGGGGAAACCCAAATAGGTAAAAAATCTAGTGGGAATTGACACCCACTAAGAACTGCACTAGTGTATTATGATCCCTGTTAGAAGATCTTACAACCCTGTTAGGAGTTGATCTTTACAATGCTTTTAGTACAGTGACCTATTCAAGGGTCAGACCCTATTAGGAGTCTTTTATAATAACCCTGTTAGGGGTGGTTGGCTCACTTCTAGAGCTCATTTCTTAATGATAAGGCTACAACCTCCTAGATATCAGATACACACTATATCTACCAATGGTGAACTACTTCTTGACAGTGCTTGTCTGATTAGTTCCTTTTGTGCGTTGATGCTTTAACCTCTTGTAAAGCTATACAACATTATAATTTCTCTTTGAATACTTCTACTCTACTACTATCAACTCTCTATCTCATGCCATACTCAAATACAAAGGTGTGTGTCTTATTTATATGCACATACAAAACTATTCATTTAGTCGGCCTATAACTAATTACATACAATGCTTCCAAATGAATTGGATCAAGCATGTTTACATATACTTATATTAACATGTCTATAACCTAAATACAATAGGTTCATAGCCTTTACAAAATAATATTATACACGCTAACCAAAATACCAACAATCGGATCCATAATCTATTCTATTCTACCACTCACTATCTATGACACTTCAACTCACTGTATCTTCATCATAATAACTCATCTGATCATGTGCTCTTAGAATTAGCATGATTACATACTCATAAGCTTATCTTCAAGGGTGCATGCCATAACTCAGTCATACGCACGTGCGTTGATGCTCTGTTCCTCTAGTGCTCCAGTGACTATTCAGTTTTCATACTTAACCAAATTTTCATCTTATGAGTAAGTGCACTGACTCCAAAAATCTATATGACTTTTTTTCCATAATGAAAACACTAAATCATAGTCATATACATTAGTATAGTCAACTTTCCAATAGCTTCTAACCTAAATGTTTGAGGTATGCATAAAATTGGTTCTTGCCAAGAACATCCTTTGATCTATCAAGATATTGTCCTCAAGTCATGACTGATAGTGTTAAACATAAGAAAGAAAAAATCCTAGTTGCACGAGTCCATAAAGAGAAGAAAATTTCTGATTAAAAGATTAAGGCCAACCAATCTTATTTGCAACCCATTCAAAAATTTCTAGAGGCTATTGAGAAATTAGATAAAATCATCTACAACAATCGAGTTGCTAATTTTGTTGCCAAGAACAAAGTGAACATGGCCTTTGTCACTTTGGAATCCTATGACTAAGTAACTTTGACCTTCTTTCTTCATCCTCTTCAAGTCATTCATCCCTTTCTCATCTTCTAAACACCCCTTTCTTCATCCACATTCCAAAACATTAGGAACATTAATCAGAACCTTGGACTTTAAATCAAAATCATATCAATCCATCTTCCACACCTTCATCAAGCCATAGGGTGAAAGACTCATTCCAATAGTGTCTCAAAGACCTTAATTCCAAAGAAAATAGTAATCCCTTACTACTTTGATAATTGAGTCTTTCTCTAGTAGTCCTAATCTAGTCCTATTTTGTTTGGGGATCATTAGTCTATCACCCAAACAAAAGAAGACTTTAAATTAAAACCAATCTTATGTTTGCATAATCACAAGGTCTTGTTTCACCTAGGTTTGTTCCAAACCTTTAAATCCAATAAATCCTTAAGAATTAGTTCCTCTTTAATCCAATCTCATCAATCAATCTAATCCTAAATCAAATCAAATCAATCAATCCAATAAAATCAATCCAATCAATCATCAAGACTTAATCATCAGTCATAGTTGCTCCTAGCTCACTAAATCCTTTCCTTTCCATACCTCAATAACTATTCAACCTTCTCTAATTCAACCATTCTAAGGTCACTTGTGCATGGTACTTACCCGATCATAAGAAAAACTAAAACAAGAATCTCTCATCATGGATAATGATTAGGAAACTTTCTATCAAGAAGAATTTAATGATGAAGAAGAACCTCACATGGAATTTGACACAGTAATACCCAAAAGTGTCAGTGCTAATCCATGAGCTAAATAATTCTTTGAGGATCCTAACAATTTAAGCTTAGTGGAAGACTTAATCCAAGATAATAGTTCCAACATCTTCATGAATCTTATCTAAAGGGGTGTTACCCTCCCTGATAATTTTGATGAAATTTTTCTTGAGAACAACTTGATTCAAACCAACAAAAGAAATGTAGTACCCATAATGCCATCAACATCTAATAATACAACTCAACCTCCCCCTGATACACTTGAATTAATCTAACAACTTTTAAACAAGCATAACTCAAAAAATGGGGTGAGTAACAATGGTTTAAGTGCAGGTTGTGTACCTGAACAACAACCAAGGTCCTTGGGACGACACTCTGCTTCTATTTTCTCAAAGCCTAGTGGAGTCCTAAAAAATCAAAACTCTGCACAAACAAACAACACCAATCAAAGACATAACATAATCCTCCTCCTTAGGGAGGACATAATGCATCATCAGGAGGAGGAAAACATCAAGTCCATATGATCACTACTAATCCTCCTGAATTAGTCCAAGAAATTGATGACCTCAAAATCATGATGATAGCTATGCAGAAAGGCGGGAAGAAGGAATTTTCTTTTGCAGAAATATGTCCTTATTATTTTGACAAATCAATCACTCTCCAACCATTCCCCACCAATTTTGAAATGCCAAATTTTGATAAATACAAGGGAGAATCATGCCCTACATAACATATCAAGGAATTTTATGTAGCGACACAAGAATTTTCCCACAATGATCATCTTCTCCTAAGACTTTTCATTAGGAGTATTGGAGGACCATGCTTAGAGTGGCTATTGAACCTTCCTCTGGGTTCCATCTCTACCTTTCATGATCTCGCTAAAAAAAATTTTGCACAGTATATTTATAACATGGAACATCAAGCATCCCTCAGTGATTTGTGTAACATAAAACAAAGAAATGGAGAAACTTTTACCAACTTTCTTCAAATATGGTGACATCTCGCCAATCGCACACCTTGGAAAATCCCATATTCACATCTAGTTGATATCTTTACTAAGAATATGGTTACAAAAATGTCATTTCAAATGAAGATGGTTGCTCTGAATTCCTTTGAGGCACTCATTAAAAAGGGGAAGTCTATTGAAGATGGACTTTTGATGAAAGGAGAAATTAAACACTATACCCCTAATTCATCTAACAATACTAATGATAAACCCAAGTTCTGGTCTAAGAAAAAAGGTGTTGTTAATGATGGAGTAATAGATGCTAAACACATCCAAAATTTTCAAGCATCCAACAATAGTAACCAAGGCAATCACAACAACAATGATAAGAACAATCACAACAATAATCAAACCAATCCAAATAATCAAAGAAATCAAAATAATTTGAATAACCAGAGTCAAAATAAAGGATTTGGTTATCGTGGTTCTCTATTCTCATGATATAATGGAAAAAACAACAACAATGAGGCCAATTTACACAACTGGCAGATTCTCTTGATGTGATCTTTCGATGTCTAGTCAACCAAGGGATGATCGTTTACCCTAACACCATACCTTTCAACTAAAATCAACCTAAATCCAACTAGTATAAGGATAATGAATACTATAATTATCATCGCATAAAAGGGCATGAGATTAAAAAATGCATGAAGTTTCAACATTTTGTGCAAGATTTGATCGATGATGGTAAAACTAAAGTAGAAGGACAAAATGCCTCTACTTCTAATGCCTAGCTAAAAATGTATTCTAAACCTTTTCCAAAACATAATAAAAATAATGCATTCACATCCAAGGATTTTTCTTACGATTATTCAATAAACAAAATCTCAGGAGATGAACACACTTGTGGAAAATTAGCTGAAAATGATGTATGTGCCTTTGACTCACTATGTGGCCATATTGAATAGTTTGAAATTCATGTAAATACCTTGACTTTCTAGAGTGTGATTGCAATGTTACTACCCACCACCCTCGCATAGCTATACAAGCTACTGCTAATCCACCTATTGTAGATCCACCTACAACACCATTTACCTTAACATGACTTGCATCACATTATGACTTGCTTTCCTAACTGAAGAAGACCCCTGCATAGATATCCAAACTAGATCTTTTACACACATCCCCCATTCAAAAAGAGGTCCTTGAGAATTCCCTAACTGAGTCTCACATCCCAGAAAATATCAATGCCTCTCAATTCCAAGAAATCATCAAAAATTGGTCTGCCCAGCAACACCTCATTTTCACCGACAAATATTTCTAAGGTCCTAACCCTCATCATAATAAACCCTTGCATATCCAAGTCACCATCCATAACACCCAGATTAAAAGAGTCCTTATAGATAATGGATCCAGTCTGAATCTTCAAATTTTAAGCATGATCCTCAATATCGGTCTTTCTAAGGATCTCATTGATGTAAATAAAAGAATAACAATAAAAGCATATGATGACAGAGAAAGGGTGAGTAAAATTCTCATTGCACTCCCCTTACAAGTAGGCCCAACCTTTATTGAAACTATTTGTCAAGTGCTTGACTTGGATCTACCCTACACTATCCTTTTGGGTAGGCCATGGATACATGCTATCTCAGGTGTCCCATCCACATTTCACCAATGTTTGAAATTCCCACATCACAGAGCTGAAATAACCATTCCTGGAGATCATGAACCCTTTCAATATTGCAAGAGGTTGGAAGGAAAGAAATCAAACTATCACCCATTGAATGAATATGTTCATCCACTTTCACAAGAGATTCTCATCCAACACACTTCTTCTAAAGAAAAATTATCTAAGTAAGCCAAGGGAAAAGAAAAGGTTACCCAAGAAAAGAATACTGAACCTGAAAAGAAAGTTAGGTCCACTGATCAAGGCCCAGGAGAATACAAGTTTGAAAATGCCCTGTGCATTGCTCAACTACCCCTCTCTCCCAGGTCTTATGGAAAGCCTTCACAACTCTTCCCTATAGAAAATAAAGAAACTATGAAGTATAAACAAACTACATTTGAACATTGGGGATCTCTTTCAGATGAACATATGGAGCATAATGTTCTTTCATGGATTTTTTATGAAGAAGAAGACAAACCTGTAGACATTCCTAAAGGGAAGTATATAAAGGCCACACCCATTGTTTAAAGTATGGGATATCATGGCACTGGCCTTGGAGAAAATGAAATAGGAAGAAAAAATCTCATAAAAGCAACTAGATACCCCCGAGGAAGAGGTCTGGGTTCCATAGAAACTGAGAAAACCTTTGCCAAGGACTATTGTTTCATTGAATCTAATTCAGACATTGAGGAATAGTTCTTTGAAGTTCCTTTATAGTACATTGAAGATGACCTTGATACCTGTGTCCTCCATATCGACCAATCTGACCTTTTCTCACTCAAACTTCCCCTTACCAATCCTGAACTAATCGATTGGGACCAACAAGATTCACCACCTGCCTTAGACATATGTGATTCAGATGAGGCAATTCTAGCACTTTTTAGACTAAGAAATCTCCAAGACAATGAACATCAGATTCACTACAACAAGCAAGCCTACTTTAGTAGCCAATTCAACTCCCTTAGTCACAAAAATGAAGAAAAAGAAAATTAAAAAAATGATAAAACATCCTTGGGTGAAAACCTTTCTGAGGCACCTTTGGATGGAGAAAAAGATAAAATAAAGGATGCGTCCTCTAGTAAAAACCTCTTTCAGGTGCTAGAGGAGGGGGAAGTTGAATTTCCATTCATGCCATTACCATTAGAGAAATCTTGTATTCTTGTAGAATAAATAATTTTCGTTAATCTGGACACAGAAATGGATCCTAAGATCACCTACATTGCAGCCTCTCTAGATGAGACAAAACAAGAGTCCATGACTACATTCCTTAAGAAAGCCCACATTAATTTTGAATGGATGTATAAGGATATTCTTGGACTTGATACTGACTTGGTTGTGCATCATCTCGCTATGGATCCTAAAATCAAACATGTGAAGAAAAAATTACACAAGATGCATCCACAAGTAGCACTCCTAGTTAAAGCTAAATATCAAAAAATGCTAGATGTAGAATTCATCAGGCCCATAGACTATCCTGAATGGGTCTCCAACATTGTACCAGTAGGTAAACCCTCTTGTGGCATCTGGATTTTTACTAATTTTAGAGATCTTAATCTTGCCTACCCTAAGGATGATTTTCCACTTCCAAACATTGACATCACAGTGGATTTGACTACTAGGCATGAGATGTTGTCCCTCATGGATGATTTTTCTAGATACAATTAGATTCACATAGCAGTGGAAGACTAGCATAAAACTACATTCACTACACTATGGGGTACATTCTATTATCAGGTCATGCCCTTTGGTCTCAAGATTGCAGGCGACACATACTAGAGAGCCATGATGACCATATTTAATGACCTTCTTCATGTAATCATGGAAGATTATGTGGATGATATCTTAGGAAAATACAACACACAAGAATCATTCTCACTATAATCTTTGATAGATTGGAAAAATATAAGGTCTAATTGAATCCCAAGAAATGTGTCTTTGGTGTGTAATTAGGTAAGCTCTTAGGCTACATTGTGTGTCGCAGAGGAATAGAAGTGGATCCTAAGAAGGTGAAAGCCATTTTGGAGATGCCACCTCCTAAAACTTTGAAACAATTAAGGAGCTTGCAAGGAAGACTTCAATCCATCCAGAGGTTTGTGTCATGACTATCTGACAAGGTGCATCCTTTCTCTCACCTGCTAAGAAAGGATATTAAATTCATTTGGGACTTCTTGAATCAAAAGGCTTTTAAATAGCTCAAGGTATATCTAGCTAATCCACCAGTGTTGGTACCGCCTATTCCAAGAACACCTTTGATTCTCTACATCTTTGCAACTACAGTAGAACCCAGTATATTGAAGCTACATCTAAGAGCGCAAGATTGTACGACATGTACTACAGTCAAAGATATCAATGATTTGCAAAAATAGTGTTGAGCTGACTAGAATAGAGCAATGATTATTAATTGATTATCTTGAGTTAAGGGATTAATTTTTTTATCAAAATAATGACTTGACTAATTAGGGATGACATCCTAGGTGTTAACCCCAAGGTAGCAAGAGTTAATATTATGTTTTGATAACATGGAAGCTGACTGCTAAGCTATATTTGAGATAGCTAGTATAAAGAGGAATATTATGTTATGAGAAGTTGTATGTATAATGTATAAAGCTAATGAAAAGTTATAAAGAGATTTTGTATTGATTTATTATGCAAAATCTGATATATGATCAGATCAGTGCAAATTGATAACAAGTTTGTTAAGAGCCTACAAGCTAGATCTGAATATTGAAGATATTCAGCAATAGGAAAAGGTTTTTGTATTCAATCTTTTGTATTGAAGATTATCATTGTATATTGCATGTTTGGGTAGTGATCTCATCTTGCATCCATTCATATTTTTTAATACAAACTTCTAACAAGGGTGAGGCTTCTAAAAGGCCTAAAGTCCTTTAACAAGGATAGAGACACTATATGGATGTAACAGACTCCTAACAAGGTCAATATCTCTAACTAGATGCTTTTGATTAGTGGATCATTTGTGAGCATCATCCCCACTGGGGTTTTCCCTTGGCCAAGGCTTCCTTGGGAAAAAACATGGTGTTATGAGTTCCTTTATTTTATGGTTGTGTTTATTATTCAATTTATTCAGTTTAGTTTCTTATGCAAGTTATAAGTTAATTACATATATCCATAAGTGGGCAAAAGTAAAAGTTTTTGAAATACTGATTCACCTCCCCTATCAGTATTTCCTATTTCTAATAGTATACATTGAACAACCTGAAGGTTTTGTAAATCCTAATCACAAGAACATGGTTTGTAAGTTGTAAAAGGAACTTTATGAACTGAAGTAAGCACCAAGAGCATGGTATGAAAGACTATATTCTTATCTCATAAGAATTGGATTTGTTAGAACAAGTGATAACAACAATTTATATCTAAAAAGTGAAACTGATAATAAGATTCTTATTGCTGAAATTTTTGTTGATGATATAATATTTGGAGGTTATGATACTTTATGTGAGTATTTTGCTAATGAAATGAGAAAAGATTTTGAAATGTCGATGTTTAGAGAGATAAAATTCTTTCTTGGTCTGCAAATACAACAATAGAAGGTATATATATCACACAAATAAATTACATTAAAGAAGTCTTGAAGTCATTTGATATGGAAGACTCAAAACCAGTTGGTACACCTATGGTAACTGGATGCAAGCTAACCAAGGATGACAAATCAATAGAGGTAAATCAAACCTTATACAGATATATTATTTTTAAGTTGATGTATGTTGTGCATAGTAGACCGGATATTGCACACGTTGTTGGAATTGTAGTTAGATTATCTACTAATCCTAAAGAGTCACACATGATTGTTGTGAAAAGAATTTTGAGATATCTGAAGAACACTGAAAACTATGGATTGTGGTATAAGAAAGAAGGCAATTTTGAACTAAAAGTCTATACAGATGTTGATTGGGCTGGAAATATTGATGATAGAAAAATCACTACTGGTGGAGCATTCTTTTTCGAAGAAAGTCTAGTAACATGTATAAGCAAGAAACAAGGATGTATTTATCAGTCCACTGGTGAAGCTAAATATGTACCTATTGTTGCTAATTATTTGAATATTGCATGGATTAAACAATTGTTGGAAGGAATGAATGAAGAAATAATTGATCCAGTGATAATCTATTGTGACAATACAAGTGCTATAAACATTTTGAAGAATCTAGTAATGCATGCAAAAACAAAGCACATATCTATTAAATATCACTACTTAAGGGAGAATTTTTTGTAAAAATAGGTCAAATTGGAGTATGTGAATTCACAAGAGAAACTTGATGATATATTTACAAAACTATTACTGAAGGATAGATTTAAATACTTGAGAAGTAGACTAGGGGTCCATCCCTTGTCTCATAGTCACTTAGGTGATATGGGGTTTTATCAACCTATACTTTATCAGAATATCTACTTATGTTGATGCAAGGTGTTCACACTTTGGGATTCCTAAGGTTGTGAAGAAGATGGAAGACAAGTTGAAACCGATAATATCTGTACATGCAAGGTACAAGAATCTAAAAAAATGAACTAATACTTATTTGGCTACTGCAGAGCTTCTTATCTTTGGAATTGTTGTCAAAGGGAGAGATGAATGACATGACATATATATCAAATATCATGCAAATATAAAGCACATATATATCAAATATAATTACTTAAGGGAGAAAGTTCACAAAACATAGGTCAAATTGGAATATGTAAAGTCACATGAACTTGTTGATATATTTACAAAACCCTTACCAAAGGATACATTTGAATACTTGAGAAGTAGACTAGGGGTCCATCCCCTATCTCATGGTCACTAAGGTGATATGGGGTTGAATCAACCTATACTTTATCAAAAGATCTTATATGTTGATGCAATATGTTCACACTTTGGGATTCCTAAGGTTGTGAAGAAGATGAAAAGACAATAGAGGATATTTGTACATGCAAGGTACAAGAATTTGAAAAAGTAACAATAGAGATACTTATTTGGCTACTAAAGAGCATATTTTTGGCATTGCTATCAAATGGAGAGAAGATTATACAAGGAATATTAGTTAGGAAAGAAGCTAACCAAAAGGGAGAGTCAGATATTGTGTAGTGATTAAACATATTAAAAGCACAAGCTAGGGGAGAGCTACTAAGTCACAACATAAAGACCGAGTTGTAGACACTTAAGATGTCTAGTATTCTATGGCATATTTCATATTGTGTTTCCATCAATGTCAAAGGGAGAGATTGTTAGTCTACAACTGTTGAACTACTTGGAGAATAGAATTGAGAATGTGAAGATGAGCACCAAGCTACTACTTGGTATATGTAAGACAAATGTTAGATTAGTTTTTATATTGTCATTGATGTGAATAATTGTTTACTATACTTATCATGATAGTTGCAAAAATTAGAAGAAGTTAATGCTGGTGAAGGAAAAATATATTAACATAAAGATGAGATGGATAAGTAAATTATGAATGTGGTATTCATTGGGTAAATTATTGATTAGGCTATGGTATTATGATAGTGATTGGCTTACATGATTTTGTTAAGTGTTGAAGATAAAAAAATATACAAGTTAATTTTGTTGGTGTATGAATAACTTAGTATACACCGAGAAGATACATTGTACACCAAGTGTACTATATACTGAGTGTGGTATTAATCAAGAAAGAAGAAACTGACACATCACAGTATCGACCAAGCGGGAGAAATAATATAGAACATGTGATTTCTGACATGAGATGATGAGATGGATGAATCTGGATGATTCTGAGGTTCAAGATAAAGTTTTTTATGAAGATCTATAGCTGACAAAATTCAAAGGAGATCAGATGACAAAGATTGAAATGTTTTCAAGGAACAAGTTTCAAGGAAGGTTAAAGAGAAAAATCAATGATGGAGATTAAGAGGAAAAATCTATGCCTGAGAAGAAAATGGTTTATCATGTCTATATAGGGATACAAGAGATTCAAAGATTGAATCACATGTGAAGAAAATATTATATACATGCAAAATTGATCAGATGGGTTGAAGAAAAGAGCTGAGTAATTTTGCAGACAACACTAAGTGTCAGAAGAAGAACACCGAGAAGAACAAAGTTAGAGGAAGATAGAGATTGAAGAGATTATGATGACCAAAGCTATTTTGAGCTTAGCATAGATCTAAATATTCGAAAGTCAATTTGCATTTGAATCAAGTCATTTACTATTGCTTTCCAACCATTGCTACAGATAAAATCTCTTAACCAACTGAGGCTTAACAATCTTTATTTATTTCTTTATGACATTCAATGAATTTTGATATTTTTCTTGTTGACCCTAGTGAATTTATGGTCATGGAGACATGTTAATGATAAATCCTCTAACAAGGTCACACCTTACAGTGTGTTTTGTAACCTTTAGCAGGGTTGGCTCTTAAATGAGCTCACTTCAGAAGAGTAAAAATATTTTGGGTACTGGTTCTAGGTGGTTTTTCCCTTAATAGGGTTTCCACATTATAAATCAAGTGTTAAATGTGTATCCATGTGATGTTTTATTATTTTAATTTACACATTATAATAACTAGTTTGATTAGTATATACCAGATAATTTATCTGACAATTGGTTAATAAATCAAAAAGGCACAAACAAGTTTTTACAGAGTTGTTTAAGTTTATTTGTTGAAGTTGGTTTTATACATCTGAGAGAGAATTGGGAATCAAGGATAACTAGACTTAACTAATTCACCCCCCCTCTCAGTTATCTAACATCATCCACATAGTCTTCAAGGATCTTATGGATCATGGCATGGAATATGATAGTTATGGCTTGTTAATATGTGGCCCCTACGTTCTTTAAACCAAAAGGCATCATGTTGTAGTAGAAGGTACCCCATGGGGTTTTGAGTTATGTCTTATACTGATCTTCTTCTGTGATGCGTATCTAGTGATGTAATCACCAAAAAGTGGATAGGATCATTCAAGTGACAAATCAAGGTAAATCAAGGCAAAATCAAAGCAATTGAATCAAAACAAGCATTTAGCCAATTAAAATTAAAATCAAGTCTTAATTCAATATGATTCAAAATCTAAAGCTAAAAGATCAATTAAGAGCATTTAAATCAAGTAAAATTAAATCAACATGAAATTAATTCAATTAATGGCATAGTTCAACTTAAATCAAATTCAACCCATTCAAGGGGTGCACTTGGCTAAATAAATGAATTAAAATCAATTGATTAAATCCTAATTTCTCTCAACAACACATGGGAGGAAAAAGCCTCAACCCGTAGGATTTAAGGAAAGGAGCTCGCATGGATCAAGCCAAATTCAATCTCAATCACTCAAATTGAAAGAGCATCTTGTCCACTCATCTTGTCTTATTGTCCCAAGCTTTGAGGACACAATATTTAAATTTTCTTCAAAGGGTGGAACCAAAAACTCAACTCAAGCCTAATCATGATCAACTCTACCACACCCCCTACCCTTGTCAAATCCTATATAAGCAAGTCTAAATCACTCATAAAACAATCAAAAAATCTAAGAATTGCATCTAACCTCTTGAGAATTATAGCTAGAAAGGCAATTTAGAATTTAATTAAGCATTTCTATTTGGAATTGAATTAATTAGCTTAGCTCATCACTCATTTCTCATTCTAGGACTGTCATTAATGGAGGCTTGCTGAGAGCTTCACCATTAACACTCTTAGTTAGAGAGCCATAGAATGCTTAATTGTTCTTTATTTGCTAAATAGAGTTGCTAATTATGGTTATTTAGTTTCTATTTGATTTATTGTTCAATACTAATTCTATGAAGGTACAATTTCTAGTACACAAAATGGCACCCACCGTGGGGCAGTAGGCTTTACTTTCTAGAAATCTCATAATCTTCATATTTGTTCAAATTTTTGCATGTTTAACTCTCAGTTTTGCATTGAAACAGCACTTCTGAGACTTCAAACAACACTTTTGAGCAGTTAAATAGCACTTTTGAGCACTGTTTCAGTGCTTCCATGACAAATTTGTGTGCCTTTGCACAAAGAAACAATGCTTTTAAATCCTTCTGACTTCTATCTTAAATTCCCTTAGTGCTTATTCCCTGAGTACCGAGTGCATTTGCATATCTCTCCAATGCTTTCACTTACTTTTAAATGCCTTTGCTTCATTTTTTAGCACTTTTACTCTTTGTTTCTGCGCTTTTAAAAGTTTAAATAGCGCTTTTAATCCGATTGACAATGCTTTTAAATAGTTAAATAGCGATTTTAATCATTTCTGCAGTGCCTTTGAATAAACTACAAATTTTCATAATTTGACTATCAGAAAATGATTTTTATGTCTCTGCAGGATGAGTGATGACAGAAAAGGAAAAAATCCAGAGAGAAGATTCAATCAAGAAGGAAAATCTTTGACAAGGAAGATTAAAAAGGAGAACATTGCTCACATTAAGCTTGTTCTTGAGGATTCTCAACAAGAAGGAAAGGTACATGAACATTATCTCAAAGTTGTAGAAGCATATAAGGCAAAATGTGTTTCATTAAATTGGATATTTTCACCTTATATCAAGTTTTTCTCAAGTTGAAAATTAAGGCTTAAAGTTCAATTTTAGTTTGCATTCTTCAATTTTATCTTTGTTTCCTTCACTTTTGCTGGTTTTGTTGACTAACTTGTTGGAGGAAAAGCACATTGGAAAGGAACGATCACCAAGGTAAGCATTAAAAATGAAAATCACTCAAAAATGCCCCTAGCCTTTGCTAGCTACAAGGAAAAGGTAAGCCTTAAAACTTTGTCATTTTTGTACCTAAATTGTGGCTTTGGCGCTTTCAAAATCTAGTAATTAAGAACAACCTATCTTTGTTTGAGGAAGTTTAACATTAGGCCTATGCTCTTCACTTTTATTAGTGAATCAAAATGCCAAAAGTGTTAAACTCTTTGATTAAGAAGAAAGGTTAAAGAAATCAAGCACATAATCAAATAAACCCCTTGTTTGTGGAAGAGAGTAGCAATAATCGAATCCCTTTAGTTAGTGGGTTGGAAATTGAACCTTGTTAATTATGTTTTGGCATTAAGAAGTGGATAGGGATATTCTCTTCACCTTTTTGGTGAATCAAACTCCCATAACCTATTTCTTCTTTCCATTTTCTTGCTTTTACGCGAACATGCTAGATCATTAGTTGGGCTCACCTCCCAAGATTTTCTTTAAAAGGGCTGGTGAGAGGGACAGCCCAAAGTGGGATACACTCAAATTTTCCATGATCATCCAACCCACTATAAGATGAAATACATACATCCTTAATGGGGTGTGTAACAAAAGGGTGTTAAATTTTTGAACTTCCTCGAGTAGTCCTCATGGATTGCACAAAACTCTGATATACTGGTGGTGGGAAACCTCTTAATATACTTGGAGGATGAAAGTTTAATATCCATTTTGAATGAAATATTGATTAAAACCTTTTTAACTTAGCAAAGACTACCTTATAGAGCCATGTTTATGAACCAATCTTGAGCTAGGTAGATTGTGCTAAGTGTCTTTTTGTGCAAAACCTGTGATAACGTACTTTCAAAATCAAACACTTATTGTGTAGTGGGTAAAAAGAAACAAGTGTATGTGTGATTTTTGTGTTTGGAAATACATAAAACAAGTGAAATAGATATCCATTGAAGCCTCATCTTACATTTTTAATCTCTTCAATTATAAATCAACAATTACCAAATCAAAGGACCAATTTGAATCAAACCTTGTTGGATGTCGATTTCCACATGGTCCCACAAGCTTAGGGTATGTTTACAAGGAGATAGTACTTTCATTTCTAATGAAGTCCATGATTTTGAATACCAAAGTCTTTTCAAAGGTCACAATCAAGGAGATATTCTCCCAAATTTATTTGAAGAAAGACTTGAAGAAATGGATAGAAACTTTGCATTTCATGATTACCACCATGGAGGAAACAACAATAACACCAATAATTCTAATCAAGGTTCTAAGGAAACACTTGAAGAAAGGGCTAATAGAGAAGCCCAAGATAATGATTTTCTTTAAGTCATGGAGAAATTGATAGATAGGGATAGGGAGAATTTTTTCCTAAACCTAGCCCAAGCGGGGGTAAAGCTCCCATATGACTATGATATAGAGAAACTTAAGAAGAATCAAGAAGCAGATAACCCCATGAATGCTATGACCAAACAATTACAAACATTTCAAGAACAAATAGATTAAATGAAAAAGGCCACCAAACCTAAGCCCTTTTCTATTAAAGCTGTGTCTTTTCCCATTCGACAAAAGCTTGGTCATGGCACCTTTTCCCTCTACTACCATTTTTCCTAAATATGATAAGTATATGGGTAAAACAGACCCACAGGATCATCTAAGGGATTTTTGTGCCTTAATCATTGAGTTTATGCACAACACTACGTACCTAATGAGACTTTTTCCTAGGAGCTTGGGAGGTCTCGCCATGGAATGGTTCTCTAAGCTCCCACAAGGAATAAAGACTTTTGAGTAATTAGCCTCTAAGTTTGTGACCCATTACTCTTATAATATCAAGCATGAAATCACAATGCTCAAATTGTGTGATACTAAACAGAAAGATGGTGAATCCTTCTTAGGATTCTTACAAAGGTGGAGGACCATTTTTTCAAGCTATCCACGAAGTATCCCTGAGAAGGAGAAGATGTAAATCTTTACAAATAATTTGACCATGGAGATGAATTATCGATTACAACTTCAATGTCCCCCAACATTTGAAAAACTTATCAAAAATGGGATCAAGATTGAAGATGTATTGGTAAAGAAAGGAGAGATAAAAAAATTTAAAGATAATAAATCCAATACCAACAACAACAATAACCATTATGTATCTAATTATACTAATAATAGAGGGGCCAAAAATCACAATGATAAACCTAAGTTATGGTTAAAGAATAATAACAAAAATTTTGTGAGTGATGGAGTTGTGGAGGCCCACAACTTGAAGGCAACCCCCTTTAATTTATCAAGTGGAGCTAATTCTTCATACAATGTAAATCAAACGAACAAAGCTCCCTTTAATTCCAATAATTCCAACAATGTCAACAATAATCCTTTTAATAATGCTAATGGGAATAACTCCAAACCATTTTTATCCACATATCAAAAGAGAAAATTCACCTTTTTAGGTGAACCCTTGGAGAACGCATTAAGAACCTTGGTTGCTAATAAGATTATCACATTACCTAAATTGAGACCTTATGAACCTCAAATTAAACCTAATTGGTGGAATGATTCTCACCATTGTGAGTATCATTGAAATAAGGGTCACAAAACCAATGAATGCATAAAGTTAAAACACTTAGTGCAAGACCTAATAGATGATGGAACCATCAAAATTGAAGGGCCTCAAAACAATGAGGATCATACGGCCTTCAAGAACCCCTTTCTAAACCATGAAAAGGGTGAGTCATCTAATGCCAACCAAAATTAGAAAAGAGGTAATGATAAAGTTAACATTTCTCATACCTATGATAACATAATCAATACTCTAAGTGAAGAGGACAATACCATAAATGTTATCATGGTAAAGGAGAAACCAAGGGAAGCATCATCTAATGTTGTCACTAGGGGGCAAGCCTCTAAAATTACTTTACCTTCCATTTCTCCAAGAATTATTTTATCTAACCAAAGTACATAATCATCTTCAAAGCAATACAACTTGGTTGATCAATTACAAAGAACTCCCACTCAAATCTCAATCCTAGAATTGCTCAAATTATCACCTACTCACAAGGAGATTATAGAGAAAGCTTTAGGAGAAACCAATGTGCCTCTAAACCTAGATGCGGACAAGTTTCAAAATATGGTGGGACATCTCATTTCTCCTCATTGCTTATCATTTTCCAAACAAGATGACATGTCGCTAAACCACCCGCAAAATTTACCTTTGCATATAGAAGTCCTTATTCACAAGCATAGACTGAAAAGAGTGCTTATCGATGTAGGAGCTTGCCTAAATATTTATACCCTAGACTTGGTAAAATCCCTAGGATTTTCTAAGGAGGCTATTGACCCAAAGAATAAAATAACCATCAAAGCCTAAAATGATGAAGAAAGAGCGTCTAAATGAGTCATAGTACTTCCCATTAGAGTTGGTCCTATGAAAAAAGAGACCATATGTCAATTGTTAGACCTAAAGTTGACCTACAATATCTTATTAGGGAGGTCGTGGATTCACAAAATGTAGGCCATGCCTTCTACTTACCACCAATGTTTAAAATTTCCTTATCTAGGTCAAGAGATTATGGTAAGTGAGGACTCAAACCCATTCCAATATTGTAACAACATGAAGCCCATCAATGACTCTTTAGTCCCGCATAATACAGAAGTGTCTATACCTAAAAAAATATAGCAAGGGAAAAGTTCCAAGGACATTCCATTATTAAAAGGAAAGGAAAAGGTGGAAAGTGAAATTATTGTTGAAGACATCCAAAGGCCCACTAACCTAGCTACATTAACAAAGGGAAAGGAAAAGGTTAGTGAGGAGAATACACATGAGAAGCAGAAAGAAGACAAAGATAAAGCCATCCAAATATACACCAAAGATGAGCATTACCAAAAGATGGACCAAATGATGAGGAATTTTGATAAATAATGTAAAATTAAGCAAAAAGGAGTAGGGGAATATTCTTTATCCATGATGGATTTTCCATTATCCCCCAAGTCATATGGAAAACCATCCAATCTACCCCATAGATATAATGATCATTTTGTGAGAGAAAATACTTCATCATCCATGAATGAAGATGATAACGAAATTCTTAATTGGCTTTATAAAGATGAGGAGTCAAGTGCCCAAGAAAAATGTATCCAAAATATCAGCATTCCCACACATCAATATGGGAAAAGATTCCAAATAATGCAAAAGATGGGATTAAAAGGCCAAGGACCTTTGGGCACAAGGAATGAAGGACTTATAGAACCAATTGAAATGACATGGTGAGATAGAAAGGAAAAGATAGGATTATGGTACTTAGAACTAGGGTACACACAAAAGAACTATCCTAAAGTCTATGATCAAATCTTGCAATTAGAATCACATAGTGATGAAGATTCTAATCAATGGGAATGGGACTCATTGTCAAGTGAGTAACTCCATGATAAGGAGATAGACATCATTCATACCTACACTTCTAATAAAGGAAAGGATCAAATAGCAACACCAAATCAGAATCGAGCCTCTAGTTCAAATCAAGTGGTCTTAGAAAATATTCAAATTCAAGAAATTTAAATAAATCAATGGGTGGGTGAACCCTACATACCTTCATGGAGACCTAACATGGAGGAATAAAGTGTTAGGTTTAATCCATGAGACTTTTATCCAACTAAAACCTTAGAGGAGGCTAGCGAGGAAGACTTTGATCCTACTTCTTTAGAACATTTAGAAGAGGCACATGTCATAGACTTGAATCCTATCAAACCAATCCAAACCAATCCAAAGCATTGATCCTTTAACTCTCATATACCTGGAATTAATTGAATGGGATTCCATTGAACCAACCATCACCCCAACCTTTTTGAATGACAATGTGGTGTCCCAATATCTCAATGCGGTTGAACCTTCTTCTACTATGGAATATCAGGACAAAATGATAAAGGGGAGTATCTAAACTTTCAATCCACCTAAAAATGAAAAAATTAAAAAAGGAAAAGAATCTAGTGTTGAAAACCACATTGTGATAGCATTAGATCGAAAAGAGAAAGAAATAAAGGATGTTTCCAAAGGTGAAAACCCAATTGAGGCACCTAAGGAAGGAATTTTGGATGCTTTACCTAAACATTATGAAGAGAGATCTCCAATTTTGATCGAGCCTACAGAAAACATAAACATTGGGTCAGAAACTGAGCCAAAGATCATACACCTAGTAGCATCCTTATCTAGTGAAGAAGGAAAGGAATTCATAAAAATTTTCAAGGAAGAACAAGTCAACTTCACATGGTCATATGATGATATGTTTGGATTGGACCCAAATCTAATTATGCATCATTTGAACATAAAGGAAGGAGCCAAACCAGTCAAACAAAAGTTAAGAAAGATGCATCCACATATAGCCTTGCTAGTAAAAGTAGAGTTGGAGAAATTCCTAAAAGTGGGGTTTATCAGGGTCATTGATTATGCCCAATGGATTTCAAATATAGTGCTAGTTTCAAAAGTAGATAAGTCCATTAGGATTTTCATGGATTTTAGATACTTGAATTGGGCGTGTCCTAAAGATGATTTTCCTCTTTCAAGAATAGATGCCATTGTATATTTAATAGCGGGCCATTCCATGTTTTCACTTATGGATGGATTTAGTGGCTATAACCAGATCAAGATAGCACCTAAGGACCAAGATAAAACAAAATTTACATGTGCATGGGGAACATTCTATTGTAATGTTATTCCCTTTGGTCTAAAGAATGCCAAGGATACATATCAAAGGGCCATGACAACAATATTCCATGATATGATGCATAAGTTCATGGAAGATTATGTAGATGAAATATTAGAAAAATATCATTCAAGAGAGTAGAATCTACCAATTTTGGAGAAATTTTCTATTAGATTACAGCAATTAAAAGTAAGGCTCAATCCAAAAAAGTGTGCATTTGGGGTCCAATCAGGAAAACTGCTAGGCTACATTATATCAGCGAAAGGAATAGAGGTGGATCCCACTAAATTCAAAGCCATAATGGAGATGGAAGCACCTAGAAACATAAGCCAAATGAGGTCACTACAAGGAAGAATTCAATCCATCAGGATATTTATATCGCAATTGGTAGAAAAATGTCATAACTTCACCCAACTTCTACATAAAGATACAGTTTTCAAATGGGATGAGAAGTGTGAAGAATCTTTCTACATGTTGAAGAAATACCTCATGAACCCTCCAAATTTAATGCCACCTATCAGAGGAAAACCCTTGATCCTATATATTTCAATGATAGAGCATTCATTGGGGGCGCTTTTGGCAGAAGAAGATGAATCAGGCAAAGAAAAAGCTATATATTACATAAGTAGAACTTTGGTCAAATACGAGTTAAACTATACTTTCATCGAAAGGGAATGTTTGGCTATGGTTTTTTCTTCCCAAAAACTATGCCATTATATGTTAGCTCATAAGATAAGACTCATTACAAAGATCAATCCTTTGAAGTATCTACTAATCAAAACAACATTAAATGGAAGGCTAGCCAAATGGTCGGTCATGGTGTTGAGTGAATTTGATATTGAGTATGTAGACCGAAAATGTATCAAAGGGAAAGTCATTGCTGACCAATTAGCAAAATCACCACTACAAGATGATCATCCAATTCAAGTAGAGTTCCTAGATTTTGAGATTGTGAATGTTGAGGTGAAGACATGGCAACTATATTTTGATGGTTCATACACCCAACATGGATTAGGGGCATGCATACTCTTAATCACTCCTCAAGGATCTACAATTCCAAAGTCATATAAATTGATATTTCCATGCACCAATAACATAGTAGAATATGAAGCCTTGGTCATTGGAGCCAAGTTGGCATTAGAGTGGAAGGTGATAGAACTAAAGGTTTATGGAGATTCAAAATTAGTCATGAATCAAATTAATGATGAATATCAGAGGAAAGATGACAAGATGGTACCTTATAAGAACATGGTGGAAAATCTTAAGTACTTCACTCTTATTAAATTTGAGCAAGTGCCAAGAGAAAAGAACAAAGCAATAGATGCAATGGAAATGTTGGCATCACTTCTACAAATACTAGATCAAAGCACCAGATATGAATTCCTGGTAGAAGAAGTGGAACAACCCGCATTTGACCCTACCCATCCTCATACCATTTTCTTGCTAACTACACATGAATCACCTTGGTAGGGACCTATTTACATGTACCTAAAAGATCAAATCCTACCCATGGACCAAACAAGGAACCAAAAGAAAAGCTTCATCTACCAAGCATCTTGATATACCTTAATATCTAAAACATTGTATCGTAAGAGTCTACACACAATGCTCCTTAGATGTTTAGAGAAAGAGGAATCAGACATCGGCTTACGAGAAATCCATGAGGGAATCTATGGGTCACATTCGAATGGATTAACCCTAGCTAAGAAACTTCTTAGGATAGGATATTTTTGGCCTATGATGGAGAAAGATGCTTGTCACTTTGCCAAAACTTGTAGAAAGTGTCAATTCCATGGAAACTTGATACATGTGCCTGCACAAGAGCTTCATCTGATGACAACACCTTGGCTATTTTATCAATGGGGTCTAGATTTAATAGGAATGATTTATCCACCATCCTCAAATGGTCATAAATTCATTATCATAGCAATGGATTACTTTACCAAATGGGTGGAAGCTATACCCTTATCAATTGTAATAAGAAAGTAGATATCCTTGTTTATCTTAAACCTCATAATATGTAAATATGGTGTACCTCATGCCATCATAATGGATAATGAAAAGAACTTCAAAAACAAAGACCTAAAGGAATTATGCACAAAGTTTCACATGATTCATCACTCATCTTCAATCTATTACCCCCATGGTAATGGACAAGCCGAAGCAACGAATAAAAACATCTTGAAGATATTGAAGAGAATGGTGGACAATTCAGGTAGAGATTGGCACATAAAAATAAACCTGACCTTATGGGCTTATAGGACCAGCATTAGAATGCCAACAAGAGCTACACCCTTTTCCTTAGTCTTTGGAATAGAAGCACTTTTACCTTTGGAGGTAGAACTTCCATCATTAAGGGTATCTTTACATGGTTTAATAAGTGAAGAGGATTATAGGGTTACTAGATTGCATGAACTAGAACTACTAGATGAGAAACAACAACAAGCATTTGATCACTTAAAGGTATATCAAAATAGAATGTCAAGGACACAAGCACATCAAGTCAAGAAAATTTCAAATAGGTGACCTATTTTTGTGAGAGAATCCCAAGAACCAAGCGAAAAGGGAAAAGAAAGGAAAATGGGAAGAAAATTGTTTACACCCTTTTGTTATCATTTCATATTTTGGCACCGACACCTATAAGTTAGTGGATTGTGATGGAGAAGAGTTGCAAGAACCTATCAATAGCATTCATCTAAAGAGGTTCTATACATGAGATAGATGGAAGAGTATAAAAAGTACTAGAAAATCAGATGGCAAGAATCCTATTTATTTTATATAGTCAAAAGAGATCTTGAAAATACCAAAAACATTTGAAAAACATAAAAGAGAAAAAAAATTGGAAAAGTAGAAAAGATCAAAAATAGTGGAAAATTGAGCATGGAGAAAGCCAAAAACATTCATATATGATCCTCAAAAAGATGTTGTCTTGGTGAAAACCTAGCAAATAGGCACCTTGATGATGTGAAAAAGAAAAAAAATGAAAAAAGAGAAAATACAAAAAAAGAGAAAAAAGAAAAAGTACCTTGGTGAAAACCTAGCAAATAGGCACCTTGGTAGCAAAAAAAAGGAAAAAGCTTTAAAAACAAAAAAGAAGCAAGATCCATTCAATCAGTGAAAACTTGGTAAACAGGTGCCATTGAAAGTCCAAGTCAATTGCATACCTAGGTCACCTTGTAAATATTGCATTTTCCAGCATTTGTATATATTGCATAAAAAAACACCACAGTTTCATTTGCGAGTACCTCAAGATTTTGTCACCTAATCTACAAATTGTCCTAAGTCCAACTTTGAAATCATATCAAACTGGGGGCAATCTACTTGAAAGGAGGAAGGATTCATCAAAAGTAAACTTCAATCAATCATCGAATCAATTCATCAAAAATGCAAATGAAACACTTAATCAAATCTTCAAATCCTAATCCAAATTGAACCAAAAGAAAAATTTAAGCTGAGATCTTACATGACCTTATGTTTATTAGGATTAAAAGTATGAAATGGATGGAACTACACTTGAAATATGGATTTGAAAAACATTGCAAATTTTTTTCTAAGTGTTAACTTGATTGATGAAATCATGTCTTTCTAGCAAATCAATGAAAGTTTTTAAACTAGACAAGCTATGAGGAAAACATGATATTTTAGTTGATTTCTAAATGAATGTCTTAAGATCAAAGTTCTAAATCATGTATTATTTGTCTAAGGATGTGATCATCAAAGAATCATCGAGGACTTTTACATGGGATAAAACTAAGATATCTATTTGTTTACGCAAAAAGATACCTTGGATATTTTGATCTTCGATATCATAATACCAAAATCCACTTGCAACATAGAATCCAACAAAATCAGTATTTGCACTCTCATGATTGGTTTCAATCAGTGATAGTCATACCAGAAAAGAGATGGGAAAGAAAAACACAAGAGATACAAAAAGTATTCATATCATCATGGTTGAACTAGTGATGGTTGTACTAGAAAGTGGGATTCCAAAATTGCTCAATGATGATTATAAGCTCCAAATTTTTGAATAATGACAATTAGTTGCATACATCTTAGATTAAATGCATCTAATGTATTTTTTCTTTCTTAGTTTATTATTGTAAGAAGGAAATTTGACAAAACAAAAGGGGGTGTGATCAAATCAAAAATCAAAGGATCATCAAAAACTATATGTGATCGAGTGTGTTGGAAACCAAAAATAAAATAAAAAAGTCCATTTCATTAGTTCACTTGCATTGGTTAGGTTCATTTATCACCATTGCATTAAATCATTGAAATCATCTTCACTACATTCACTTTATCTTACATTCACTTAAGTATTTTCATCATTTAAACCATTAAGTTCATTGTATTTCATCATTTTAAAATCATTGCATTAAATTGCATAAGTCATGTACCATTTTTTGCATTAGGTTCATTGCATTAAGTTTCATTAATATTTATCTTTAGGATCATTAAACCAATTGCATTAGTGGCATACATCACCTTAAATTCATTAACTGCATTAGATTGCATCATTCAAGATTCCTTTCATTTAGTATGCGTCATTCATTTCACATCCATTAAGTACATTTACCATTGCATTCATTATAATCATTACATCATTATATCTAGTACATCATTGCATTGCAATATCATTCATCTATATCACATATAAACATCTAGGATCATTAATCATTAATTATCCATTACATCATTCCATTACAACCACCTAATCCATCTATACATCATTGCATCCATAAAAGAAAAGCATTAATCGTTAGAATCCACATCATCACATTCAGCCATCTATTCTATGTCGTGCATAAGATAATCATTTAAGCATCATTATAACAAGTGCATATATATCAAAAATTGCATCTGAAAATCATAAAACAAAGCATATAGGAGATAGAACCATTTAGATCTACATATCATGCTAAAACACCTGAAAAGGAAATCCAACACATCATGACATCATATATAGTGAAAGCTATCAAACTGAGTATCAAATTCTATAACATCATCATAAAATCAATAGGATATCAGAGTCCATCAAAAGGTCATAAATGCAATATCCAGATAATCAAAGTCTATCAAAGTAAATCAAAGTATCAAAGTATCAACATGAACAACCTCAACAAATCAAAAATGGTACAATAGAGTCCAATGTCTCGATATCAACAAAGAAATGAGATCATGTATATCATCAAATAATTTGAAGTATCTCATATCATATATCTCAACTGGTTGAACCACCAGCACCATCTCCACCATTAGGACTAGGAGCACTATCTAGAGGATGACTCAAGCTTGCCTATAATCCCTTCTGACTCATAGTGACCAGAAAGATCTACATCATCAAACTAAGCTGAGTAACCTATTGTTGCATCGCTGACATCTGAGACTGAAGAGATACAACATCTAATGCTAAAGCTGGAGCAGGATCCTGTGCTGCAGAAGACTATGGTGGAGGTACCAAAGAAGAAGGCATGGAAGAAGATGGATTTGATAAGGATGGAAAAAAACTCAAAGAAGGTGCATGTGAAGAAGATGAGAGCATCGAAGTAGAAGCAGGTGCCTGAGAGGAGGAAGCATGTGGAACAACTGGTGGTATAACTTGCTGAGCAGGAGGACCTTGTTCCTAATCAAGAAAAACCTATGCAACCTCTACATCAACCTCTCTCTATTGTCTAGCCCTATGTCAACCCTATCTCATAGCTGGATCTGCAGAAACCTGATGAAGTGCTCTATCTGCACCACCTCTACCCTGATCAACCCTAGGAGGGATAGGAGTGGCAGCAATCACTGGAATAAGAACTTTTCCTGCTCTAACTACCCAACGACCTCATCATCCATGTCATGCTCTAATCCTACCCCCACCTCTCCCACCATCTCCATCATCACCATCATCTACATCATCTCCCTCATCCCCCATAACACCATTATATCCATCTGATAGCTCATCAATACCTGGAACTCTCTTAGTAGGATCAGTAAATCTTAGAAATGGGTATTGATGCAACCACTCAGCATAATCCTCTATGATCCCAACATCCATCACATGCTCTCACATCGACCAAGGTAGATACCCAAGGTCTTGAATCTCTTTGGAAATTGTGCCATAATCTACACAAAGACCCCACAATGATCTCTCTACCTACACTCGAGCATACATCACTACTCCCTATGGCATACCATGTCTGCACCCATACTAATGCAATACTCTCCTAAAGTAGAATCTCTCAATGATATAAGTGAAACACCCAATCATCCATCAAGGGAAAAACATATAATGTAACTCAGAATCATCCTCAGGCCAAGCCTCACATCCCACATATGGCCTCCAAACTATAGCATCCATATCATCGATGACATGATGCCAATAATTCATCTTACCCATATGGGTCTGAATCACCATGCCCTCATACATCTAGGAAAATGGCCAACCTGGATCTCATTGTCACATTGTGATAGGACATGTCACTGGGATATGCTCCCATGTCCAAAGCTATAACAAGATCACTCTTACAATGAGTGTAGAGGATCATCTATAAACCATTGTATGTAGCTCATGATACAACTGAGCTAATACACAAGATCCCCAATCAAATTTCCAAGGATGCACCATCAATTCCTCAAGGATAGGACCCCATCCAACTGCAAATTCATGACCACATATATCTAAAAGCAGGAATCCACCAATCAGAGTACCTAAGACTGCTAGTAGTACTGGAAAAGAAAGAAACTAGGCCCACTGGATATGATTGTCTCCAATGGTAGGATCCAGAAAGACCTACTTACATGCTGACCCATCATATACAAAATCATAATAAACCAGCTCTCCTCTAGTCAACAAGCAAAGGATATGATACCCATTCTCTGGGTTGATCGTCATCTCACCCATAGGTAAATGGAAGGTGTTATGGTATGAGTGCCATCACTTAGCCATAGTAGTGATCAAACCCTGATTCACTCAGAATCGAGGTAGAGCCAGAAGGAAAGATAAACCACACAGAATGATATGTTTATGATTAGCCACACTCAGGTCCTAGATCATACTCATGAGTAAGGGATATGAACCACAAACACCTAATGACTTGACCACAGCTTGCACAAAGCAAGTTCAATCACATTAGTTTCAAAATCAGTTATCATTTAGATCATCCTAAGTCAATAAAAAAATTACAAATATCAAACCATAACCAATTGTCCTGAGTCTATTCAGAGAGGATGGAAAATTCATCATCACCCATCATCTAAATCTAGATTGACAATCAAACATTCAAACTATGACTGACTCATACTGACATCTTACAACTCGCTATAACATCAAATTGGTTACCTTAACCAATCATTTGATCGATGACATTGAATAGGTTGAAAGCTAACTAAGTCAATGTAAAAAATTTCCCAAAAGGGTGAAAGCGCTATTTTAGGCTTTAAAAGTGCTAAAACACAAACACGCAGTTTAAAAGTGTAAACGTGCTACTTAATAGCTCAAAAGTGCCACTTTAGGAAAAAGTACTAAAACTATTTGGAAGTGCTATTTTAAAATTCATAAGCGCTAATCTAAAATGCAAAAGTGAAATCAAATGCAAATGTGCTATTTGACAAGGAAAATGTAGTCTAGGGCCAAGAATAGGGGTGTAAACGTGTTGTTTTGAAATGCAAAAGCACTGGTTAAAAATGTAGAAGTGCTACTTGAAGGGTAAAAGCACCATTTAAATATGCAAAAGCTCTATTTGTAATTTAAAAAGGAAAAAAAAGGAGTTCTACCATGAAAAATTCAATTTTTTTTTTAATTTACAACCATAAATCGACAAAACAAAGAGGTTCATACACTCACCAGAGATCTATATGTGAGTGTCCACTGATACCATCAACCACGCTCAAATCTATGCTCATGTATTAGGACTGACATCATCAAAGAGTCAAAGGAAGTCAGAGCTCAAAATTCAAGAGTAAAAGTGAAAATGAATAGTAAAAAAGACTTTTTACCCCTTTATATAAACCTTTTGACCTAAAAAGGGAATCTTTGATTAGAGAAGGCCCAGGAACCCAAATTTTTCACCAAATCTACCAAATTAGGGGTATTTATCATCAAACAGACGTGAAAACATTATTGGAAATGAAATCAAAATTCATTATAAATTGACCTAATCAACGTAAATTGACCTAAATTATCAAAAAAATTCAACCATCTATCAAATTTCATTTCATTTATGAGGGGGCATACCATCGGATAATCAGCAACAACAACATCATCAAATTAGGGGAATGACCATCAAATCAAAGCGTAATCTTTTATCAAGAAATTTTTCACTAATCAATCAAGAGGGGCATCAAACATCAAACCGCATCAAATCAGGTATCACATCAGCAATCTAACATCAGATTGACCATCAACGACTATCAAATCAATCAAAACTACATCAAACATCATCAATATCTACATCCCACATCTCGTATTGAGCATCAAGATCGACTATTGGCAGAATTAGGACCTTTTATCAAGTTGGATCAGAACATTCTTTGAATCAACACGCTTCACATGTCAACTCAAAGAGGGGCATTTGTAATTACCAAAAAGTGAACAGGATCATTCAAATGACAAATCAAGGAAAATCAAGGCAAAATCAAAGCAATTGAATCAAAACAAGTCTTAATTCAATATGATTCAAAATCTAAAGCCAAAAGATCAAGTAGGAGCATTTAAATCAAGTGAAATTGAATCAATGTGCAATTAATTCAATTAATGGCATAGTTCAACTTAAATCAAATTCAACCCATTCAAGGGGTGCATTTGGCTAAATAAATGAATTAAAATCAATTGATTAAATCCTAATTTCTCTCAACACCACATGGGAGGAAAAAGCCTCAACCAATAAGATTTAAGGAAAGGAGCTCACATATATCAAGCCAAATTCAATCTCAATCACTCAAATTGAAAGAGCATCCTATCCACTCATCTTGTCTTCTTGTCCCAAGCTTTGAGGACACAATATTTAAATTTTCTTCAAAGGGTGGAACTAAAGACTCAACTCAAGCCTAATCATGATCAACTCTACCACACCCCCTACCCTTGCCAAATCCTATATAAGCAAGGCTAAATCACTCATAAAATAATCCACAAATCTGAGAATTGCATCTAACCTCTTGATAATTATAGTTAGAAAGACAATTTAGAAGTTAATTGAGAATTTCTATTTGTAATTGAATTAATTAGCTTATCTTATCACTCATTTCTCATTCTAGGACTGTCATTAATGGAGGCTTGCTGAGAGCTTCACCATTAACACTCTTAGTTAGAGAGCCATAGAATGCTTAATTGTTCTTTATTTGCTAAATAGAGTTGCTAATTGTGGTTATTTAGTTTCTATTTGATTTATTGTTGAATACTAATTCTCTGAAGGTACAATTTCTAGTACATAGGTTATATCTAAAGAAATCATCCATGAATGACAACATCTCATGTCTGACTGTGAGTTTAATGATCATATCAATGTTTGGTAAGGGGAAATTATCCTTGGGACACACCTTGTTGAGATCTTGAAAGTCTGTGCATGTTCTGATTTCTCCTAATGGTTTGTAAACTGACACCATGTTGGAAATGCATTCTAAGTAGTCAATGGTGCATACAATCTTAGATTGTAGAAGTTTATCGAATTCTATTTTGACTAGTAAGGCCACTTTAGGGTACAATTTTTAAATATTTTTCTTGATTGGATTGGAATTTGGGTCCACCACAAGATGATGTACTACTAGGTTAGGGTCCAATCCAGGTATGTGAGAATAATTCCAAGAAATTTTTATTGTATCTTCCTAGAGAAGTGTTGTGAAAGATGCTTCTTTGGCTTTTGATAACAATGTTGTAATATATGTGATTCTTGGACATTCTTTTGTTCCCAAATTGACAGGCTCAGTTTCTTCAATAAGGATAGATGAATGTTCTAGCCTATAATCTTGAATAAGAGGAAGGGGTGATTCTTCATCCTCTAGCACCTCATAGTGGTTTTCACAAGAAGATACACCCTTTGTTTTTACTTTTTGTCATCAAAAAATGCCCCAGAGGGCTTTTCACCAAAAGACTCATATTTTTATTTTTTATTTTTGTGGCTAAAGACTTCCTCTTTCCCAAAGTATGTCTTGGGGTCTAGCTTGTAGACATATGTTGAAGCATGCCCCCTATATTATTGTTAATATGTTTCTCCCATGAACCTTAGGAGAATATTCTCTCTTTTGAACTCATCGATACGTGTAATTTGTTGGAACCTTAAATTTCCATAAAATTTAATGTTCCTGAGAATGAAAAATTAGTGAAAATTATGCCAATGGTCACTTTTTCCAAATATTGTGTACAGATCATTTCCAAGCTCTTGTACTTATTTAACCAAGAAGAGAAATTTTCAAGAGGATATATGTTTGAGAAGAATTTTTTATTTAAAGGGCTCTCTCTTTTTGCTAATAGGGTTATTATCAATAGAAAACATGCATAGAAAATAGATATGTACAAAACCAGTGTATATGAGTTTCTATATAAAGTCACTAGTGCAATTTGTTGGGCCAAATTGAGAGATATTTAAAATTATTCATTATTAATAGAAATCTAGTCATTACCAGTGGAACTCACTCACTCTAAACTATTCTTAGTTGCTATAACCAGTCATACATAAGTGAAATTTTTGGGTTTAAAGCCTACATCAAGGCTTGACACACATCATGAATCTCAAGATTGTATTTGAAGGACTTTATATCATTTAATGATATAAAGGGTGAAGAGAAGAGATTTTTTTATTTTTCAAAGAAAAGACCTAAATAATGTATCTTGGATGGATCATTGAAGTGGAAAAGAGGTATGCCCTTAATGAAGTTTAGAACTCCCATCAGGAAGACATATATTTTCTAGATGAGCATGTTTCTTTGTTGTTGTAAGTAAACTCATTGATGTAAGAATTAGAACTGGGGCATACAAAAAGGATGTCACCATGTGGAATATCTTGATGGCTAAGTAAAATTTCCTCTTCGACAAGAGATTCCAAGGTCTTGTTGATAAAGAAACTTTGAAGTAATATGTTCGAAAGAGTGTATGCATTGATGGACATATATAAAGTTGTCTTTGAAAGTATGATTATTGATGAAACTTCATGCATCAGACTAAGGGAAGGGGAACTTTAATGAAAGGGCTAGTTATACCAGAAAAGGGCATTGTAAAGACATGTATTATCAAATGAGAGATAAGAAAGTCCCTTCAAAGCATCATATCTCCCAAATGAGAAAAGAGGCAAAAATTGGTGTCTCATCGACATAACATGTTGCAAGTCTCCTCAAAATTGTTTTTTCTGTAATGTGTTTTTCATCAGTGATCAGGTGGGCTCTAAAAAATACTCTCCAAAGAGATAATTTATGCAGATGAATGTGAAGAGTTATTTTGTCAAATACTAATGGGTTTGTTAAGTGTAGTTGGTAGGAAAAAACACTAGCATATGATGATCCCATAGAAATGGATCGATGTGTTTAAGATATTGTGAATGTCCCAACAATTATAATGTGTATACCAGATATAACAATCTTTTGACATAATGCTTTCTCAAGTAGAGCCATATTTAAAATAATATACAGATATAAGAGAAGTGTTGATTATAGAGGGACATCACTATATAGATACAAATGATGAAAATTCACATAGGATATGTGAGTTATTTAACAAAAATGTCTCAATGAAATGTGGCATCGTGGAATGCAACGGTAGCGAGATCTTCCATTAAAACATGTCTATGAAGTATTTCCTATGAAAGAATCCATTTATCAACCCTAATAATGGCATATCAAACATATATATGGATGAGGATGCCCAAGCTTGGTGTATCAACCGTGCGACAAAATATTACATATGGAATATAATGAAAAAGATAAAGTATTTGAATTATTTTACTGGATGCCTCACAGGTTCATGCTTGAAATATGGAATCATAGACCACGCCATAATTGATTGGCAAGTTGCTTCAAAGCAATACTAATTAAATGAAAAATTTTAAATTAATGTCTCAACATGTGAACCATTCAAAATCCTTAGATTTTTGTATGATTGTTTGTTGGGTAAGATCTAAGAAAATGTAGTTGGCATATGTATAGCCTAATTCTGCAACCATTACCACTATCCTGTATGCACATGATGTTTTTATAAGGCATTGTGATGCCCAAGACATGGAAAAATATGGTTTTTAAAATTCCCTAACATAATGTGGAAGTGCAATGGGGTGTCAATCAAACTATTTGACAATGTGCCCACATGAAATAATGAATTTAAGGAAATATTTGGAGGGACCCTTATATCATTAAAAGTGAATCACAGGAAACACATATGGACCAATTTGTTAAATAAATTTTAAAGTTCCTTATTCAAGATGTAGTTGGTGATTGCAAAGAATTTCATTTCCTTAATAGGAATGCCTCTTCCTTATAAATACATATTTATAGAATACAAACCATTGCATCTGATATGAAAAATTTTCTCCAAGATATGTTGTGAAATGTGGGTAGATTGCTACATATATGAAGACATATGAAGTACATAATGATATATGTTTTATCCTATGGTTTCAGTGCTCTACGTGGAAATGTAATAGATGGCTCAAATTGAAGACAAAGGAATTTTAAAATGGCATTTAGATATTTTTCCCCTCTCAAACAATGTCCTCTATAGATAAGATATTAAAAATGGTTACTAAAAATGGAGTATCGGATGAGGAAATTTAATTTTCACTATGTGATTAGTTGATTTTAGTTTAAGATTCTTTGGTGATAGTTGATTTTTTTATTAGGGGTAACTAATTAGTTTTCTATTGAACATTAATGTTGTTTCATAACTAAAATTTGTAACAATTAGATTGTTCTACCTTGTTAATATAAAAGGGAATTATTGATTGGATAGTGAGGGGAGATTTTTAGAATTCAGATTTTTAGCGGCAAAATAGAGGAATGCACTGGCAAGTCCAAAATGGGTCAAAATATAATTAACAAATGTGAATAAATAAAATGTTCAGTGCCTTTCTTTTCTAAAATGTTGTGGGAAAATTTCTCAATCTGATCAATTCCTTTATGATTCCTCTCCCATAAAGTAGGAGTTGTCTTGAGTCTTTTTGCAAGAGAGGTTATTTATGTGCTTTGCAATTTGATTATTAAGATTTATATGAGAAGTTTTTGTCCATATCAAAATAATTTATTGGTCCTTTCCAGCAAAGGTTAAACTCAATACCATTAATTTTGATGTTGCATCATACTTGAAGGCATTAAAGGTCAGATTAGTTGACATGCTCATCCTAGTGGTGCAGTTTCAAGATGAGCAATAGTTCACCAATCCTATAGCCAAATGAATTGATTCTTGGCTTGATTCCCTTAGCAATGCATGAGACATGCATAAGAAATCATAATAAAGGGGTCATACTTGTGGGTCCCCATTCCATACCATCATTCCATCCACCAACCGTACCATTTATTTTCTTCCACCTTATCCATCATTCATTCGTCACCCTTCCACTTTTCCCAAAACTTACCTTTTGCAATGAATGAAGTGATGTCACATTAGTTAGATACGATACATCATGGCAGGTAAGCTCCTCTTAACTCAAGATGTGATTAATTATTTCATTTATTATGATTAATTAGGTATTTAAGTAGACAATGGATTTCCTTTATGAATGCAATCACATTCAGTAATTTCTGCATGCTTAAACAACTTTCTTTTAACTCCTAAATTGCTAGCCTACCATTACTTTTCATCGTCAAAAGATTTAGTCCCATCAAAACTATTGCTCTATTTTCTAGAAATTAAGATTTTAAGGAAATTGGCGATTATATTCATAACTCTTCATCATTTACTACAATAATAACCTGATATGTCTCTTGTTCCTCTCTATGAATTCTTTTATGTCTGAAATGTGCATTTGAATTTCAAACTTCTTTTTCTTTTTGTCTACACATGTTGAAAGAATTTCAATAATTTCAGTTGAGGAGAAAGGGGAGTTAATTGTAGACGGTTGAATTGTGAAAGGAGGAGATTTCAGGTTACATTTTTTTATTGTGAGCTAAATTGTTGAAAAACAAAGAGTGGGAGGCCAGCCCATTAAACATGAGCCAATAGACCATCATGTCTTGTTACAAGATGCCTACATTTTCCACCATTCAGGTAGTTTGGGTGGCTTGATTATTTTCTCAAATTTTTCACATTTGATGAGGATATTGCTAAGGAATTTACAAGGACATTTCAAAATGGGGAAGCTAGGGAAAATGGAGTAAAAATTATTTCCAAGGTAGATATAATTGCAAAGGTGACAAGGTTACCTCAAACTGGTGAGCTATTTTTGCAAACAAAGGATTCACGCAGTGCTAGGGTAGAGTTTTCTCAACCTGGAGATCCTCCTCTGCATGTGGATAAACAAGGAACTTGACAAGTGAGTTTGCTACAAGAATGGATTCCACGAGCAACTTATATCATCAAATATATTACATGTGAAGGTCGGTTCATTGGTTTTCATTCTCACCATTTTAAATTACTATCCCATTTGGGTCATGGTTTGTTGATGAACATACCATATTTTATGTACCATTTACTTTCTAATAGTGTTGCATAGTATAAGAAAGGTAGGCTCAATTCTATCTCCCATCATTATCTTATTAAATTACTTGTAGAGAGATCCATTAGGGATGTGATTCCCATGCCTTGGGAGGAATTTATTATTTTTGAACCAGAAGTACAAGTTGTAGGACCTATGAGTCGACCTCTAACTTACAAAATTTGAATCTCTTAGTCAACTATTGAAGCCTCTATGATCGCATCTCCTATGTATGAAACCTCAGACTCACAAGATAATGTATCCTTATCTAACAAAATTCCCAAAATGCCAAAGAAAACCCCTGTCATTGAATCTGTTCCAGTCTCTTCCAAGAGAAAGAAAGAAGAAAAATATTCCATCCATGTGCCTAGGTGCTCAAAGAAGCCTAAAGCAACCCTTACTCCCATGCATAGAGTACCAAACTCCAAAATCAGGCAACAACTACTCCTCCCACTATAGAAAAAGAATCTACCCCATCTCATCCTAGTTCACCACCGTCTCAGCATTCGCATAATCCCTCTAAATCCTCACCATCGCCCGTACATCCTCCTATCCTAGCACTTGAGGAAACATAGAAATCTATTGGTGAGGCAGTGCATATTTTTGAGGGAGATGGTCTTGAGGGATTGGAAGCTATTGAAAAATAAGTGAGAGAATAATTATCGGAGCAACTACATAAAGAGGTAGTATCGATTGAGGAAGAAGGAATGAAGGAGTAAGGAGTAACAATAACTAAGAAATTAGGTGAAGAAGGTAAGGATGATAAAGGGATGGATACATCACCAATTGTTCTAGAAGACATATATGAACCTTGGCAACCACAAAATCAACAAGATGTTGGAATAGCACCAGGAGTTCTTGAGCAATTAGATGATACAAAAACCACAAAATAGAGGTATCACATCAAGATAGTGCATTAATTATACAACAATGGGATAGCCACATGCCTCCTCTTCATTTCATAATTTTTGTTGCAGAAATGTCATGTTATTAAGAGCTTCAAGATAAAAATACTACCTCTGAACTAGAGATAGAGAAATTACAAAGGGTAATCTAGAACAAGGATGTGGAGATTGCTAACCTTACGGATATCCTCATTCAGGTAGTCAATTTCATTCCAAAGATAATTCAATATAGATCTCCCTCTCTAGTTTATGCTATGTATTTAAAGGAGTTGCATTTAAATTTTTAATTGATAAGAATTTGGAAAGGTCATAACCCTTCCTTGAGCACTCCTCATGAGTTCTATCATGCATACCAAGAATCCCCAAATACACTAGACATCTCTTGTGTGAATTATATTTACACAAATTGGTTGTGCCTAATGATACAAAGTGGAATCCTCTATGTTATAGAGGGGACAAACACATTAGTGCTCTAATCTATGGGATTAAGAATGAGATAAGTCTAGAGGTGAATAATTTTATAGTTATAAATATGAGGAAACTAACTTGCCTCTATCAGTGAGAAAATAATCCAAGAGGGGGATGAGAATCTATTTTGACTGGAAGAAGCTATGGGAAGATAAAATGGCTAACCTAATAATATGACCCTTAAGACAAGATATTTTTGCCCAATACTCTTAGATTTCAAAGGACAACCTTGATAATGCTATCTATCATAGTAAAACAAGATGAGAATAATTGTCACTAGGGTTACAAAAGGTAGAACCACATACTCAAAACAATGTGTATGCAGACACAAGAAGAGAAGAGCAGTACATGAGAAATACAAGGATGAGGAAAGATAACTAGATACCATTGGTTATGTAGCCACCCATTCTCTTATGGCCATTCCTGGTCTGAAAGGGCCCAACAAATACTTATAACAGAGAATCAGAGGACAACATATGGCAACGGTTGGAGTCTATGAAGGCTCATTTACAAAGCTTTCAAAGTGGGGAATATGGACATCAGATGAATGCAGACCTAAGAGAATTTGTACAAAGAAATAACATTGGGCTTGCTGAAGGGTCCAACAAGTAGACAGTTGAGGGGAATGACGAGCCAAGTTTTTGGCATGTTTTAGGTTATGTTTAAACATCTTTATATCTTTTATTATGCTGAAACATACATTAAGTAGTGATTATGGAAGTTATATATATAGAATTTTATGCTTAATATAAAAAACACATTATGATAAGTCTTGATGATATTTCCATGGTTATTGCTTTATGTTTTATCAGTTTGATGAGAGATGTGTGCCTTTGACTCTATAAGATGAAATGCCTCTCCTACGGCCATTACTGATTACCTTCCTGCAACCATATGTGAAATATTATTTGTTTACAATTAATACCTAATAAATGTATAAATGGGATAATGGATCATTAATGAGTTAAATGTGTTGAGTTGACCCCTTGCCACAAGTATAGTTGTCACTTATTGCAGGTACCAAGTCTTAAGGAAAATATTTAGGTTCCACTAGATCATTATGGAATATTTCAAGAAGACCAATTCAGCAATAGGGAATAACGAGACAACTAAGGAATTATTCACCATGCAAGGAGAACGTTCAAAGAATCTAGAAAAAGACACCTTCATGGTACACAAATCTAGGATAGTGGAGCATTAAAGTTCCTTCAAACTAATTTGACTTAGTTTTCTCTCTTATGTCCATTTCCTTAATTGAAAAGGTCGAGTTGTAATAAAGTTTTTCCATTTTTTATGGAGAAGTTAGTTAGTTGTTAAGTTTCAGATTTGAATAAATAGCCATGTTCTCCTTCAGAGAAGTAGTTTGAAGATCAGTATTGTATTAGTTTTAGTTGCAATTAATATAGTTGTAAAGTTGCAAGTTGTGAGCATGTACTTTTTAGTTTCAATTCAATAAATGTTTTTCATGAAGTTTGCAGTTTAATCTGTTGTGTACTTGAGGAACTACCTAAGGGGGGCCAGTTAGGGAAGTTGTCTATCATTTCCATTTTTTCAATTAGGATAGTTGTACTTCATTTTTATAGAACTTCAATGACTATTCCTATAGCTGACAAAATTACAAAACTGTCAACCATTCCTGTAGCCACTAGGGATAGACTAATTCCTATCTTCAAGACTGAGTTTAGTTGTTATTGTGATAATTCATTGTTAGTTAAAGTTTACTTCCAACAATTTCAATTCCAGCATGGTATTTTCTATTAGGAACACATGTCTGAAATAGGTGGTTAGTGCACATAATTTTCAGACCCATTTCAAGTCTAACATCACTGGGTTGACAATCAAATGATGTCCTTAAATAGATTATGGCTACTAGTTGAGATATCTAATCCCTGATTATATGAATAATGTTCCTAGTTATTAACCTAATTGAGGACACTACAATAGTCATATAAAAACAAGACACAAGTATGCTTGGAAGCAATAGTATAAGAAAAAACCCCTTTGAAAAAATTGAGACACAATAATCTTTAATAAAAGTGAGCAAAGCTAACACAAGATGCATCAAAATCTTGAATGAAACTAAGACACAATAATATTCTATGGAAGTGCAACATCCAACAGGATAATTTTAAAGCAAGAATATGCAGGATGAGTGTATCTTAGCACTATATATTATTTGTCCTACTTGAAAGTCTACAGTGGTAAGACATTATATAGTAGTTTTCATACATATCTAGATAGATATATTGTAGTCATCTCTTTCACCATTATTTATTGTATTATTATTCTCCATGAATAAGAAGGTTCATGCAAATAATTTGTGATTCTCATTTTTCATCAAATTCTCTTAGTACACTTTACAAATATAGACTTTGTCTAAACAATATATCATATTAAATTTTGTGTTTCACAATTTACATAAAACAAATTCCTAAAAACCTTGAACTTCTGTAATTTTATAGGCATAAATTAAAAATAAATATTTATTTAAATCTTCAAGCCAAGAGAAAGACTTCTTATGAGTACAAAATTATAGCCATGATGTTTGAATAAATATGCAGATTTTTGTTTCAAAGCTAATGTCTTCATTTGACATGGCAAATCCATTAGTTGAGAGAATAATGAATATTTAGTTGTCAAGTTTGACATGATTTCATATGTAATGAGTGAATTGATTTGTATATAGAAAGAATACCTCTCAATTCCACTGGTGCCTCCTTGGTAATGGTTTGTCTACTTCGAGACCAGCTAAGAGAGGTTTCTTCAATTTCTCATCTAAGAAATTAATATTTTAAAGAATACAAAATGTTAGCTGTGTGATTTTTAATTGTCAATGATAAAGAGATTGAATAGTTTTATTAAATCAAATTCCCTTGGAAATAACCTTCTATCCATATTTTCTTTTGGTAATATGAATAAAGAACATAAACCTATTATCCACATCAAACTTCTTAAGTAAAAACATGTTAAGAAATCATTTAAATTACTCTTTTACTCACTTGCAATTTTTTGATTTTAGCTCAGACATTTTCTCAAAAAGTTGGCGGAACATGAAAACCATTCAATATGTTATAGTCTTATCAAGGACAACAACGATAAAATCTTTAAATATGAAATATAGTTAAGCAAGAAGTTTTCATGCATTAAAATATCACAAATAATTGACAAACATAGCCTCTGCTAGTATAAAATTTCTTATACAAATTTCTTATCAACTGATTAATACAAGGGAATAGTAATATAGAATATACACAATACTAAAAACTTAATTTTTTATCCTCATAATATGTCTTTATTTGTCTTTGTATGATAGTGGTCTCAATATAAATACTCCTGAGAATGTAGGTACAACAATAATGTGCCCTAAACTTTTGAACAACACTAATGTGAATAGATTTATGTCTTCTATCAAACCTGCCACAATAGTAATATAAACTTTTATATCTTCCAAATTGCTACCAAAAAACAAGTTACTAATGTACACTCTAAGTGAGGAATTGCTTCCTTCCAAAAATCCCATGATATAATGTTCTACCCCAAGATGCAAGCCAATGTTTTCATTTATTTTAACCACTTAGCTATGAAGGTTTTTTGTAAAATAGTTGGCACCCTTACTGGTTGCATTATTTACCATGACATTTTAATAAATTGTTTGTAGGTATCCATCCGTCTTGTGAGTATTTTCAATTTTGCAAGATGATGATGTTTATTTGTTTGTTTCCAATTAAACTTATAAACACAAATCCCTTGCAAATTTTCCATTTTTCTCAAACTTAGGAAAACTCAAACACATTCGATCTTGGATGATATTGAATCATTAGTCGATTTTTGTTTGAATATTAACATGACATAACTCTACATCACATCATATATCAATGATTAATAATATGTCTATTATCAATAACCAAACAAGTACCATAGAAGTGCTCCTTTGTTGTTCACATCCAATAGAGGCAAAAAAGACATATGACTATTATCACTGTATACATTCTTAGATACAATGATAAGAAAGTATCTAAGGCAATGACAAAAAAATTCAAAGATCATTGATTTTTTAGTGTTAAGGGGTAGTGATGTAATGAATGCAACATAATACTCATGTGTGAAGACTAATTAGTATGATGGTCAAAGGAGCATTTTAGCATTGATAAAGTGGGTAACTGTCATAAAAGAAGTGGTTGATTATTGTTATAAATCAAAGATGGGTTAATTTGGTCTATAATATGCACATGAATGGAATTGCCACAAGGTAAGCCACTACTATCAAGAGTAAATAACACACTATGAACACTAGATGAGCCAAAAGATTCAATTTTTTTAATATAGATTAGATCATTGACCTTTTTCTTTTTTATTATTGTCAACATATCGCTATCATAGAGGGTGCTAGCCTACATAATAAATGAGCATATTTAAAGCCCCATGGTAGAGGGATACTATAAAGAAGATGCAAATAATGAAGTGATGCAAGAGCATCCTAGGATTCTTGGCAATCATGTATCAACCAAAAATATGTTTGCCTTTGAAGGTAGATTATTAGTTTTGATCTTTGTTTGGTGGAGTATTTGCTCAATTTGGGAGACTAGTTGCTCAGCTTCTGTGTTTATCGGGGTGCTCGGTCTCTAAAGAATGCTCAGTAACTAAAGGCATTGGTTATCCCTAGTGCTCAACGATAACTATGTTTCTCGGTCATGCTTGGCATGGTCGGTTCTCTGGCACTCAGTTATTTCTCTAGTGCTCAGTGTTCTTGCTGACTGACTTGGTTATTTGGATGAATTAGCTTGGCCGACTGGTGCATTTAATTTGGGTCATGTTTCTCAAGTTATGGATTGACCGTTGGATGTGTGGGGACCTAGATCTGGCATGTTGCATTCTTTTATGTGGATCTGATGACCGTATGGGGCCATCTTGGAGAATGTAATTTATTGTAAGGCTATTTTGTGAGCCGACTGATGTTTTGTATTTAATATTTGTATATCCCTGTAGAGATGACGTATGGATGGGATTCAGTATTTAATTAGATGCTTGGTTAGTTTTTTAGGGGGCAGAGAATGGGTATTGGGAGTTGGCAGCTTACGAGCTTAGGCACAAGGAGATTTCTTAGAAGTTGGGAGTACAAGTTTAGATATTTCTTGGGGTCCTACCAATATCCTATCTTATTGCAGATCTGGGCTAGCTAAGTACTGATGTTGTGGAAAAGACTTGGATCCTATGAGATCTTGTAGACTATTACTTGCTTTGTAATTGGTTGTAACCAAGAAGGCCTTATAGCCTGGCACATTGCATGTAATCAGTAATTTGATGAATAAAGATTTCTATTCTATATCAGATCTATTCTTGTTGCTATGTTATTCCATTGTGTATTAGTTTGGCTACAAGGTCAGATAGTCCTTAATTGGATTCTCCATCCTTGGCTACGTCAAGTGGTATCAGAGTGAAGTTGTTCCTGTTGGAGCTGAGTTGATCTTGTATGTTTGTATGTGGATCTTGATTTTAAGATGTCTCCGAGGAGAAATCATGAGATCTCAAAGGAAGAAGCTACTAGAGAATTCAATCTTCATGATTTTAGGGCTTTGCAAAAACAAGTGCAAGATCTGCAAGAGGAATTGAGAAAGAAGAAGACTACACCGAAGGAAGGTAGTGATGATGAACCTAAAGAAGAAGATCATTTTGAAGAAGTTGTCAAAGAAGCTACAGATCCTAAAGAGAATAGAATCCTAAAAGCTATGTCTAAAATTGGGAAAAGACCTAAGATTGAAGTTTATGCATTTGTTGGAAGCCTTAGGCCAAAAGAGTTGATTGATTGGATTAATGAAATGGATGAATACTTTGAGTATGAAGAAATCGAAGATCTTGATAGGGTTAGATTTACAAAGACTAAGTTAAAAGGTCATGCAAATATTTGGTGGAGAGAAGTTCAGTAGGAAAGAAGTAAGAGGGGAAAGGAAAAGATCACTAAATGGAACCGAATGGTTGACAAGTTGAAGAAGCAATTCATTCTGATAGATTATGAGTTGGACATGTTTAAGAAGATGCAAGCCTTGAAGCAGACTAACAAATCAATGCAGGAGTATACCGAGGAGTTTTACAGAATCCTGATTAGGACTGGTCATTCTGAAGCTGATAAAGAGAATTTTGCTAGGTATGTCTATAGTTTGAGACCTAGTATTCAAGAAGAGTTACTATTCAGATGAAAACAATAGGAGATGCTTATCAGATGGCATTGAAAATTGAAGAGAAGTTGAATAAGAATTTTGAAGGAAGGAAGAATACTAGGAACCGAGGTGGTAAGACTGGTGAAATAGTTGCAGAAGGTAATGTGGTAGAGAATCCTAAGAATACTGATGTGGGATCTGGTAGTGGTCATGTCATTAAGAATTTCAATAATGGAAAAATAGGAAGGTGGAAGAATGAGTTCACCAGTAATTGTTATTAGTGTGGTGAAGTGGGTCATAGAATTTTTCAATGTCCTAAGAAAAGAGTTGCACTGACTACTAAAGAAGACATTGTGAATGTTGCAGAGAAAGGTAAATTTATGATCACTAGGAGATTGGCTACATGTGTCCAGGAACCAGTGCAAAGGAGAAATTTGTTTAGAACCAGATGTAAGTGCAAGGATAAGGTATGTAATGTCATAGTTGATGGTGGCAATTCTGAGAACTTTGTTTCAAAAGAGATGGTTAGTAAGTTGAATTTGGAAAGAAAGAAACATCTTAATCCTTATCAGATTAGTTGGATACAAGATGTATCTAAGGTTAGGATTGAAGAACAATGCTTGGTTAATTTTTAGATTGGATCTTATCATGATGATATATTGTGTGATATATTGCCTATGGGTGCTTGTCATATGTTGCTCAGTAGACCTTGGCAATTTGATAGAAATGTTTTGTTTGATGGTCGTGTGAACACCTATGTGGTTCGGCATGAAGGATCTAGACATAAGCTATTACCTTTATAGGAGACAGGGGCTAAGGGATGTGGAGTTATCAGGTATTGTCCTTATGACAAACATTAGGAGTAGAGGATGGATGAACCTATTCCTACAAAGCCTCACTTGAAAGAGAAGGAGAATGATATATCTGAAGAGTTTGTTGAGATTAAGAGGTAGCTGGTCTTTCTAACAAAGATAGTATAGTAGATGATGACATTTGTGACAGAGATATGTAGATGATGTCGAGTTGATTGGGGAATCCGAAGAAGATGGTGTTTATTGAGGTACTGAGGTGGTCAGTAGTGGAAGGAATGGTTAGAGTTGGTTGTTATCAATTGCAGACAGAAAAGATGAGAGAAGTGGGAAGCAAGAAAACTTGCTGCGAGAGACAATGGATGAAGTGAAGACAACTTGGGCTGAAGGACAATAGGAGATCTGGGTTAAGAATAGATATGGCATACCTATTTTGATTCCCTTAAGGTGTTCCTAATTTCCTTATAAGAAAATATTTCTTACCTAGGGTGTCTGATGCAGGAGCATCCTAGGATTCTTGGAAATCCTGTATCTACCAAAAATATGTTTGTCTTTGAAGGTAGATTTTTAGTTTTGATCTTTGTTTGGTGAAGTATTTGCTTAGTTTGGGAGAGTGGTTGCTTTATTTTTGTGTTTACTGGGGTGCTCGGTCTCTGAAGAATGCTTGGTAACTAAAGGTGTTGGTTATCCCTAGCACTCAGTGATAACTGTGTTGCTTAGTCATGCTTGGCATGGTTGGTTCTTTGGTGCTTGGTTATTTCTCTAGCACTCGGTGTTCTTACTGACCGACTTGGTTATTTGGATGAATCATCTTGGCTGACTAGTGCATTTAATTTGGGTTGCATTCCTTGAGTTATGGATTGACCATTGGACATGTGGGGACCTAGATCTGGCATGTTGCATTCTTTTATGCAGATTTGATGACCGTTTGGGGCCATCTTGGAGAATGTAATTTATTGTAAGGCTATTTTGTGAGCCGACTGATGTTTTGTATTTAATATTTGTATATCCCTGTAGAGCCAACTTATGGCTAGGATTCAGTATTTAAGTAGATTCTTGGGTAGTTGTTTAGGGGGCAGAGAACAGGTATTGGGACTTGGCAGATTGTGAGCTTAGGCATAGGGAGATTTCTTGGAAGTTGGGAGTACAAGTTTAGATCTTTCTTGGGGTCCTACCAGTATCCTGTCTTGTTGCAGATCTGAGCTAGCTGAGTACTGATGTTGTGGAAAAGACTTGGATCCTGTGAGATCTTGTAGACTATTACTTTCTTTGTAATTGGCCATAACTGGGAAGGCCTTACAACCTGACACATTGTAAGTAATCAGTAATTTGATGAATAAATATTTCTATTCTATATCATATCTATTGTTGTTGTTGTGTTATTCTATTGTGTATTGGTTTGGCTGCAAGGTCAGACAGTCCTTAATTGGATTATCCATCCTTGGCAGCGTCATGAAGAGCTTCATGATATGGACAGATACCAAATGACAATGCTAGATGGTGCAAGTAATGTAAGTATTTTTATCAAGAGGCTAAAATCAAAGTCACCAGTTAGCAACAAAGGTCAGACTACAACAACCAAGGTACTTGGTTCATGATAGTCCTTTCTAAAGCATGACTTTGTTATAGTATATGATAGTTGTTTAGTAGATTTGTGGGAGGTGCTACGATGGAAAAGACAAAGTAGACCTTCATTCTAGAGGTAGATTTGGTGACAATCATCATATTAGAAGATATGATTAGTGTTTTTTTCTATAAGAAATAAAAATGACAATATTCCCACAGTCATAGATGCTACATGAAATGGGATATTTATTGTTGAGTTTGTCAATATGGGACTCTAGATGATGTAAAAAAAAAATTATTGATGGTGGAAGCATGGAGGATGGAGGTAGCATCAAATACATGTCTAGTGAGAATGAAAAATATTCAAAAAACATTAAAACGGTGATGTGTTCTTAGTCAAAATAGTGACCATAGCATCCAATGCATGGTCAAGAACATTTAAGATAGTGAGATAGAAGTGAAAGAACATCTCATAACTTTTCATGCACATTGAGGTCCAACGAGCAGTAGCATATGTTGTTAGAAACAGTGATGATAGACTCCATGAATGTTGTATCAGTGAGAAATTCAAGATTTGTACCATTTAAATTCTCTACAAAATGTATATCTTTCATTTGCACCATTCAAATTATCTACAAATTGCTTAATTGAATGTTTGTGAAGTGCATTTCATGATTTTGGGGGTTGCAAACATTAACAATGAAGTTTTCTTATAGTATTTTGATACCCTAGGGACTATTCCTATGTTGATGACTATTATGGAAGGGAGTAGTGACAATTTTTACTTATTTTGAGTAGTGAATACTAATCATAGTAAAGTGAGATTGAATATTGGATTGTTTTTAAGAGATCTTGGAATCTTATCCCATGTTTGGTTTTCTAAAGAAATAAAGTTTTGAGCCCTGTTTACACAGTCCTATTAAGAGGAACATGACTATCACAATTAGGACTAAGGATGAGACACATTGATTTCTTACAAAGGTTGCAAACTCATTGGAAATATTAAGTAGGATGTAATTAAGACTTTCAAGGCCATAGTAATGTTTGTGAGGTAATCTCAAATAGAGAATACCAAGAAAGTTGAGATCTTCTATTCCTGATCACCAAGTTAGGCCTAATTTATAGAGTTATAGTCTATTTGGAGAGAGCTATTACAAAAAAAACTAGGCATAACTTTAAGAAACCCCTTCTTAGGAAAAAGTGTAAAATCCTAGCGAATCCTACATTATTTTAGGGGGAAATTTTTCTTAATGAAGGCAATTTTTTTTTCAACTTCGTGAATTTTCATAGTTTGTATTGGTGATTTTTTTCCTGCTGGATGAAAATTCCATAAATTCCTGGTGAATCATACAATAATGTAGGGGAAAATATATATTGTATGAGACAATTTTTTTCTTTTGAAGTAAAAAATTATAATATATGAGGCGAATGATTTTCTTTTGAAGGGAAAAATATAATTGTATTGGCGAATTTTATGTACCATTTGAAAATTTATTTATTTTATTGGCTAATCATTCATTAGTTATGGGAAAAATATATATTTTATTGGCGATTTTCAAAAGATGGGACACAATTTTATTGCAGATTCAATAGTGTTATCTACTATCGATAAACACAAATAATCACATCAACTCGTAACCTAACAATAACATCCATTATTTTATAATGCTAAATGTATTATTTGAGACCGTCTAATGATCCAAGATCAATGGATGAAGTTTAATTTCAGCTCTAATTTCTTGAAGGAAACAAATTTCTCTAGGAAGTCACCGAAATGTTGACACGTATCAAATTAGGATTGTCAACTTATCTGTAGACTCAACATGTTGGTATCGATAAGCATGACCAGTAACATCAACACGTAACCTAACATCCATCATTTTATAATGTTAAATGTATTATTTGAGACCATTCGATGATCCTAGATCAATGGCTGAAGTTTGACTTCGGCCTCAATTTATTGAAGGAAACATAGTTCTCTAGGAAGTCACCAAAATGATGACATATATCAAACCTTAACCTGCACCATAACCATGATCATTGATTACAACATCACACATGAAGGGTGGATAATGTTGCACGGTCCTATAGTGAAACTTGTAACTTGTAACTCGATAATAAATAAATGCCTCATCAGTGACAAGAGACATTCTTTAACTACCATCCACTCAACACACACCACTTCCAAATTCGTACAAATGATATTACCAATTTCTGGCATGCATACATTTATGGGAAAGATTTACATAAAGATATGAATGATTAAGGACAATAGATTCAAATTTATTACGCATGCATTTATGGGAAAGATTTACATGAAAGATTAAGGACAATGGATATAATACGATTAAAGAAAGAATAATTAATTGCTAAGTATCAATCAAGGGCTATTTATAGATGATCTAGCTTCTTTCTTCCTCAATTCATCTTTGCTAGATAAATTATTGTAGTTACCTCTGGTTTACATCATTAATCTGTAAATAATTTGATTTTTATGTTTCTAAAGATTTAGATGGACACTTTTATTAGGCTTAGATGCACATGTGAGGAGGCCCAGAAGGCCTTTTTGGGCTCCTTCTCAGATGAAACCTTGGAATCAATTTGTAGGGAGGGTGGCCGTTTCATAAATGAGGTTGTTAAAATGGTGTTGGGCAGAGAGTTTCTACACAATGAAGATAGGCACCGAGTGAACATGAACATTACATCTCGATTATTGGCATCTCTTCTCGACCTCGGAGTAGAAAAGGTGGACATGTTGATGTTGTTGAGAAAGGCTTTCAAAGAAGAATACCTAGGGGACAATGTTAATGTTTTCATATTTATAGAAATAGGGGTGGGGATCCCTTGTGCAAGTGAAATACCCAAGCTTCTCTTCCCAAGCTAGAATGTGGCCATGCAACCTTTTTTGTTGGGCCTAAATGCTAGGCAATTGAAGCACCATAGGAAATGGACGTTGATTGCTATGGATTTTCTTCGTAAGTGGTTTTTGCTCGACAAAATGGAGGCAAGGAAATACGGCTGGCTTGATGAAATCTCACAATTAATCCTCTCTAGATAATTCTACTTAGATGGAGGGGAAAATCACTAGTGTTATCCATGGCCCATCAGCCCACTTTTTGGGTTTTTATTTATACAATCATACCATTGGGCCAGTGGCACTGTTCCACTACCAGTGATCTAGTAGGTTTTCCTTTTTACTCGACAATGTAATTACTAATTTTATGAAAAAAAATAATGAAAATTTTGCAAGTTCATTTCAATTTTCATTATATGAGTACAAAAAATGATTCTTAGACTTCTCTGTGATTATAATATTTTAATTAGTTTCTTTATCTTTGTATTAGACATGTAAGTATGTTTAAGTAGAAATAAGGAAGTGACGGTATTTCCATTTTTAAATCTGAATATTTAAAATGTCATTGCCTTCTTGATAACCGTCAGAATTCCTAAATTAAGATAACCATTAATCAAAGTTCTATGTGTATACACCTAAAAATGGTCATCTAGACTATTAGCCCCTTTTGCTAAATCATAAATTGCTTATTCTTGATCAAATCCTAGTTCTATCATTTATTCGATTATTTTCTATCGGCTAACCGTCTTATCCTAAGTTTTTATTTATTTAAAAGGAATTCCCTCCCATTTTAATAAATAAAAAGCCCCCACTTTTCCTCTTATCCTAAGTTGCACAAATAAAGCATTATTCTTATTTTATAAAAAGGGGAAAAGCACTTTTTGTCTCATATGGACACAAAAGTCAACTCTTATTTTCCCATTGGAGGATATTTGTGCACATGGATTGCTCCTCTTTTAAGCTCCACCGTTGATTAAATCTTTTGCCTCTTAATCTCCATGGTCCATTCCTTCTCATTTCCTATAAAAGAAGAGCTCTCTTCTTCATTCTAGAGGCCCAACTTTTTATGCTAACTTTATGCTGCAGCATTTCTAGGTCACTTTGGAGCTTTTGAAGATTTGGAGCATTCTTGCATTCTACATCTCATTCTTGCATTCTTAGCTTAGCTTCATATTTATGCTTTCTTAGATTAGCTTCATTTCTATGCTCTAGATTAGCTCACATAGATTAATTAGCTTGGGTTGTAACACTTGCATATTTCCTTTCATAGCTTAGCTTGCATTTCCAGTTCTAGCATAGCATTGCATTGCATTTTCATTTGATTCTTGAGGATATTGGCAATCTTGCCCTTGTCTTCATTGAATCTCCCATTGCATGGTTTACTAGCAAGGTTATAGGCTAAATAGCTCTAGCTAAGAGCATTCTTAAAAACCCTTGCACTCCATGCCTAGGGAGCTATGGATCAATTTTTGAGACCTCATTCTTGAGTGTTCTTGAATGTAATGATTCATAGAAGTGTGACACATTTATTGCACACACTATGAACTTTTATCCAATTAATTATCAATATAAAATTGTAAAATTATAAATTATTCAGTGTTCACTACTTTAGAATTTAGTGTAAATGAAAAATAATTTAATTTAAATTTAATAAATTTATGACATATGGTGTATTTCAGGCCGAAGGGGAAATAAAACCTAATTTTTGTTAAACTCTTCTAGAATCATGACACGTGTCCACTCAGGTTGGTATCATTCGATGATGACGTATAACTAATGACAAGGAAAAAGTGAATGGGACTCGTGACACTTTAAAGTGACTACCAATGACTGTTGGATGAGAAAAGATCAATGATGTATAGTGTATTTCAGGCCAAAAGGGAAAAGAAACCCCATTTTCGCAAATCTATTATGGAATCATGACAAGTGTCCACTCACACGGTCGGTGTCATTCAATGATGATGTGTGAGGTCAGGTGACTAGGTGACTACTAATAAGCCAAAAGTGAATGGGACCCACAACACCTGACAATAACTACCAATGACCATTGGATGAGCATAGATCACCTCTTTTTGCAAATGTCCCCCAAAAACAAGGCATGTGTCATGATTTAACACTCAACTAAGTATAATTAAAATCTAAATTAGAGTAAAACTAAACATTTAATAAATGTAATAACTAATAAGCTCAATTTTGTGTCTTCAACTGAAGTTGTAATTTAAAAAAATTAAGTGACACATGTCATAGTGACATCAGATATCAGTCTTGAAAAAGAAGCAATAAAAGTTAACACGAGTCACAATTGTACAAATTTTTCCCTTTAGGTTTTCAATCTAAGTTTTTTAGTTGTAACTAGTATTGGAGATTGAGAAGGAGTTACGGCTTCTACGCTGAGGAATGCAAAAAAATTTCTCATCTCTCTTCCTAATCACAGTCTGCTCAAATTGAAATTTTGGGTAAAATCCTGAACATCTACGTCTCGCCATTTTAATTTTTCAAATCTCACAGTTTACTGTTTAGATTGTAGAACTAGAATTAGAGTTTAATTTTGAATCACTCCTATAAATTGTAGTTGAGTAGAATTATTTGAATTTTCCTATGAGTAAATATCACTATGGCTAAAATAAATACCACAATTATGAGTAAAAGGAAAAGATGGGAGACAAAGATAATAGACTTCCACAATCTGGTTAAAACACCAAGCTTCACTAATGAATTCCATAATTTTTATGATCCTGCTATCCATGGAAATAAGGGAATAATGGAAATTAAATTTGCACTTGAAAATAAGTGGAACGATCCAAAGAAGGATTCAAAATGTTATCTATTTAACAACATGCTAAAGGCAACGATAAATAAAATTTTACCATGGGTTGCTGGGTTAGCTCGCATGGCATTACCTCAAGTATTCCCTTGCGCAAAAATTGTCATGGTCTGCGCCAAAAATTATGATGAAAATAGAAAAGAAATTGTGAATAAAAATATGAGGAAATTTTGTCCATAACCGAGAATGAATTTTCTAGTCTGTTGGACCTAGGGTTTGAACAACAAAACTCAAATGTGCACATTGACCTGGGGAAGATGGCAAAGGATTATGAAAAAATAGATGCAACACAGAAAGATTCATATATCAAAGGAATAACAAGCAGTTCTAGTTTGAATCCAGATCATAATCCTCCTTATGATTATGATATTTTTGTGCAATGGGTTTAGGATAGGATTTCCTTGCTAGCATTTTGTTTGGGATTGGACACTAACAAAGAAGTGGGTACCAACATTCTTGAAATGCTTTTTCATATTCATTGTGAAAATGAACTAGTAAAATATAATTTTATTGAGCACATTGTTCATTGCATGCAAGAAAAATTATTAATGATTAAAAGAGGTTGACATAAGACATTTAGATTCACAACCTACTTGTGTTATCTTCTCTTAGCAAAGCATCATGCAATATTTTAGATAAACAAGCTTTGTAGTCAAGTCCAAAACCAATATATGAATGGACACCTAAGATAAGAATGACTCATAATAGAAAGAACTACAACAATTTTGTAGACTTCTTTTTGGCACCAATGCATCATAAAATTACAGGCACTCCAATGCCTATATTGTCTATTTCTTGTAGAGATTGCATTCAACTCAAAAGTCAAATACAATTGGCTGACCGGTACTTCACGGAAGAGTACACTGTGTTAAGGTTTTACGGTTCAGTGGTAGAACCATACAAACTTCCAATACATGTGACATAGAGGGTATTCACATTGGAATATGTACAGAAGATGGAGAGCACAGATGTACTCTTTAATGGTCAGCAAAAGAAAATGATATTTCCTTCCTTTTCTTTCTCATTTGGAGGGTTCACATTTGACAAAAGAGGATTCAAAGTGGCATAGGATTTTTTTTCAATTTTTCCCTTTGATGTTGTCAATCACTGGCAGTATGATCAACTCAACATAATTGGAATAAATCTTAGAGAGAATGGGAGCTTTTCAAGAAAATGTCAACATGAGAGTATGTCATTACTAGAAAATTTTAAAAATATGGAGTCCTGGGATGAGGTAAAAAAAGAGATGGAGAAATACGTCGCTGAAAATAATATTTCAATACTAGAATTGTCATAAAAAATTATGGCATTGCACAAATAGATAGGAAAAGTGCAGCCCATGACATCATACAATTTCTACCAAAAAGTTGCTCAACCATCTAGAAAATCTATTCCAAAAGACCTAATGGATGAATGTATAGATGGTAATTGGACTCGAACCAAAATTTCTAATTTTAGGGAAATGAGGAAGAATCTCGGTGAGCAGAAGACCTTTGCATATCTTTATGAAGTGGAAGAGGATAAAATATTTGGCAAATTGTGGAATAAGGAGCATCTAGCTAAAGAATATCACAATAACGATGATCATCCAGATAATGAGAATGAGTAGGATTATGTGAATCCCACATCCACTAATGTATATTCAATTAGTAGTGGATGTGATGTGTCCACAAAAGAAAGATATAACAAAGGGGTAGATATTGTAGAAAAAATGGGCTATCTAGGTTGGTGTTGTTTGGGTCCCAGAGGATAAAGACCTTGGTTTCCACTTGTCCCAATAGTTCCACCAAAATATGGTGAGAAACTAGTCCTTGGAGTTGAATCATCGGATTCATAAAAAAAAATACTACTCAGTCTCATACCCTTTCACTTTCATTTGTTCCACCTTCAAATCTAGTTCCACCTGTTCCAAGCACTCAGATTCAATCTGAATCAAGTGCCACTCCCACTGGTGTGGATATCATGGGTAGTACTAGTGGTCCAAAAAGGACATTACAAGTGGACATGGGATCAGTGGATCCTAGAGATCAAGGCAGTGTAAAGAAGCAAAAGTTTATGTCAAGTACAACAATGGAAATGGTGACTATGAGTCCAACAATTGCCACACCTTCAAGACAAAACCCTCAGAATAGTCCAAAAAATCCATTTGTAATGGGTCAGGGTGTTTCTAATCCTCATGGTGGAGTTAGAAGAACCATAGGAAACATAGGTGGAAGCTCGTACATCACTAAAAGTTCTATTTCACCTTTCAAAAATTCAATTGTGTTAGAAAACCTTGATTTTCATTACAATGATTTTGTAACTAACTTTGAACAATCAAAAAATAGGAATAGACAAAATACTAAGACATTGAAGAGGGATCCAGTTGCTGCAACTTGTGATGGAGAACCTACATTGAATAGTAGTGTTTTCTCTTCATCATCATCATCAAAATTACTAGAAGTGTTTGCAGATTTCTTACCATGAACTGTTGCTTTGAAGGCTATCTCACTCTTTGGTTCTGTCTTCAATCTTGAAATCTCAAAAGCTGAGATTTTGTTGATCAAGGTCTCTCTCTTAAAATTTGATGTAAGCTACATGGTCTCATCAAGGATTTTGATCTTTCTTTCATATTCTAGAGTGAGAGTGGTCATTAACTTGTCCATAATGTCCTCCTCTGAAATCTCTCCACCATTGTTTCTAATTCTAGCAACTACTTCATTTATCCTTTGATTGTAAACTCTGATATTTTCTTCAGGAAGCATCTCTAATGCATTTTATCTTTTATACCATGTCTTTCTATGTGCATCCTTTGCTTGTTTGTCTCCTTCAAATGTGTCTTCTAGATGCTTCCATATTTTGTGGGCTGTATCAACCTTCTTTATTTTGAAAATTCACTATTAGACAGGGCGTTGATAAGGGCTTCTTTAACTATAGCATTCTAATGAAACAATTCCTTTTTCCTTTCAGTAACATCATCCTTTGCAAGGTATTCTAAGGTAAGAATCTTGGTTTCTTTGATAGTCACATCAAAAACTTCAAAAGCAATGCACTGCAAATGGGTCACCATCTTGTTCTTCCAATCAAGATAATTCTCTCCATCAAACTTAGGAATTTCTTTTTTGAAGTATGCCATTTGATCAACCTCAAGATGTTAAACTTCCTCTCTGAGGCACTTGGCTATGATACCAATTGTTAGGAATAGTCCCAAGAGATAACTAAGAGGGGGGGTGAATCAGTTATCTACAAGTTTCAATTCTTTATCCAATTAAGTATACTTAAACATAAAGCATAAACACAATGAATTAACACATGAACACAACACCAATATTTTGGTTACAGGGAAACCCAAATAGGTAAAAACCCCAATGGGAAGTGACACCCACTAATATTTTGCACTAGTGTATTATGATCCTTGTTAGAAGATCCTTAACCCTGTTAGGATTTTCTTACAATATATTTAGTACTATAGACATGGTCAAGGGTTGGACCCTGTTAAGAGTCTTTAAAATAGTCCCTGTCAAGGGAGAGGATGCACTGTTTGAGAGCTCACTACTCAAAGGGGCAAAGGCTACAACCTTCTAAATAATAGATACACACTATATCTGGATCTTGGTGAACTGCGCTTAGACCTACTATCTGGATCAGTTCCAATGAATAACACTAACACTTTACTTGGTCACATAGACCTTCCTCTGATGGTTCAACACTTCACACACTCTTCTCTACTCTACTTAATCAACTATGAACCACACTTAAACAATCACAAATGACTGCCTATAAATATCTTTCCTCTAAATGATATAATCAAGTCAGCCTATTAGAACCACCTTGAAATCATATTAGAGAGGCCATAAAAAAATCCAATAATAATTCAATCAGCTCTACTAAGCACACAATACATTATGGGACCTGTCTAATAAGATAATTGTAGACACGCGCTACACACTATTAGCTCTACCAAAACAACTGGATCTTTCTCCTCAAGCTGAATTACTTCATGCGCTCTTAACTGAACATCACTAACACTCCTCTAAGCTTAAATCCAAGGGTGCATACCCAAATGATAGGTGCAACTCCAGAACCAATAAAATCTTTGTTGGCTCTTCTGAACAAACACAAGAAACTGCTACTGGTGAATAGTGACTGCATAACTTCACTTCTACTAAATATCAGACTATGCATCCATGATTAAAACATTACTAACATGTCTTCAACATATATCCAAGTGCACAAGGCTCCATGATAACTATACGGACAATCATACATAGAACACTATCTGTTACTCTATCAGGAACACTACTGACACAAGCTGCTATATAACTATATGTACTAATAGTTAACCTATGTGCCCATGATATCATGATGATATCATGTCCATGCTACATATATTGAATGCTTACTTCATAAGACTTCCATACATTCTACTTTCCATATGTTGTCATCAATGACAAACATATAGTCAGTGCTGGATTGCTGGCAAATCTCCAACAAGTGGGTCAATCTTTTCTATCAACTGTACCTTATAATTAAGCATGCAATGACGTAGCTTCTATGTGTAAAAGACTACAACTAGACAAGCTCTCTCAATAGCTATATAGTTGAGCTCATAACCCACTAAAGTCCTACTAAGATAATATATAGAACACTCTTTTTCATTGTCCTCTAACTATGTGAGGAGAGCACCCAGTGCTACAATAGTGGTGGAACTATAGAAGATCAAAGGCTTTCTAGGACTAGGTGGGATCAATATGGTAGATTAGCTATATATATCTTGATTTTTTTGAAAGCCTTTCGACACAAGAAGTCCCAACTGAATTTGATATCCTTTCTGAGAAGATGAGAGAAAGGATGCACCTTGTCTACAAGTTATAACACAAATATTCAGATGGATTGAAGTCTCCCTTGCAGGCTCCATAGTTGTTTCAGAGTTTTGGGAGGTGGAATCTCCAAAATGGATTTCACCTTCTTAGGATCCACTTATATTCCTCTATGAGATACAATGTAGCCCAAGAACTTTCCTGATTGCACTCCAAAGACACATTTCTTGGGATTCAATCGAACCTTATACTTCTCCAATATGTCAAAGATTGCGGTGAGAATAACAATGTGTGATTCTCATGTCTTGGATTTTCCTAAGATATCATCTACATAATCTTCCATGATCACATGGAGGAGATCATGAAAGATGGTCATCATAGCTCTCTAATAGGTAGCAGCTGCATTTTTGAGACCAAAGGGCATGACCTGGTAACAAAAGCTACCCCAAGGGTGTAGTGAATGCATTTTTATGCTGGTCTTCTACTGCAATGTGAATCTGATTATATCCTAAAAAGCCATCCATGAGAGACAACATCTCATGTCCAGCAGTCAAATCCTCTATAATGTCAATGTTTGGAAGTGGAAAATCATCTTTAGGACAAGCGAGATTAAGATCTCTAAAATCAGTACAGATACAGATACCTCCAAAAGATCTACCTACCGGTACAATATTAGAGACCCATTCAAGCTAATCTATGGGCCTAATGAATTCTGCTTCTAGCATCTTTTGCAGTTTATCTTTTACTAGTAGTGCCACTTGAGGATGCATCTTGTCTAATTTATGCTTGACAGGTTTGATTTTTGGATCCACATCAAGATGGTGTATAACCAAGTCAGTATCAAGCCAAGGTATATCTTTATAAGTCCATGCAAAATTGATGTGGGCTTTCTTTAGGAATGTAGTCATGGACTCTTTTTATGTCTCATCCAAAGAGGCTACAATGTAGGTGACCTTTGGATTTGATTCAATTCCTATATTAACTACAATTCTATCTTCTATGAGGATAGAAGATTTTTCTGACGGTAATGACATGAATAGAAATTAAACCTCCCCCTCCTCTACCACCTTAGAAAGGTTTTCACTAGAAGACGTGTCCTTTATTTTATCTTTTTCCTCATCCAAAGGTGCCTCAGAAAGGTTTTCACCCAAGGATGCTTTATCATTTATTTTATTTTATTTTTCTTTATTTTTATGACAAAGGGAGTTGACTTGGCTACTAAAGTATGATTTCTCGCTATAGTGAATCTGATGTTCATTTCATTGGAGGTTTCTTAGTCTGAAAAGTGCTAGAACTACCTCATTTGAATCACATATGTTTAAGGCAGGTGGTGAATCTTATTGGTCCCAATCAATTAGTTCAGGATTGGTAAGGGGGAGTTCAGGAGAGGAAAGGTCAGATTGGGTGATATGGAGGAAATAGGTATCAAGATCATCTTTGATGTATTGGAAATGTACTTCAAAGAAATCTTCTTTGGTATTTGAATCAGATTTAATCAAACAATAGTCTTTGGTGAAGGTTTTCTAAGTTTATATGGAACCCAGTCCTCTTCCTCAAGGGTATCCAGTTGCTTTTATGAGAGTTTTTCTTCTAGATTCATTTTCTCCAAGGCCAATTTCATGATATCCCATGCTTTCAACAATGGATGTGGCCTTTATATACTTCCCTTTAGGAATCTCTGCAAGTTTGTCTTCTTCTTCTTCATCAAACAAAAAGGAAAGAACATTTTGCTCTATATGTTTGTCTGAAAGAGATCCCCATTGTTCAAATATGGTTTATTTACACTTCATAGTTTCTTTACTCTTCTTAGGGAAGAGTCCATAAGACTTGGGAGAGAGGGGGATTTTACCAATGTACATGGTATTTTTGAATTTATATTCCCCTGGGCCTTGATCTGTGAACCTAACTTTCTTTTCAGGATCACTATTCTTCTCTTGGGTAACCTTTTCTTTTCCCTTGGCTTGTTTAGACAACTTTTCTTTAGAAGAAGTGTGTTGGATGAGAATTTCTTGTGAAAAAGGATGAACATATTCATTTAATGGGCAATAGTTTGATTGTTTTCCTTCCAGCTTCTTGTAACATTGAAAGGGTTCATGATCTCCTGGAATGGTTATTTCAGCTCCATGGTGCGGGAACTTCAAACACTGATGAAATGTGGATGGGACACCTAAGATAGCATGTATTCATGGCCTACCCAAAAGGATATTGTAGGGTAGATCTAAATCAAGCACTTGATAGGTAGTTTCAATAAGGGTTAGGCCCACTTGTAAGGGGAGTGCAATGAGACCTTTACTCACCCTTTCTCTGTTATCATATGCTAATTTTTATTCTTTTATTTACATCAATGAGGTCTTCACAAAGACCAATATTTCAAATCATGCTTAATATACACAGATTTAGACCAAATCCATTGTCTATAAGGACTCTTTTAATCTAGGTGTTATGGATAGTGACTTGGATGTGCAGGGGTTTATTATGATGGGGGTCAGGACCTTGGAAATCTTTGTCATTGAATACTAGGTGTTGTTGGAAAGCCAAATTTTTTATCATCACTTGGAATTGAGAGGCATTGATATTTTATGGGATTGGAGACTCAGTTAGGGAATTCTCAAGGACCTCTTTATGAATGGGAGATGTGTGCATAATCTCTAGTATGGATATATAAGTAGAGGTCTTCTTCAATTGGGAAAGTAGGTCATAGTGCGATGTAGGTCATGTCAAGGTAGATGGTGCAATAGATGGATCTACAACAAGTAGATTGGTAGCAGCTTGTACAATCACATGAGGGTGACATGTAGTAACATTGCAATCCACACTCTTTAAAGTCAATGTATTTACATGAGCTTTAGATTGTTCAATATGGCCACATAGTGAGTCAAATCCACAAGCATCATTTTTAACTAATTTTCCACAAGTGTGTTCATCTCCTGAGATTTTGTTCGTTGAATAATCGTAAGAAAAGCCCTTGGATGTGGATGCATTGTTTTGATTATGTTCTGGAAAAGGTTTAGAATACATTTTTAATTGGGCATTAGAGGTAGAGGCATTTTGTCCTTCTACTTCAATTTTACCATCATCGATCAAATCTTGCACAAAATGACAAAATTTCATGCATTTTTTAATCTTATGCCCTTTTATGCGATGATAATCATAGTATTCATTATCCTTATACTAGTTGGCTTTAGGTTGATTTTCATTGAAAGGCCTAGTGTTAAGGTAAACCATCATCCCTTGATTGACTAGACATCGAAAGATCACATCAAGAGAATTTGCCAACTGTGTAAAATGTCATCATTGTTGTTGTCGATTATTTTTGTTGTTATTATTGTTACCATTGTATCGTGAAAATAGAGATCCATGATAACCATATCCTTGATTCTAATTATGGTTATTTGAATTATTCTGATTGCTCTGATTATTCTGATTATTGTTTTGATTGTGATTGTTCTGGTCATTTTTGTTTGTACAATGGCTTTGATTGTTGTTATTGGATGCTTGGACATTTTGGACATTTTTTGCATCTATTAATCCATCATTGACAATATCTTTGTTCTTAGACTAGAACTTAGGATTATCATTAGTCTTGTTAGATGAATTAGGGGTATAGTGTTTAATTTATCCTTTCATCAAAAGTCCATCTTTAGTATATTTCCACTTTTTAATGAGTGCCTCGAAGGAATCTGGGGCAACCATCTTCATCTGAAATGACATTTTTGTAAACATATTCTTAGTAAAGATATCAACTAGATGTGAATCTAGGATTTTATAAGGCATACAATTGGCAAGATGTCGCCACCTTTGGAGAAAGCTGGAAAAGGTTTCTCCATTTCTTTATTTTGTGTTACACAAATCATTGAGTGATGCTTGATGTTCCATGTTGTAAGAATATTGTGTAAAAAAAAATTCAGCAAGATCATGAAAGGTGGAGATGGAATGAGGAGGGAGGCTCAATATCCATTCTTAGGTTGGTTCTCCAATACTTCTAGTGAAGAGTCTTTAAAGAAGATGATCATTGTGGGAAACCTCTTGTGTCGCTACATAAATTTTTTTAATATGTTGCACAGGGCATGTGTCTCCCTTATATTTATCAAATTTTGGAATTTCAAAGTTGGTAGGGAATGGTTGAAGAGTGATTGACTTGTCAAAGGGATAAGGACATATCTCCACAAAAGAGAACTCCTTCCTTTCTTTCTGCATATCCATCATCATACCTTTGAGCTCATTGATTTTTTGGACTAATTTAGGAGGATTGTTACTAGCGATTATGTGAGCTTGATGTGTTCCTCTTCTTGATGATACAATATGTCCTTTGAGCATGGGAGGATTTGTGTTGTGTTGTTGATTGGTGTTGTGCATGTGTGCAGAATTTTGATTTTTAAGGACTCCACTAGGCTTTGAGAAAATGGAAGTGGAGTGTTACCTTGAAGACCTTGGTTGTTGCTAAGTTCCACAACCCATATTTATGTCATCATTATTTACCCTCTTGACATTGTTTGAGTTGGGCTTGCTCAGAAGTTCTCATATTTGTTCGAGTGTGTCATGAGGAGGTTGATTTGTGCTATCAAATGTTGATGGCATAGCTTATGTTTCCCTTCCTTTCTTGGTTCGAATCAAGTTATTCTCAAGTAAGGTTTCATTGAAATTGTTGGGAAGTGTAACACCCCTTTGGATGAGATTCATGAAGATATTAGAAATGTTAGCTTGGATCAAATATTCTACTAAGATTAAGTTTTTAGGATCATCAAAGAAATCCTTAGCTCATGGGTTGGTACTAACACTTTTAGGTATGACTATTTTAGATTCCACATGTCATTCTTCTTCATCGTTAAAGTCATCCTAATAGACATTCTCTTGATCGTTATCCATGGCTAGAGATTCTTGTCTTAATTTTTCTTGTGATCGAGTAAGTACCATGCACAAGTGACCTTAGAAGAGTTGGATTGAAGATGGATGAATAATTGATGATGTATGATGAAGAAAAGAAAGGGGTCGATGAACTAGGAGCAACTTGGACTAAGTTTGGATTGAATTGCAAGGATTAAATCTTGATGTTGATTAGATTGATTGAATTTGATTAATTGATTTGATTGAGGATTAGATTGATTGATGACATTGGATTAAAGATGAACTAAGCCTCAAGGATTGGTTTGATTTAAAGGTTTGGAACAAACCTAGGTGAATCAAGACCTTGTGATTATGCAAAGATAGGATTGGATTTGATTTAAAGTCTTCTCTTATTTGGGTGATAGATTGATAATCCCCAAATAAAATAGGACTGGATTAGGACTACTAGATAAAGACTCAGTTCTCAAGGTATCCAAGATTTAATATTTTCTTTTATTTAAGGTCTATGAGGCAGTATCAGAATAATTCTTTCATCTTATTTATTGATGAAGGTGTGAAAGATGGATTGACTTGATTTTGATTTAAAGCCCAAGATTTAGATTAGTGCTCCTATTGTTTCAAAAGGTGAATGAAGAAAGAGGTGTGAGAAGATGAGAAAGGGATGAATGAAGGTCAATGGTACTTAATCATAGGATTCCCTAGTGATAAAGGCCATGTTCAATTTGTTCTTGGAAATGAAATTGGAAACCTTATTGTTGTAGATGATTTAATCAAATTTCTCAATAGCCCCTAGGAAGTCTTGGATGGGTTTCAAATAAGACTGATTCTCTTTAGTATTTTGATTTGCAATTTTATTTTCCCTATGGATTCGTGCAACTAGGATTTTTTCTTTCTTATGTTTTCTCGAATCGGTCATGTCTCAAGAAAATACCAGTTTTGACAAGGTAAATCAATGTTTTCAATCAGATGATTTGAAAGGCCTCTAAGGAATCAATTTTTAAGTATTTTGGTCAAATTAGTTTGCTCACTATTTTTTAGGTAGAGATGATAATTCTCAGGCACAGACAACAATCTTCAAAAATGAAAATACCATGTCTGAGATGTCAATCTGCAGAGACGACAATACTAGGTCATAGACGATAATCTAGGATTTAGAATGTTTTTTCATAGAATTTGATCAGCTAGATATTGGATTTTATTTATGTCAATTTGTTCAATGGAAAGAACTAATCTTCATACATACATTAAACTTTTGGATTACATGCATGTTTTTCAAAAATAGTCCTGCAAGGGACAAAGCAACCTTGTAGGATTCAAGTGTACAAGTTTGTTTTGCAATGAAAGTAACAAGAACACTCTTTATCCCTAAAAGGAAATTGGCTGAGATTGAAAATCTTTTCTCACTAACTTAGGAACACACCCAACAACTCCTCAGAATATGGCCATCACCAAGCACGTAATGGCTCCAGTCATGTTACCATATTATCAAAGTGTTAACGTTGAAGGTGGCTCGATATAGAGAGTGTCTTTGGGAGATTATTGTTGTCCTCACACATAGATTATCAAACTTTTGAGGGTGAATCAGGTGGCTTCTAACTAATGGCTTTTAGTAAGGGTCTTTGTTCAAACACACTCTTTGTGTTCGCACAAGCGTGACTAGGACGTATAGCCCCACAAAGCACCTTGACACAAGTAGTCACATAAAAGTGATTAAGACCACGAGTCCCTACTAAATGTTAGGCGAGAGCCAAGTATAAGCTCAAATTTCATCTGGCTTATGAGGCTTTAACCCCAAAAATAAAATTTTATTAACGTGAGTTGGAGTGGTGGGCTAACACCTTGCTCTCACGTGGGTCGTTCTTGAGAGATTTTTACCTTGCCGATAGGCCCATCTAAAGAATTAAAGGAAAATGCATGGATTGGCCACAAGGAGTTTGGATTTCTGATTTTCCCTCAAGGGGAAAAGATCATAATCTCCTATCCAACATAGTTTTCTCCCAAAGACACCAAGCACACTTTGTTCTTTTCCAAGGCCCCTATTAAAGTGTGATGCCAAACGGGTCTAGGTTTCTAATTGTCCGAAAGAGACAAGAGCATAATCCCCTACCACTTAGCAAAACACTAAAAGTGAACCTTTGTTAAATGCCTAAGAAAAATTAAGAAAAACACATTGTTTGTTTGTATCTTAGGAAACCTGCAAAACAAGAAATGTGAGTAGTTTCGGTACTTCTATGAATCTTTTGTCAATGTCTTGCAACACAGAATATTAGTAGTTTGGAATTTTTTAATCTTCAAATTCAGTGTACTACAAAAAATTAGATAAATGAGTAGAAAAATGCAGATGACAAAACTAGGTCGTAGATGACAATTTGCGTAGACAACAGTCAACTGTCACAAATGATAGTCAAAGTCGTAGACAATAGTGTCAAAAATGCAGATGAAAAGTTGCAAAAGATTATACCTAACATTTAGTAGTATGGTTTTCAAATGCAAATGATAGAGTAGAGTCGCAGATGCCAAATTGCGCAGATGATAGAGGACCTGCATAGATGACAATCAAAAATAAAGTTATCTTTGTAAGACAAAAAAATGAATTTTAAAGAATTTTTTCAACATTTAACTCTGCAAAATTAGTTGTCTAACAGAAGCCTGAGAGCTAAAAATGTGAAATATGCTAAAAACCACTTTTAAATATTAATTTTTTTAATCAAGCTAGGCGGAGATGACACTCCCCAAGTGCAGATGCCAAACTGCGCAGACGACAGTTCCACGGCACATACGCTAAACCATGACAGTTTCCAAGAGTTGTAAAAAATGAAAGAAAGAAGAAAGAGGAGTTTAGATAGGGACGTGGGTCCCACCGAGCATGCCAAAATGTATGTGAGAAAAACTAATCTATTGCAAGAAAGCTAAAACATTCAAACGTTAGTGAAATAAGTTAGTGAAATATAAAAAATTAACATTGAAAGAAGCTTGGATGAAAAACAAATAAAAACTTTCTCCACAACCTCTGATGAGCAATAAGAAAACACACCCAAGGTTTTCTTGATTTTAGATCTTAGAGAGTATGCGGGTGTTCTCTCACAACACAATATACTAAATCCTACTAAAGACTATCAATATGATCAATCCAAGATACAAGCTATCAAATACCATTAAAATGACATTGAATGAGCTCAAGGACTAGTTATGAAGAAATAGCCTCAAGCATACAAAGTGGATGAAGAAAGGAAAATAAACAACTATGATCTAATTATGAAAACTATGCTACCATTAATGTAAGGAACTACCATAGAAGTTAGAAAAACATAAATGCAAGAATTCTAAGACTATGCTAGCATGATAAATCTAATGCAAAAATAATGGATGAATTACTATTGGCAAGGCTCTTATTTATAGGATTTTGGAGGGTTGGGGTGAGGTGGATCACATGTGGCATCCACATAGGTGCTACATGAGGGACACATAAACCTTGCAATAGTCCAAGTTTACTCATACGTGTGTGAGAAACTTGAGATGTGATGGGTCAATGTGTACTTCAAGTACACATGTGTAAGAAGGTGTAACATAGTGTAAGAGAAAAGGTCCACTTTCATGTTTTTAGAATGTGTAAGAGGTGTCATCAAGGTTGTAAGAAACCTTGTTGGGTCTTTTCTTGAATTATTTTGAAAAGGAAAATTTTGGAAATTTTCTCACACGTGTGAGAAAATAATTAAGGCTAATGGGTGTAGGAATCCAAGAATTAGATTAATTAACCTTAGTTAATTAAGAAATAGGTCTATTTGTTGAGAGTGATGTGTGTAGGGTACGATCTAGGTCTATAATTAGGATTAATTTAATGAAAAATTAAACTAATCATGGTTTAGAAGAATAATAGAATGTGAATGGATTAAATAAATTAAAATTTATTTAACAAGGATTTATGTAGGGAAAGGGTGTTTTTAGATATTATAGAATAATGAGCCAAGTTTAATTAAATAAGCAAGAGGAATATAACTAAAATAATTAAATAATTATAACATTACAAGATTATTTTAAGCATCTATAGATGCAGCAAAAAAATGTTCTGCACTTTCATGTCATCATTGCTCCAACAATCTTTCAAGCTTCTAAGGTCGCCATCACCACAACCTTGCTTCTATCAAAACAAAAACAAACTTTGACATCTTCAAAACTTCCATTCACTCGTTTGAAGCATTCTGTCATCTTCTAGGGCTCATCCAATTCTTAATAAACCAAAACCATCAATTATCAATTTCCCCTTTCTAAAGTTGAATATTTTCTCTTTATGACATAGAGCCATCATTTATTCATTTTTTTTGTTTTCTACTACGCGCTCCTCATTTCTTTCTTGGAAATAGAACTTCAAACACCCTCTTCTTTTGCATTTCCTTCACCTCATCTTCTTTCACCAATTTATTTTGTTTCTCCCATGCTCTATCCATTTCCACTATCTATTCCCCTTTATTCAGTTTACCCCACCAATGCACAAATGGAACAAGACCATAAAATCGACCTTATTCTTCATCCTCAAAGCATTCACTGTAATCAAAGCTAAGCCCTGAGACAACCCATTCCAATATTGACTCTAGCCCTAACAACACGTTGTCTTCAAACATGCTTCTCATAATTTTTTACACCTCAGTTGTCTCTTCAACCACCTCAAGAGCCCATGTGATTAAAATTGAAATCACATCCAAGTTTACTCTCCATTTCCTCTTTCTTTCATGAAATTGACTTCCCAAACTATGAGAGATACCTCCACCACCTTTAAACACTTAATTTTCAGCAGACCCGTCATTCTTTCCTATCACATAGACCCCTTGAAATCCTTTTGTTTCTTCAAAGTGTCCACAAAGAAGGTAGCCTCCATTTTTGTTCTCTTTGTATAAAAAACAAATGAAAGGCCAAAGACAACTATCTGAAAACCCTACAACCACCAAACTACTTAATCATCATTTAAGTTTTCATAACCTTTACCTTATGTGAGTAATGAATGTCCTATCACTTCATGTCCTTTCAGACCTTTCTTGGATCATTATTTTAAAAGTCTTATCAGAGTGCATATCTTCTCCAGATTATCAAAATACAAACTACACACTCCCTGCCGCCACCTCCAAACAAATTAATTACTACCTTCACTAAGCCCTAAGTCATGTTCGATTAATTATGATATTTTTTAAAGGGGATTTCACATTTTCCCATGCCACCACACCCCCTACTCTGAAATCATCATTTATAACCACCCTATAATTATTTTATCTATCTTTTCTCCAATAGTCATGGCCAAACCACCAACCCCTTTTAGAATTTAAATTTAATTTTAAAATTACATGTTTTCAAATCTTATTTCATCAACATTCTCAAATGAAAGAGCCCAAATTTTGATAGCACATTCACTTCAGTACTCCCCAATCTTCTCACAGGTCCAACTTTAAATTCCTCAAAACATCTTATTCCTCTAAAATAAGATTAATCACTCCTTGGAGATGCCAAGCTTGAATCACCCCCTTTTGAATAACATTCACTATTATCTAAGAATCACCTTCCAAGTGAATTCTCTACAAGTTCAAATTATTACTCACCCTTAAATCCAATAGAGCTACCTTCACTTCTGGCATATTATTGGTTCCTTCACTAATTTTTTGAGTTGCAAAAGCTACTATGTTCCCCAACCAATCTCTGACAATGACCCTACCCCCAAAGGGCCTGAGTTTCCCTATGTCGCTTCATCAAAATTGACCTTACACCACCCCTCTCTAGTTGCTTCCAAAGAATAGTGGTAAGCTTACCACCCCATCACCCAAAGGCCTTGGCTTGTTCCTAAATCTTATTTTAACCTCTGGCCATTCTACCTAAATTATTCTATCATAGGATGTGTAAGGGACTAAAGAGTTGAGGTTGGCTATCATAGCACTCAACACTTCTGCCATTGAGATATTAATCATGTCTTTAATCCTCTCTACAGATTCCACTTTATCCTGAAAGATCCTTCGATTATGTTCCTTCCAAATTTCCCAAATAATGATTGAGGGGTAAATGTGTCAGCCAATTGATAACAACGTCTTCTTATGATCACTAGGTCATCCAAAAAAAACCTCCCTTAAAGAGTTTTGTAAAGGTCAGAGCCACCCAATTTTAGTTGTCACCATCTCCTAGCATTCATTAGCAAATCTTCATTTTAATAACAAATCCAAACTTCTTTCTTCTCTCTCCTCTCAAGATCCTACAAAGCCAAACTTATTTCTTCTCTCTCCTCTCAAGATCCTTCCTTAAATAGATAACTAGGCAAAGGAGCCTACCTTAGGTAAACAGTCTCTTCCTCAACACAATTGTGTTGACCAATCAACAAAGTCAACATCATTTTTCATCAATTGATAGCCCAATTTGACTGAATAGTCCCCACTTTTTTCTGCACACCAAATTAACATGTCCTCCTTTCCTGAAAACACACATTCTCTTCTCTGAAATAGGCTTTCCATCAAATTCATTTTTTGATATGAAAGGTCCATATTATCTAAACATTTCCACCCCAACTTCTTAAAATAGTTTGTTTTACTTCTATATAATCACTAATTTTGTCACCCCATTTCCTAATAAATAAATTCTTGATATCTTGGAATTTAGTTACATCTTTGAGGGTTGGGCACCCATTTAGAAAGTCATTCTAGAAGGAAAATCAGTTGCCATTTCCAACCTACCAAGTTAAATGATTACTAATGATCTTCCTATATTCTAAGATAAATTTCCATATAGTTGACCCTCTTGGGGGATCTCTTATTGTGAGGATCCTCTCCATATCATTGTTATCCAAGTATTTTTCTCTTAGAATTATTTCCCATAGCATGTCAAGGTTAGGATAGATGCCCCACACCAATTTTTTCCCTAAAGCAAGATTCATAACTTGCCAATTTCGCAACCCAACCCCACCTTGTTTCTTGGATTTACAAATTTTATCCCTTAATAACAAAGGAATCTTAACATCAAAATACACTCCATTCCAGAAGAATTTTCTCAATCTTTTCTCTAAATACCTGAGCACATTAATGAGAACTTTAAGGAAACTCATCGAGTGAATAGGAATAGTTAAGATGAACGACTGCAACAAAAAAATACTTCTTGTTGAGGTTAACCATCTGCTTCTCCACCCCTCCATTCTCTTTATACAACTGCCAATCAGTCCTTTCCAAAGGTTGGACATGCGAGCACCCAAAAAAAAGGGAATACCTAAGTATTTACCTGGCAATTTATCAATTCTCATGCCAAGGATCTGACATATTTTTCTTTGAGTTTGAAGGTCCGTATTAAAAAAGAAAACTTTTGATTTGTGGCAATTCACATATTAGCTAGAGGAAACATTATACTGGTCAATAGTAGATCTGATCACTCTAGCTTTCCTCAAGTCAGCTATACCCATTAGATAAGTATCATCTACAAATTAAAGATGAGATAGCGACTCAACCCCCTCTACCACCTTGATGCCTTTCCAATGACCACTCCTTTTCTTCTTTTAAATTAGTCTCCCTAACACTTCAACAAGAATAATGAATAAGAATGGAGAGATCAGATCAACCTACCTGATTCCTTTTATAGTTTCAAAGAAACCTTGGGGGATTCCATTCACTAAAACTAAAATTCTAGGGGTGTTTATGCAACTACCAATCCATTTCACCCATCTAGCTAAGAAACCTAATCTCTCCAAAACAATAAGCAAGAAGTTCCTATTCACATTGTCATAAGATTTTTTAATATCCAATTTAATCATCATTCTATTAGTTCTAGCTATTTTTACTAAATGAATAGCTTCATGGGCTATAATAATCCCTTCAAATATAGACCTATTTGGGGAAAAACCACTCTATTTAGGGGAGATTACAAAATGAAGGACCTTCTTGAGTCTATTTTCTATCACTTTTGTTATAACCTTGTAAACAATAGTACATAAAGCTATTGGTCTATAATCATCAAAGGAGAGATATTCAGCTTTATTTGGGATTAAGGCTATAAAGGTATTATTTAGATCTTTTAAAATAAAACCCCCCACCCTAGAATCTTCCACCACTTCCCAAAGTTCCTTTCCCACAATATTCTAGGCTTTTTGAAAGAAAAGGGTTACAAAATCCATAGATTTATCACTTCCCAAGATGAAAAGTGCATGCTTTACCTCCTCTAATTACACTTCCTTCAATAGACTCTCATTCTATGCATTAGAGATACAATTTGTGTTGGCAAGTGATATTTTGAGAGCACTATGGATCACTTGATGGTTTTCATTTATGGAAACACTTATGTTGTAGTGATTGCATGAAGTGAGTATAAGTATTGGAGACACAGTCGTGAAAATGACTAAGTACAGAATCAGATTTACAGTATACTGCAGTACAATTTTGGTCAGCGAAGATAATATATGATATATTATGGCTTGAAAACTTAGAGGAAGACATTTTGGGATATGTATGACCTTCCGTTAAGGTCACATGTGTTTTTGTGTTGATATTAGTAAGTTACAGTGTTATGAAGGCACACAAAGATAGAGGAATAGTGAAATAGGGCATATGAACAGTCGTGATGATTAAGGGAAGGCTAAATGAAATGGTATCATGCTAAGCCAAATGAAGATTGTATATTGTTGACACTTTGGTAATACAAGATCATCGAATCTACATTTATCATTTGTATAAGTAATTGTTATGTTTTGTATTTTATTTGAGAGCCGACTAGATGGTAGAATTGATATAAGTATAGAGTGTTTTATGGAAGCGATAAGAGTGATAGAGGTGATGATGTGATGGATGTGAATTTGGTATATTAGAGATAACTGATAGAAGATGTGAGATCATTGATTGATAGAGGCTATTGTGAATCATAACTAGAACTATTAAAGCATAGAAGATGCTTGTATTGTTCACTCTTGAAGAACACTTTTGTAACATAATTCTGATTGTAAGAGCTGTAAGCTCACCATACGTTTAATGGGGTTTTTGTATACCTCTAATAGGGTATCTATTCCTCTAAAAAGGAAATGCACTATGTAATACTCATATCCTAACATGGCTAGATCTCCTAACAAGGATTCTATATTTTAGTGCATAGTTGTGGTTACCATCCTCACCAAGGTTTTCCCTTGGCTAGGGTTTCCTCGAAAATAAATAATGGTGTTATCAGTTATGAGTGATGTGTTTATGTTCTTTTCATTTCAGAATTCATATGGTTTATTTGTAATTGGTTTAAATTCAAAATAAAGTGTTGTAATACTAATTCACCCCCCCTCTCAGTATTACTTAATCCTAACAATTTGGAATGACATCTAAAAAACTGTAATCAGTCACCAAAGTAGCAAGATCAGTAGCAAAAATATTAGAAAAGAAATTGATAGCCTCCCTATTTATTGCCTCCTCATCCTAGAGAATATTAACATGAACATCCTTAATTGAAAAGATTCTATTATTAGATCTCCTTACCTTAACATATTTATGGAAGAAATTGTTGTTATGATCCCCTTCCTTTAGCCAAGTCTCTCTAGATTTCTACCTCCAAAAAATTTCTTCCCTTGCCAACACCTTTGAATATCATTTCGATAAATTTCTCTCTATGATAACCCTCTTTTCTCATACCCTCAACAATAATCTTCAATTTTAATTCCTCTAATTCCCACTCCAAATTAAACTTCTCTACAAATATATTTCTAAAAACTTTTATGTTCCAAACTTTCAGCTGATCCTTGAGAAATTAGAGTTTTTTAAAGAACAAAAAAGATTTATTACCTGATCTTAGAGGAGCCTTAGACAACCATTGGGCAATCATGTCTAGAAATTTTTCCACTCATAGCCACATGGATTCAAACCGGAAGGGAGCACATTCTGGAGATCCATCCTCTAAAATACAAAAACATATTGGAAAATTATTTGAAGCTCCTAAAGGAAGAATTTTAGTATGATATAGCCAATTTATACTTTACCAATCTCTTGCAAGAAGAAACCTATCAATATTTTCTACAATATTTAAGAAGCCACTACGACGATTAGTCTAGGTGAAGTTCCCATTTCGCAAAAAAAATCCACTAGACCATTTACAATAATGAAATCTACAAAATCCCTCTGACTTTGTCCCCTCCATCCTTTACCACCCCTTTTCTATGCTAGGCTCAAAATAGAATTTAAATATCCTCCCAAAAAAACCAAGCCATCATCATAACATGCCAAGAGAGGATAATTCCATCCACACCTATTTTTTTAATGCCAGATTATTTGAACCATAAACATTTACAACATAAAAACTTGAAAAGAGCTGCTTCAATCTGAGCTCTACCAACTACCAATTACCACCACTTTCTAAAATTTGCACATTTACAATATCTTCTTTCCAGAGAATCCCAAGACCCCTTGAAGCCCCTTCAACTCCCACAAAGGTCCCTTTCCAATTATAAAATCTCCTAAAAAAAGCATCCACATCATCCTTTTTAATTTTAGTTTCTTGTAAAAACACTAAATCTGGTCTTGCCTGATCAAGACCTCTCTTGATCAGACGATTCTTGTCAGGGACATTGCAGCCCCTAACATTCCATGAAAGGACCCTCATTTCTACCAGGAAAAGACATATCTCAAAAGTTTGGTTTGATCATCAACATTACCTATAATCTTCAACTTCATATGTGTGGACTTCGCCCCCCTTCTCTTTCTCCCCTATCTTCGAATGGGTAACAAAAAAAGGAGTTTTCTCCATAGTTGTCTATTCCAAAATACCTAGATTCTCAAAGACAATAAGATCATCTTCCTCTCCATCATCCTCTTGAGAGTCATAATCAATTTCACTCCCAATCTTACTACCACCACTATCTCAAGCGTCATTAAAAGAGCTATCTAAGTTCCTAATCGGGGAGATTTTAATGTCCTTGAAACTAGGATCCACTACTAAGATAGTGAGGTCTTAAGAGGCCTTGGGGTTAAGACCTCCCCTTGCTGAAGAAAACCATTTTCATCCACTAGTTTTCAATTCATATCATCCCATAGTCCATTGCATTCCTTCCTAGCCAAAGAGTCATATAACACAAATGTATCTGACACATAGCCTACAAGAGCAGGTGCACCTTGACCAATCTCATTTTTAGGGTGAAAGAACTATCCACCATAGGTTACCATATCATCCTATTCATCAGAGACCTTCCCATTAGGGTTAGCCTTCACTAATTTACTACCCCTACCATCATCATCAACACAATAATCTTACACTCCTAGAATCTGTGAGAATGGAGTCTCCTTGACTGTTTGAGTAGAGCCACTCACTTGAACATCTCCAAACCTAACAAAAACTTCATTTTCTAAAATATGATTTAGTTCATTCCTCCCATCCTCATTCCACATCTATGAAATTACCGAGTTGTCTTTTGACTTGTTGATGAACATAATTTCTTCCCAGTCTATCGAGTTTGAAGCTACAACATTATTAGGAATATCCACATTTTCCTTGATTACATCCAGATGTTTATTAGCCTCTAATCCCTTACATTTATCCCCCATCCTATCACCATATTTTTTCACTCCATAAGCATCATTATCAACTTTCTCCACAACCAAAGGTTGTTGCCATTCCCCTTTTGAGGACCCTAGCATAATAAAATCTAGCAATTGAGAGCATTCTTGTATCCAAACCAAAATTTTAGGATAAACCAAATAGTCATGGAAGTCCACTGCCTCCTCCATACTAATAAAAGAACCCAAACTATCCCCAATCAACTTCAAAGTTCCATAATCTCAATACTCATGTGGGATGTTATGGAGCTTAATACACAGTGGGATCTCCTTCACTTTCTTGTTGACATGGTTAAAGTTTGGAGACTAGTCCCTAAAGTAAATCCCTTTGCCATCTAATAAATAAGGGCCTCCATTAAGGATCAAATCCTTCTCATGTCTTGAGGAGGAGGTGATTAGATAAAAACCATTTGGCAACATTTTCATTATCCAATCACGTCCCCATTGGTCTTCACACCATTTTCTAGCCTTGTCGATAAAAGGCCACAATCCTACCCATTTCATTAAGAAAACTCTATCTTCTAAGAAGGAAATAGACTCCAGCCAATGTTTGTTATTTATTAGCAGAGAGGATGCCTTGCCATAAAAAATATTATCACTTATCAATGGTGCACCATCTACTCTTGTTTGAGGGACTTTTGGCCTCCAAAACTTATGCACTATTGTTTGGAAATTGAAACCCAACTTAGTCTTAAGAAACCATCATTATTGAAGGCATTTTATCTGCTATTCTCCCAACCCCTACCAATCCTTGCAAATTTTCCTGATCTATTCAGTGTAGCACCAGAAGTAGACCTCGTCTTCCATTGAAGCCCTCTATGTTGTGATTGAAATCACATCTGAGACTGTCGATTAAATAATCATCGCCCATTTGGTCGACTGAAACTAGTTCTCTACAATCTATATTGCTTCCCTGCTACACTCATTTTCTGAAACCCCCACCCAGACAACCTCTGAGAACCCGAAGCCCCCACACTAGCACCTCTCGATCATTGCTCCATTTGTGTAATCATATGTTGTACTATGAGGACTAGTAAGTTAATATTCTTCATAAATAAAAATAATATAATTATGTCCAGAGGTGCATTATACTGATAATGAATTGAAGAATGCATGTCAATAAAAGATCCATGCAATTTAATTTGACACCCATCTATTTTTTATATACAAATAAGTTTAGTCATCTAATTATTTTAGATTAATTTTTTATTTTTTTGAAATTGAAAATATTTTATGAATATTAAAAAACAATGTTATATTAAAAAAGTATAAGAATGATATCTTTTCAAAAAATTAAAAAAAATCTTTAAAATATTAGTAATAAATTGTTAGACAAGATATCCTTTCTAAAAATGGGTGATCATTTTTTTAAAAAATATTTCTATAAAAAAACTCAAGCTCTTAAAAAGATTTTCTCAAATTAATTTAAATAAAATAATTATTATTTAACTAATTATAGAGATAAAATAACAAATCTATAAAATTAAAATAATTAAAATAATATTATTTAACTATTATTTTTCTATTTATTTAATTATTTTTCTTCAAATTAATTATATTTCTTGGAAGTCACTCGCTTTTATTATTTCAATTATACACATTTAATTTTTTTTCCTTAATTTTATTTTATAAATTCATTTTTTGTTTGTTTTAGTTTTATTTATTTTTTCTTTATTTCTAATAGGTATTAGGGTGGTCCCACAATAGTGTGTCCCACTTTTTCGCCAACTTTGACACAGAGATCAACATTCTGAGAAAAAACTTCACTTTTGAACACCTGTTGCTACAAAACTATTAGGAATTTGAAGATGGTGTAAACTAGAGTCTTTTAGAATTTTCTTTCTAGTTTCTAAATATATTTTTTAAAAAATTAAAATTCATTTTTCCTAGACTGAATGCATTAGGCGTAGAATTTCTTTAGATGGAGAACGTTGATTGGTTCTCAGAGCTATTATCCTTCAGTCGTTGAGAGTTGATAGGCTCCAAAGCCAAAAGTAGTAGTGATAACAAAGGGACCCAACCAGTTGGGTTCAAACTTCCCCTTGCGCTCTCTATGTGATTGATTTTTAGGATTCTCTCTCAAGACTAGATCACCAACTTGAAATTCTCTATGTCTAACTTTCTTGTTGTAACCTCTAAACATTCTAAACTGATAAACTCTGAGATGATCATACGTTGCTTGTCTGCGCTCATCTAGTAATTCAAGTTCTTGCAAACTAGACACTCTGTAGTCCTCATCAGTTACTATACCATGCATTCTGATTCTTAGTGATGGGATTTCAACCTCAATAGTAAGTACCGCTTCAGACCCATAAACTAAAGTGAATGGTGTAGCCCCAGTGGGCATTCTGATACTTGTTTTGTAGGCCCAGAGAGCTAGATTTATCATGAGATGCCAGTCTCTTCCTATTTTATTAATTGTGCAATGTAATATTTTCAATAGATTCTTGTTTGAAGCCTCTCCTTGTCCATTCCCTTGAGGATAGTAGATAGATGACCAATGTTGTGTAATCTTGAATTTTGAACATAAATCATCTAAGTCTTTGTTCTTGAATTTTCCACCATTATCTGTGACTATAGAATGTGGAATACAATACTGACATATGATGTAGTTCAAGATGAACATTGATATTTGTTTTCTATTCGCTTGAGTCAAAGGGACTGCTTCTACCCATTTTGTGAAATAGTCTATAGTTGTAATAATATGGGTATGTCCATTAGAAGAATGAGGATGTATGGTTCCTATAAGATCAAATGCCCATTGGTGAAAAGGCCATTGTGTATTAAAGGTAATTAGATCTCTCCCAGGTACATGAATTAAGTTACCATGTACTTGGCACTTTTGACAGTTCTTAGCAAACTTGATAGCCTCTTTTTCCATTTTAGGCCAATAGTACCCAGCCCTAATAAGTTTTCGAGCTAGTGTTAAATCGTTGGAATGTGATCCACATATACCTTCATGGACTTCCTCTAATGCACATTGAGACTCTTCCCATTCTAAACATCTAAGGAGTGTACCATCTAGACCTTGTTTGTACATATCATTACCAATGATGACATAGCGGGATGCATTTTGGATAAGGTATCATTTCTCATGGTAGTTGAAGGAATCAGGAATGATTTGGTCTTGGAGATAGGAGTATAGGTTTTTGTATCTAGAGGAATCATGACTAGCAATAGTGTAGATCATGCGGGTTTCAGGGGAATCATATGCAGGATAAGATAGTGCTTCCACCAGGAACTCATAGCGTAGCTCATGTTCGGGCTATTGTAATAAAGTAGATAGTGTTGCCATAGCATCAACATCCTTATTCTCCATTCTAGGAATTTGCTCAAAGGTGATAGATATGAAATATTTCTTTAGATCATCTACCATTCGCTTGTATGGGATCAACTTTCCATCTTTCATTTGATACACATCATTGACTTGGTGGATTACAAGTTGTGAGTCTCCATGAATATGTAGTTTTGGTATCCTCCATTCAATTGCTATCTTTATGCCATTAAGAAGGGTTTCATATTCAAAAATATTGTTTGTGCAAGGAAAATTTATTCTGAATGCTTTAGGGATTGAGTATCCTTGATGTGTGATGACCAATATGCCTACTCTAGATCCATTCTGTGTATAGGAGCCATCAAAGAATAGCTTCCATGCTCTAGAAGAAAGATTCATGATAGAGGAATCAGGGAATTCCATTTGCATCAGTGTATCATCAAACAAAGGTGTGTCAACTAATTGATCAGCAATGAATTGGCCTTTGATAGCTTTTCTTTCAACATATTCAATGTCGAATTCACTTAATAGCATCACCCATTTAGCTAATCTACTTGTGAGGGTAGCTTTGCTTAGTAGGTACTTTAGTGGATCAATCTTAGCTACCAAATGTGTAGTATGAGCCAACATGTAGTGTCTCAATTTCTATGATGCAAAGATCAGAGCTAGACAAGCTTTCTCAATCATAGAATAGTTCTTCTTGTATGCTACCAATGTTCTATTGATATAGTATATAGCTCTTTCCTTCTTGTCCTCATCATATTGTGCTAGTAATGCCCCCTAGTGATGTATCTATGGTGGAGACATAAAGAATCAATGGTTTTCCTTGTATAGGAGGCATCAAAATAGGAGGATTTGATATATATTTCTTGATATGATTAAAGTTCTTTTCACATTCCTCATTCCATGCAAAGGTCACACCTTTATGTAATGTCTTTGTGAAAGGTTGTGATATGTCTGCTAGCTGAGATATGAAGCGTCTAATAGATTGTACTCTCCCTTGTAATGTTATTATTTGACTAATATTCTTGGGAGGTTGCATCTCCATGATAGCTTTGACCTTAGCTAGATCTACTTCAATTCCTTTCTTTAAAACAATGTAGCCTAAGAGCTTTCCAGAAGTGACATCAAAAGCACACTTCTTAGGGTTCAATCTGAGACTAAACTTCTCCATTCAATCTAGTATTTTGCTCAAATCATTTAGATGTTCAAATCTTATCATAGATGTTGCTAAAGTATCATCAACATAATCCTCCATAGTTCGATGCATCATGTCATTAAAAATAGATGTCATGGCTCATTGATATGTAGCACCTACATTCTTAAGCCCAAATGGCATCACATTCCAACAGAAGGTACCCCACACACATGTGAAAGCAGTTTTCTCTTGATCTTCTAGAGCAATTTTTATTTGATTATATCCAAAAAAACCATCCATCAAAGAATACATCTTGAAGCCCGCAGTCATGTCCACTATCATATCAATGTTTGGAAGTGGAAAATCATCCTTAGGGTAGGCTTTGTTCACATCTCTGAAATTTGTGCACACTCTAACAGATTTATCTAGTTTAGAAACTGGTACAATATTAGAGATCCATTCAGCATAGTCAATAACATGGATGAATCTAGCTTTTAGTAGTTTCTCTAATTTAGCTTTGACCAAGAGTGCAACATGTGGATGCATCTTTCTCAATTTTTACCTAACAGGTTTGACGCCTGGAGCTATAGATAAATGGTGCATTATAAGATCACGATCCAACCCTAGCATATCTTAATATTTCCATGCAAAGTTGATCTTCTTTTCTATTATGAATGTGGTAAATTTTTTCTTTTCTTCTTCTGATAAGGATTGTACTACATGGATCAACTATGGTTCTTCTGTTCTTCCCAAGTTGATAGATTGAGTGGGCTCCATTAGAACTGGAGATCTGTCCTATAAATGACTCAAAAGGACATCAAATATCTCATCCTTAGGTGCCTCAGAGAGGTTTTCACCTTCGGATATGTCTTTTATTTTTACTTTTGTAGATTCTGAGACTGCCACAAAGTGGTTTTCACCCTTAGAACTCTTTTTCTTTTTATTTTTATTCTTATTTTTTTTACAAAGATACTTGATGTTTGACTCCATCATGCTAATGCTCAGTTTACTGATAGAAGTCCTCATAGGCTCAACTACATTGAGGTAGCAAGCAAGGGCATAGTCATTTGGAAAAGTATAGATACCTTGGCTCGGATTTATGGAGTTTGGGTCAAGAAGTTCAGGATGTTGGATAGTCAAAGTGGTGAAAGATTGGGAAATAGTGTTTACAGATATGGATCTATCATCATTGGTCCTAACCTGACTCTCAAGTTCGAAGGTGATATTACAACTCAAAATGTTCAATTCATGAATAGGCTCAATGTCATTGTGGGATTCCACTTCAGCCATCGATGGATCAGACTCATTAAGTTCATTATTTTTCTCTAGACTTACGTTGGGTTTAGGTGCATATTGGTGAACAACATCAATATGTTTTTCTGTGATAAGCTCATCTTCCTCTAGAATGACTCCCCATTCATAGTCATTTGATTCCTCATCTATGCCTTTAGGAAATCTGAGAACATGTGTAAATTCAAGATGGATACCCCAAGAACGGTTACCCTTAGATTCTGATTTGAATTCATACTCATGAGAATCTGTCTCAGAATAGCTTCCACCTTCTTCTTTGTCTATTTGATTGCCTTCGAGATCAGTTGGTTCTTGTGGTGCAACTATCTCTTGTTCTATAGTAGGTTCTTGTGTTTCTACTACATTGATTCTTTTTACTGGATCATCTTTAGCTTCAAGGAGGTCTTTTATTTCTTTAGGAAAATGCTCATAAGGAATGAGCTCATCAGTGGTGTCTGAATCATCACTATCAGATTGTGGTGTTTCTTCCCTTGTTTCAATTTGTTCTAAGACATGTAGGGAGTTCTTGCTAAGATAGAAAGGCTTCTTCTTATATCCTAGACCTATTGTATTCTTGTTTGTTTGACCATGATGATCAAGAGGTGATAGAAAACCCTTACCTTGTAGTCCTAGAGGTCCTTTTCCAGTATATCCCATTTTTGTGATCAATTTATCCGCTGATCCATATGACTTCTAAGGAATTTTTCTTGAAGTGGAGTCACATTTCTGGACTGATTGGGATTGAGACTCATCCTTGTATAACCATGCAAGCACAACTTCTTCCTCCTCAAACTCTTGTTTAGATACTTGATCTGTGACAAAGCTTCCATTGAATATGACCTGGGATTCTTTAGCTATAGGTTTCACTTTGTCAAAAGGTTGTCCATAAGATTTAGGGGACAACGGGAGAGATGTGAGAGATAAAACAGGTTCCATTGTGTATTCTCCCATACCATTATCTTTTATTTTTACTTCTTTAGCAAGTTCTTCTATCTTGGATGTTGAAGCAATGTCTATCTTCTTAGTGGAAGATTCTCTATTATTAGGAACAAGTTTATCAAGACTTTCTTTTAATGCATTGCAAGTTGTGTATAGGTCTACTGGAATCATCACCTCTACTCCTTCAAAAGGAAATTTCACACATTGATGGTATGTGGAAGGAATATCTCTCATTTCATGTATCTAGGGTCTCCCTAGAAGGATGTTGTAAGCCAAAGGTAGATCAAGAACTTGACATATGGTATCTTTGATAATGGGTCTTGTTCTGATAGGTAAGACAATAGTTCCTTTGAAAGATTTTTCTTGCTCATCATATGCTTTGATAGTTATCTTCTTCTTAGGATCAATGGTAGCTTCAGAGAATCCCAATTGTGTGATCAAGCTATAAGAACAAATGTTGAGACCAGTGCCTCCATCTATCAACACATGTTTGACACAATGGTTTTGGATCAAGTCTTCAATATGCAAGGGCTGGTTATGCGGATGACTTAAGGAATTATCATCTTCCTCTAAAAAGGAGATATACTACGGAGATGTCAGATGACCAACCATAGTCTAGAATCTATCTAAATCAAGGTTTTTAGGAACATTCGATCTTAGTAGAGCTTTGTCTAGAATGGCTCTATGAGCTAGAGATATCTGAAGTAGCTCAAACATGGAGATTTTTGCATTTGTATGTTGGAGTTGTTGGACAATACTGTATGATGTTGGCCTCATTTCTTTAGGATTTGATTTAGAGGCAGCCTTCTATTTAGAAATAGATGAAAGATTGAAAGGCATCTTAGGGATATTTGATGAATCTAGGATTTGTCCTTGCAGATGCGCTTGAGCTTGTGATCGAGTAACTGCATTTGCTGATTGATTTTCTCTATTCTTTCTTACAATTGTGATGACATTTCAATGCTCAGATAGGCATGGTTCAACCATATTAATGAAAGCATTGTTTCCAGAGTAAGCATAATTGACTTTAGCACCCACATTAGGTTGAGAAGATAAATCTCCTTGACCATGTTTTAAAAATGGCTCCATGAATGTTGTATGATCATTATTTCTTTTATGATTGTCAATTACAATTTCTCCATTATCAATTATGTCTTGTATGATGTGTTTCAAGCATATGCATTTATTAGTTTTATGACCCTTATTTCGATGGAAGTCACAGAAATCATTCTCTCTCCACCATTTTGGTTTAGGTTCAGGATCAAAAAAATTTATCTCAAGCAAGGAGATGATGTTGTTAGCCAATAGAGTTTTCATGGTAGATTCTAAGGACTCTCCAAGAGGAGTAAACTTACATTTAGGATCTATAGCCCAAGGTTTATAGTCAGATGGCTTCTTGTTAGATTATGTTGCTTTAGCTTCAGAAGCTTTGATGGCTTGGGTGCCAACAGTGAGATTGAAATCGGGTGCCTTAGATGGGGCATGGATAGTATCAACAATGCCATCTATGACAATGCCTTTATTCTTGTTCCATTTTTTGACTTTGTCTTTAGAATTAGATCCAGATTCATACTGGTCCTTTTGAAGTGATATGTCTCCTTTTTGTATAAGTACTTTCTCAATTTTGATTTCATTTTCTACCATTTTATCAAAGGATGTATGATTTTGCATTTGCAAATGGTAGTTGATTTCAGGAACAAGGTTGTTGATGAAAATTTTCACCTTCTCGATTTCTGGAATAGGTCTAGCATATAGAGAAAACTTTTTCCTCCATCATTTGAGAAAAGTCGGGAATGGTTCTCCTAGGTTCTATTTCAAATTGCAGATATTGATCATGGTGACCAGATGTTGGATGTTGTAGGAGTATTGTTGATAGAACATTTTGATTAACTCCTCAAAAGTTTTGATAGTTAGAGGCATTTTTGAGAACCAATGAATAGCCAACCCTCTGAGAGATCGAGGGAAAAAATGCATTAGGTAGGTTGGTTCATGCATGAACTCCATAGATTGAGTATAGAATTCTCTGACATGATCTTGAGGATCAGAGTTTCCATCATACTTATCATATTTAGGTATTTCCACTCACTTAGGGAATGGCAGCATGTACAATTCTTTATCAAATGGAAAAGGGTATAGAGATTCCATGGAGAACTCCTTAGGTTCCTTTTCTTTTTCAATTTTATTAAGCTTGACTTTCATGGCATGCATCTGTTTCATCATAGTTGTGATTGGATTTTCTTCCTCATGCGTAATGATATCTTCAACATTAAAGTTGGGAGGAAGTTTAGCACCTTGACGAGCTAACTATAGGAAGTATGTTTCTTGAAGTCATCATCATTTTGATATTGAGCAATTTCAGAAGGTATGGGTTCTTGATCCACACCATGTTGGGATTGATGTCCTTGGGAACCTTGGCTTGTGCCTCCTCCTTGATACATAGTGTTGTTGAGAGAACTACCAGGGATTGATTAATGAGGAGTTGCTTGATGACCTATGTGGGTTGATGCAGGCAGGGTGACGTAACCACATATTAAGTAAAGGTTGCCAAGAGCATCTTCTACAAATTTAGTTGTGTCAAAGGATTGATGAATGGTTTGAGCAATCATAGAAGATGCTTCTGAAGATATTTCAGGTCATTCTCTTTGTTTTCATTGTGATGAAGCTCTAGTTTCCACCATTAACCTTGGGTGAAACAAAAGAGCAAGATGAAGACAATTGAAGAATAACTTGATTTAAGAAGATCAAATGATGCAACTTTGTCAAGATTGGATGTAAATGAAGGATATTGTGCCCTAGTAGTATGGGTAGACACCCAAAAGATGGCAGATACGAGCTCGCAACACTTAGCAATTTTTAGACAAAGACTGAATTGAAGATAATTTTGACAAGGTTTTGACACAAGATGAAAAAGACTCAAATCGATAAATTAGAAGGCTGAATTAGACTCAAGAGACCACTTTAGGAAAATGATTGAATTCTTTCTATTTTTTGCTATGTTCCTGACACAGTGAATATTTTTATAGAATCTGGAAATAGGCTGCAAAAACTAGATTCCTAACAAATTTGACAAGTTTCTGACAACTTTTTGAAAAATTTGATACGAGTTTCTCTAGAATCGTACGAGTTTGGGTAAGCCCTGGCACGACAATTGACAAAACTCGTACAATAATTAACACCAGGGTTTAATTTTCTTGACTTTTTCTGACAAAGCTCGTACGGTAATGTATAGGCTCCCACACGACAATCAGGGGGTTCTGAAATGACTTTTAGCAAAACTCGTACGACTTTCTAATCCTATGGGATGAATTTTGACTCCAGAAAGGAATTTTGCTTCAGATTTTGCAATTTTTAGGTTTTCAATTTCAGATTGTTAGCAAAGTGTTCTATCCAATTTTGAAGATCTGTATAATAGTTCATCTCAAATAACCAAGTAGATATCAAGCACGTAAAACAACAAGCAAGGGAAGCAAGCAATCATCTGAAAATAATGAACAAGGGCAAAATCAACCTTGCGCATGAACAAGCAATAGTGAATTATTGTGCTAATCCCTAGGAATGCTACTTGTGTATGTTCTCAAAAGTTTTCAATAACCCACATAGTCCTATAAAATGGAAATTTTGGCCTCGCTAGGGTTTATAGTAAGGGTCTGACTCTGCAACTTTTGTGATCTCAAGAGGGAAAACTCCAATCTAGGTGCACCGGGGTTTTGACACAGTCCAAGAATTTAATCAATCAGGAGCTGCTAGGGAGATCTGACAACCCAACAAGAGACCACACCTGTGAAGATTTCCTCCACAAGGACATTTATATAGCAGCTGCTACTACCACAGTGAAAATGGCTATTACCGCTTGAGGTTCTGTCCACATGGTTGACCCAATTAAGGGACTGTCCACTACAATTAACCCTCTCTAAAGTTGACTCACAAAAGATACCATAGGGGGACTAGATCGGATTCAAGGATCTAGGTTTTTGGTACTATCCAAAAAGGAAGTAGAGCATAATCCCCTAGCCTCTTTACTTCACCAAAACAAAGCAAATAGATTAATCCAACACGCTAAGACTGAAATTATCTTGCCAAGATCTATGATGTCAACAACTTATGCTCTATAAATCTCTCTGAAGAGAGAATGTATCAACCAAAAGCTGAAGACTCAAAAACCTAGTAGAACGCAAGACAATCTTAGTATCCTCCCTACCTGCAAGGGGATCCTTCGTCAAGAAGAGCTTCGCATGCATGAACAATTAAAAAAAGCCCACTCTCTCAAGATCATCCACAAATAGTGTTCATAGGGCCTACTTACTATGTGTAACAGATATGCAAAAAGCAAATCTATGATCATTTTATAGCCCAAAAACTGAAGTCTACAATATGAAAGCAGGAAAAGTCACACAAGCTTGACACAAGAGAGTTCATTTTAAATGTCCAAATCGAAGTGTTATCAGTTGTAGAAGAATACCTGAATTCATCACAACACGCTTAGTATATTTTACCTATTTTAGCAATTTAGTTGTGCTTTCCCAATCAGAATCAGGAAATATCAATCAGAAATAACAAAGTTCAATTGTTAGGGTTAGTCGTTAGTCCAAATCTAAAAATCAAATCTGGCAAACTGCTTAAAAATATGAAACGACAATTGAAGAATAACTGATGCATGGGTTAATCAATTATTAAATCAAACTTTTATTCAAAACTACATTATTAAATATTGACAACTGACATTAATTAATTAAATAAGAATTTAATCAATCAGTCATGAGATTTTTTATTTACTGTTAAAATTAAATAATATAATTTAGGAATAAATAGAATTAAATCTAATTAAATAATTAAGTGGTAGAATTAAATCTAATTAATTAAATATTCAAAATATTCAATTAATCAAACTTTAGGATAAATAGAATTTATCACCAAATAATTATTAAATCAAAGATAATTAGGATAAAGCAGGAATATTCAAGGAATATTCTCTGATGCAGAATTAAGATAAAATCAATTTTTGATAAACTGATGTGCAGATGTGCCTAGGTTAGGACTTTGATGTCGATTTCATTCAATTTGAAGATGTAAGAGGTTAATAAACCTATAGCCCATTTTTGGGGTATTAGATGTAGAAGACACTTATGGTTTTGAAAATGCTCCTCCTACTAGATGAAGTGAGTTCATCTCATCCATTTTATGTGACAAAATAGATGATGTAGTTGGACAAATAAATTGCATAAAAGGAATATGTCAAACATGTGTTGATTTGTCTCTTTTTCCTTTGAAAAATGAAAATATTGATGTAACAAAGATGGTAAATTGCAAGAGTTACAAATATGTAAAGAATGAAACAAAATTTGGGAAAGAATCCAAAAGGTTAGAATATGTTGAAGAGGAGATAAATGTTGGAGTATTTATAGACAAATTTAAAAAATTGATTCAACCCTACATTCATCATGCTTTTTTGGCAAAGTGGAAAGCACAACAATTTCAAACACTGAGAGACAATTTCCCACTTGGAACTATTGTATCAGTTGTTGATTTTGCAAAAAATTATTCCTTTGTTCATCAAAAGGAAATTCAATTGAAATACTATTTTTCAGAGAAAATTACTATTATGGTACATGTGTGTTATTGACACGTATTATATTTGGATGGTATTCAGAGCACATTTTAAGCATGGGTCATCAAGAAGGAATATCATTTTTATACAAGTGATGATAGAGAGAATGACATTCATTATGTAGAATAATGTTTCAAGATGTTTTTTGCAAATTTGAAAGAAACAGGTATAAAAATTGATAAACATTATGTTTGGTCAAATGGATGTGCTACACAATTCAAATCATCGAGACCATTTTATGCACTATGTAGATATCATCGTAATGAAAACATACCACATGTCTGGAGTTTCTTTGAGAGTGGACATGGAAAAGGTGAACATGATGGTGCTGGAGCTTGCATCAAATGTGCTCTATGAAAGTATCAAATGAATTATAAGGGAGTTAATATAAAAAATGCACATGATGTTCTTGAATGGTGCAAGACACATTTCATACCAAATGAGAATGACATGTCATCAAGATTGACTCAAGTGGTGCCACATAGAAAATTTTGGGAGATAAAAGGTATGCACATATTTTTAAATTATTCAAGTGTTTAAATTTTTTATGTATTATTTGTTCAAATTATATTTATAGAATGTATTATATATGCATTTTTTTAGGTGTGGATAGAAAAATTATGCATGGTTGCAATAGGATAGAAAAGATGTGACATTTTCATTCAGTTATGAGTACAAATTATCACAATTGGACGTTGAACACTAGGGACTACTCATGCTTTTGTTGTCACTGCATTGTTGAGAATTATGAGGAATGCATCAATCAAGACCATGGATATGTAGGTGCATGGAATCTAGTGCCACTAGTTGTTACTGATACATTTGATAGAGATGAAGATGAAAACTTCGATGATGTCCCTTTGATTTCTATTGATTACGATCATATCTCAGGATTGGTCAAAATTGGTAAGTATATATATTTTACATTATATGGTCTATTGAGATGTGCATGTATAGATAGATAGATAGATATATAGATTGAACTAAGTAAATTTTAAGATCTCACATGTATATATAAATTTATTGTGCAAGAGATGTCTTTATAGTGATTGTTGAGTGTGGAAATGTAGAAGGAGTTGGTTATTATTTACTGTGTTGTACTGCAGAGAGGATGAAGTTACTTGAACTTGAAGAAAGTGATAGAATTTTGTTCCCCATAGTTTCGTACATTCTTTACATCGATATATTGAACTCAATTTGTAAATTTTAAATTTCAACCTTTTAACAATTTTCAAATTTAGTTTGTCTAAATTTATATTGTTAAAATTTGTGACCTACATGTTCAGTTGTTTTAGAGGGAACATATTTCAAGAAAATCAAAGTAATTCAACATGGTATTCACTTTTTTGATTACCAACTAGACAATAAGGTTTTTCAATATAGTCACCTAGTAGTTGCCGCCTCCATTTGTCTCCATATAGTTAAATCTCAATGTGGACGTCATAAGTGGAGACTAGATAGTGAGGATCATGAGAGAATATTACATGTTCTCCATGAAAGGTTTGAACCACTTGAGTTGGTCTAAAAAGTATAATATGTATACCTATTTCATGTGTTAGGACCTACTTGATATCTCTGGATTAAATTGACTATACTTTGTTTATATATTTAAAATATGATGGACTATAATTTGTTGATATATGATGGACCTAGTTGATGGTTAAACGGTTTTAATATATGCAATTTTATGTATGCTTTTATATATATGCTTGTATACATGTATGGTTTTATATGTATGCTTTGATTATTCAATGATTTTTATAGATTGCATATTAGTTAAAGATTAATTCTAGATCCCCTTAAGACCTCCCCTTAAGATTGCTTATTAGTTAGAATAGTTATTGTCCATTAGTTACATGTATTAACTTGTTATTTTTTATGATATTAATTCTAAATCCCCTTAAGACCTCCCCTTAACATTGTTTATTATTTAGAATATTTATTGTCCATTAGTTACATGTATTAACTTGTTATTTTTTATGATATTAATTCTACATCCATCTAATAAAATCTAATCAAATGAAATCATATCATCTAATCAAATAAAACTATCTAATCTAATCAAATGAAATCATCTAATCAAATCATATCATCTAATCAAATAAAACCATCTAATCAAATCATATAACCATCTAATCAAATCAAATCATCTAATCATATCATCTAATCAAATGAAACCATCTAATCAAATCATATTATCATCTAATCAAATAAAACCATCTAATCAAATCATATCATCTAATCAAATGAAACCATATAATCAAATCATTGAATAGAGGTAAAATGGATTCAACTCTATTCAGATGTAAAGGGAAGGGGGGAAATATGAGATCTATTCCCTAACCCAAATTCCCAAAAAAGAGATCCAATTTGATCAACCAAGAGGTTAATACACAATTAGATCAATTTATGGAGAATATGGAAGAGAGAGAGAGTAAATCCAATATTTCCCTATGAATGAAATTTATGCTTGGAGTATGAAATAATTGAAATAAAAATACTAACCTCAAATTAGGGTAGATCTGGAAAATGTTGAATTCTGATGTCTGTGTGTACTTTTAGACAATTTTGAAACCTGTTCTAGACTGAAAATGCTGAGACAGAGAAAACCCATAAATCTTTCTCCAAGATGAGCTTAGGTTGGGTTTGACCCTCATAAAAGGTCAAATACTACATTCTTTATTTGAAGTTTGATTCGAATTATGTTTGCAGATCTCAAAAGTTTGCCAAAAAGGGTATCCAAATTCACTCTCAAATCCAAAATTATGCACCTGTACCTACAAGAAAATGGGGGGTTTTTGTTGTTTGTTTAAGGGGGTTGCCTTGGTCAAACCCCAGTTTGGAATCAACCTTAATATTGAAATCGAAATAAGAATGCTAGCAACTAGTAGAAAAGGATCTAACAATGAAGCTATGCAATTCAATAGATATGCAATTGTATTTTGAATGTAAACAAGTATATTGATATGAAAGCTTGAACAAAACAATAAATGTAAATCAAACCTCCATGATTGTATGCTTAGAATCCACCTCGATAAGAGAATGAAATGGATCTTGAAGATGAACAAAGGACCTTGAAGGAAGATCACACCATCATGATGGCTAGATCTAGGGTTTGAATGATGAATCTTGAATGCTTGAACCAAATCCCTTCAATGGCTTGAATGCTTGAATCCTTGATCTTTAATGGAGAACTTGGATGGAGAAAAGGACTTGAATGCTTGAATGGATACTTGAACTTGATCACCTTGAGAGCTTGAGAGTTTGAGAGAAATTGCTTGATTATGGATGATGGATGATGGAAATGAGAGAGGAAGGCCTCCTTTTATAGTGAACTAGGGCACAATCCTCTAGAGGGGCCACCTTGGAGAATTAAATCCCAATTAGGTCCTAACCTTTAGAAAATATACCTAGATTAAATGCAATTAAAGGATTAACCATCTTGAAACCCAAAATGATTAACCTGGAGGTGAGAAAATAAATATCCCGAAAGCCCAAATCTCAGAAATCTAGGATTCTGGAAATTTGAATGAGGGGGGCAAAATTGAGGTTGGACCTGACCTAGTCAACCTAGTCAAGTTTGACCCTGATCCTAACCTAGTCAGGTTTGACCTCGATCCTGACCTAGTCAGGATCAACCTCAAATTTGACCCTGGGCCCAGATTCAGTCAAAGCCAGGTCAAGAAGTCCTGGGGATGCCCAAAAACCTAGAAATGAAATCAGATCAGGACAGAATGTCAGGGATAGACATAAAATCCTATGATGACTATGATGAAATCCAGGAGGACTTATTTCTGAATCCTACCTAGAAAATAGAGCCACAAAAGAGGGAAATTAAGGAGAATCCTCGAGATCCTAACCCTAATTTCACCTACAATGAAGAGATCCAGTGCAGAAAAGAAGTGGGAAGTGGGGAGAAAGCTAGATCTAAGAAAAGATCAATTCAAGGTGTTCAACATGACACCAAACCACTTACTCAGAGGGCTAAATGCTCTTAACATGGAAGTGTTTCCATTTTAAGATGATACATTAAGCCCCCACTTTAGCAAGAGTATGGACTCGATGCAAACTCTTGATAAAGGAGAAGAAAGAGAAGATCCTAGTGGATTCACAATGAGATAAAATAACACTTAGTTAAGGACACAAGCCCCCAGACTAAGGATTCTAACTCAACATATATGCATGAGGGTGTCAAAGGAACAAAGGTTAGTACTAAATAACCCAAATCAATTATCATAAGAAACCTCGCTAAGAAATATTTCTCATACTAATATCATATTTGGAAAGCTATCATAAAAGCATAAATGTTTACATAAGAAAGACAAGAACAACACTATAAATAACATAGCTTCATGATCCCATCCTATTAGCATGAAAGCAAAAAGAGAGAAAAGAGAAATTGATTACCTTGCCCAGTAAGATGCCCACCTTATCATGAATCACACTGGAGGGAGAGCCCAATAGGTTCACCCATAAACTATGCTTGTAATTGTAATGCATCTTCTGACGACTTCTAGAATACTCATAGATCCACCTTCTTGTATTACTATGAATATAAAATGTGTGTCTCCTCAAGATTTAGAAACTTATGTGCATTACCTTCGGAAGATTTAGCATATAGGTGCGTGTCTTTTCAGGATTTAGCAACTTATGTACGTTACCTTCCATGATTTAGCATATTGAAAATATTGGAAATGCATGTCCCTTCAGGATTTAGCAACTTATGTGTGTTACCTTCAGAGGATTTAGCATATTGAAAATTTTGAAAAATGCGTGTCTCCTCAGGATTTAGCAACTTATGTGCATTACCATTGAAAGATTTATCATATAAATGCGTGTCTTTTCAGGATTTAACAACTTATGTGCGTTACCTTCCAAGATTTAGCATGTAAAAATTAAAAACTATAGTACAAGGGAGACCCTATATATGCCCCCCTCCTTAATATGGCAAAAACAAACTATTTTGACATGTTAAGGAAAGAAAAGAACAAGGATAAAGCCTTCTTCAGCATCAAGACAATATCCTCAATCAACACCCAGTCCAAGCCAAGAAGGTCACAACTCCTATGAGGCCATGGAAGGGATGAATGTAAAGAGATATTATGCAAAAATTGAAAATAAAGTAACCCTTATGAGGGATAGCACACTGTTCAATTTCCAAGGTGAGAGATATATCAACCATGGAAACCCAATGTCAAACAACAAAATAGGTTGGTATCAAGGACATAGGTCCTTCATGCAAACCAAAATTTTCATGTATGATTGGATGTATCATAATAGATAAATACTGCTTAACCAAGGAAAGAGGTGAATCCATGTAAGACAAAAGGAGATGGCATCCTTGCCCCCCAAGTGTAGGACAAAGATGAAAGAGGATACCTACTTCACAAGGCAAGGAGATATCATGTTTACAACAATGTACACCATATCCTTAGTGAGGGATATTGACCCCTACATCCAAGAATATAGATAATTGTGACAAGGATATGTCTCTCATGGAAAAGGATCCTCCAATGAAAAGAGATCTTATCAAGAAGACCCCCACCAAAGAGGAGTGCTTTAGATAAAATATCATCTTTCAACAGTGGGAACAAAGATTCAATCATCAAGCCCCCTGCAAAGAAGAGGAAGAGGAATCTTTGGAATGAGGGAAACAACTCCAACACAAAGCAAGGGTAAGAGTTTATAAAGAACATAATTTGCAACATAGAGAAGAAGTGATGACTTAGGACAAAAACTTCTCATATAAGAAGGTTATCCATAGGCAAAACATCTGTCAATATGATGAAATAATATTGCAATATAAACAAATACCACTAAGCTAAGGAAAGTTGCTCCTTAGACAAAGAGAAAGAAAGAGGTACCTTTCCCCCTAGAGATAGAGACAAGGGATACCTTTGCAAAAAAAATGTCTTAGAAAAGATATCTTGAAAAGAAAGGATAGATTCTATGGATGGTTAAAAACATAATGCAAAGCCATAGAAAAATAGGAGAGAAAGAATACCAATTAAGCCATAATAAAAAGACCTAATGGATCCTAGGAGACTAGATGAAGATACACCTCTTGCCCCCCAGTCATGAGATAAGAGGAAAAGAACATCTACATTATATCTAAAGGAGGGGAATCCCCTATATCAAAATTATGAAGGAATTGTAAAACTGCACGAGAGTGAGATATAATTCCTAAAGCAGCTCTTTCTCTAACATATGACTTGAAATGTTTACAATCAACAAGTAAATGTTTGTTACTATAATGAAAAGGACATTTATATTTGTATAGAGCATCTATCAGCATAGGTCTAAATATTTCTTTCTTGGAATTCATTAGCTCAACATATACCTTTTTAGCAATTTCTTGATGAGTAGTAGAGTTATCTAGGATAGGTGTGGGGAGAGGAGGACGATGTTTAGCATCACCTACCTTAACTTGAGATTTTGAACACCCAACACCATACATATTCAGTTTAGGGGGTATATGAACTGGAAATCTAATACCATGCTCATTAATGCCTAGCCCTAAACCTTTATAACCTTGTTTAGTCACCATATTATATCTAGTAGTATACATATTATGTAAAGCTTCTACAGGAGGTGATTGTTTATCATGCTCATGAGTAAAGGTTGCATAAGGTGGGATAATAGGTTTTGAAGAAGTTTCTTTACCGTTTCCTTTAATATTATCATGGATCGGAGGAGAAGGTAAATCGAAGAAATCTTGCACATCTGCATCCTGAATGATAGCTTGAATCCCATCATAAGTATGGGAAGAGCGAGTATTAACCGATGGAGAATTAGGTATCAGAATAGGAAGATTAAGATTAAGATTAGAATTGATAGGATTAGGATTAGGAATATTAGGAGATGATGTTTCATCTACCCAATTATTCACATAATCCAAAAGATGAATAAGGCTACCACATATATCTCTAACAAAAGTTTTAAATGTAGGCAGACTAGTGTCGGTCAACTTCAGAAAAGCATAAGCAAGAGAAAAGTGAAGGGTCATCAACAGAATGAAGTGAATGATACTTTCATAAACATCATAGGTATGATAAAGAGCTGCTAAAATAAGAGTAATAAAGAACATAACTACACACCAATGCATCTTAACAATCGCCATAGAAAATGAAATGCAAGAAATATTTTTGGATTTTATTGAATATATAATTTTTTTTTGGATTTTTTAATGTAAAATGCAAGAGCATAAACTAGATCTAATCTAAATGCAAGAAAGGATCTAAAATCTAACACAATAGGGCATCAAATTCCATAAAAGAAAAGGAGAGTAAGTATGTTGGTTTCACCAAAATGAATAGGGTTAAAAAGGATTCAACTCTATTCAAATGTAAAGGGAAGGGGGGAAATATGAGATCTATTCCCTAACCCAAATTCCCAAAGAAGAGATCCAATTTGATCAACCAAGAGGTTAATACACAATCAGATCAATTTATGGAGAATATGGAAGAGAGAGAGAGAGAGAGAGAGAGAGAGAGAGTAAATCCAATATTTCTCTATGAATGAAATTTATGCTTGGAGTATGAAATAATTGAAATACAAAATACTAACCTCAAATTAGGGCAAATTTGGAAAATGTTAAATTATGATGTCTGTGTGTACTTTCAGACAATTCTAAAACCTATTCTGGACTGGAAATGCTAAGACAGAGAAAACCCAAAAATCTTTCTCCAAGATGAGCTCAGGTCAGGTTTGACCCTCATAAAAGTTCAAATACTACATTCTTTATTTGAAGTCTGATTTGAATTTTGTTCGCAAATCTCGGAAGTGTTTCGAAAAGGGTATCCAAATTCACTCTCAGATCCAAAATTTTGCACCTGTACCTACAAGAAAATGGGGGTTTTTGTTATTTGTTTGAGGGGTTTGCCTTGGTCAAACCCCAGTTTGGAATCAACCTTAATATTGAAATTGAAATAAGAATGCTAGCAAGTAGTAGAAAAGGATCTAATAATGAAGCTATGCAATTCAATAGATATGCAATTGTATTTTGAATGTAAACAAGTATATTGATATGAAAGCTTGAACAAAACTATAAATGAAAATCAAACCTCCATGATTGTATGCTTAGAATCCACCTTGATAAGAGAATGAAATGGATCTTGAAGATGAACAAAGGACCTTGAAGGAAGATCATACCATCATGATGGCTAGATCTAGGGTTTGAATGATGAATCTTGAATGCTTAAACCAAATCCCTTCAATGGCTTGAATGCTTGAATCCTTGATCTTCAATGGAGAACTTGGATGGAGAAAAGTACTTGAATGCTTGAATGGTACTTGAACTTGATCACCTTGAGATCTTGAGAGTTTGAGAGAAATTTCTTGATTATGGATGATGGATGATGGAAATGAGAGAGGAAGGCCTCCTTTTATAGTGAACTAGGGCACAATCCTCTAGAGGGGCCACCTTGGAGAATTAAATCCCAATTAGGTCCTAACCTTTAGAAAATATACCAAGATTAAATGCAATTAAAATATTTACCATCCCGAAACCCAAAATGATTAATCCAGAGGTGAGAAAATAAATATCCCGAAAGCCCGAATCCCAGAAATCTAGGATTCTAAAAATTTGAATGAGGGGGGAAAAATTGATGTTGGACCTGGCCTACTTAGGTTTGACCTCGATCCTGACCTAGTCAGGTTTGATCTTGATCCTGACCTAGTCAGGATCAACCTTGAATTTCACCCTGGGCCCAAATTCAGTCAAAGCCAGGTCAAGAGGCCCCAGGGATGCCCAGAAACCTAGAAATGAAATCAGATCAAGATAGAATGTTAGGGATAGACATAAAATCCTATGATGACTGTGATAAAAGTCAAGAGGACTTATTTCTACCTAGAAAATAGAGCCATGAAAGAGGGAAATTAAGGAGAATCTTTGAGATCCTAACCCTAATTTCACCTAGAATGAAGAGATCTAGTGCAGAAAAGAAGTGGGAAGTAGGGAGAAAGCCAGATCCAAGAAAAGATCAATTCAAGGCGTTCAACATGACCCCAAACCACTTACTCAAAGGGCTAAATGCTCTTAACATGAAAGTGCCTCCATTTTAAGATGATACAATCATATTATCATCTAATCAAATAATTTACCATCTAATCAAATCATATCATCTAATCAAATTAAATCATCTAATCAAATCATATTATCTAATCAAATGAAACCATGATAAATCTATATAATGTCAAATCATAAATCATCTATGTCTAGAGGTCTAGATATCATATAAATATATGTCTCGAATCATAAACTGAAAATATCAAACATATAATAATGACATATATAATGAGTCTCAAATTAAAGATTTGTGCAACATGTCCTAAACTAGGGATTCATCTAGGCACATGCGAACAAAGCGACCCTCTGACCGATGGCCACAAGCATCCTTTGGCTATGAATCATCAACTGATCCTTGCAAATATAAATACATGTATATAATAATAATGTAAAATACTTAAAATATTATAAATGCATGTTTAAACTTACATATTTTTAAAACTTACCTAACCACTAGTAGGTGTCACATCTGCTGAGTCTCTCCTATGAAGATGCTCTGAGCCCACACTAGAGGTAATATGCTCTGACTGAGTGTCATGAGCATCCTCTGGTTGTGAAGTAGCAACTGACCCCTAAAAATTTAGTACAATAATTGGTTATATACATGTGCATAGTATATATTATGTAAAGTACTTGAAATATATAAATGCATGTTACAAGTGTACACATGCATGATTAAATCTACATATATTTAAAACTTACTTGACCACTAGTAGGTGTCACATCTATTGAATCTCTCATATGAAGATGCTTCGAGCCCACACTAGAGGTAATGTGCTCTGCTAACTGTGCTTGAAAAATATTATACATTAAACAAACATCAATACACATATCTAAATTAATTGTTCACTAAAACTCCTAGAAAGGAGAAGAGAAAACTTTATATACCTGGGTCTTAGGAGCATGAGGATCATCAGCATGCTGCACCATCATATCATAAATAGAAACTGCATCACCCACACCACCTTCAATCTTGAACCTCTCTAGTAATGAAGAGTGTAGGGGTGACACTAGTTGGGAGGGGAGTGATGTAGAGCCTGAACCACTAGGATGCAATAACAAATCCATAAATGATCGAACATCAGTGCCAATGTCCATTGACTCAACCCGCGCAACTGCTCATCAAATATGTCTAGGCCCTCAGTCATGATGTGTACATATCCAACCTATATACCTAGCTCTGCAGCTGCAGATTGATCTGTGGGTGCAGAGCACTCTGCAAAGTGTTGGGAACTATGTTGTGCCTAACTAGATGGTGTGTCCTATGTCGGTGGAACTATAGGACCCCGTGCAAGTCCAATGAAATCTCTGACTGACTGTACTGGGAGCCTCTGCATGTTAGCAATATAATAATATGACTACAGGAGATCCTCCAAAAAGTAAAGCACCACATCTAAATGACTATGATGTCTAGAAAGAACTTGTATCTCTCCAAGTGAAGGAAGACCTGCAGCTCTATATGCCTCATCACTGACCCCTACAACAGTACTAGATGAAGCCTTAAAAGATGATCTGGCTCAACTTGGTCTAGTTAAAATATATCTTCCCACTGTATCTGAAGTGATGGAGGTGGTTGCAGAAGCAATCTCCCCTATCATGTCCACTACTCCCCTCTGAGAAGCAATGACCAATCTATATGTAGTACCAGCCATCACTGGTGCCACTCTTAGAGTCCTCTACCCAACCAGTTTTCTATGAGGATGTACAACTTGATCAGCCCTACAATACTGATCATGATTTGCAAATCTACCTCACCCTTGACCATAATATCTATGAAGATCTAAATAGTTGACCCTGAGTACCAAACAGAACTCAACGTACAACTATTATGCAAAATATAAAGGAATCTAGTCATTATTAGGATAACAACCATGTGCTACAAGAATATGAGGGTATATCATGCATGCAATATGAGGAATCACACAACGTGTGACCTGATATGCCCTAACCTTGGGCTTCCCCTCATAAAATGGGAAAACCTTTGTTTGATGATTTCCTTGGGGACACAGCTCTGAACCATCTCCAAGGAAACATCACCTGAGACCTCAGCTCTCAAATCTCAAAAAATACTATCAACTACCTGAGGCATGAAGGAAGAGTGGGATATCAATTTGGTAGTCATCTCCTCCAAATTGCTCAATACAGTGATACAAGTATCTCTGTATATGCCATCTCCCAGAGATCTATGGATGGACTCTCTAATTCAAGCCATCTCTATCTCCACCGTATGAAAAATGGTTGCCATATCAAGAGTGTGAGGTGCATCCTAAGTGGCCATCTAGATGTAACATGTGAAAGCTAAGTGTTAACAATTAAGTACTTGATTACATGTTATAACTGCGTGTAAAAAGGAAACAAATATCTGAATATATAAAATTATACTTAAATTTAACATACTAGAGTGTACTAATAGTCATATTCAGGTCTTAAGGATCCTAAGGGTTCTAAAAGAGTTTTATGTCACAATAGGTGTCCTAAAGGGACCTAGAGTGTACTAATAGTCCTAAAAGGTCCTTGGATGTACTAATTGGTATTAATAGGTCCTATTAAGTCAAGTAACTGGTTTTATTAGGTCTTAACAGTCCTAGGATGTACTAATTAGTTTTAATAGGTTATATTAAAGTCCTAAATTAGGTCTTAAGGGGTCCTATTAAGTGGTCATGTTCTAGGTCTTAAGGATCTTAAGGGTTCTTAAAGAGTTTTATGTCACAATATGGGTCCTAAAGGAACCTAGAGTGTACTAATAGTCATAATGGGTCCTTGGATGTAGTAATTGGTATTAATAGGTCATATTAGGTCAAGTAAGTGGTATTATTAGGTCTTAAGGGTCTTAGGATGTACTAATTGATTTTAATAGGTCAAATTAGTTCTATTAGGTCTTAAGTTCAATCTTATTAAGTCTTAAGGGGTACTATTAGGTCTTAAGGGGTCCTATTCCAGAACTTAAGGATCCTAAGGGATCTTAAAGAGTTTTATGTTACAATAGGGGTCTTAAAAGAACCTAGGGTGTACTAATAGTCCTAAAGGGTTCTTGGATGCACTACTTGGTATTAATAGGTCATATTAGGTCAAGTAAGTGGTCTTATTAGGTCTTAAGGGTCCTAGGATGTACTAATTGATTTTAATAGGTCATATTAGTCCTATTAGGTCTTAAGGACAATCTTATTAAGTCTTAAGGGGTCCTATTAGGTCTTAAGGGGTCGTATTCTAGGTCCTAAGGATCCTAAGGGTTCTTAAAGAGTTTTATGTCACAATATGGGTCCTAAAAGAACCTAGGGTGTACTAATAGTCCTAAAGGGTTCTTGGATGTACTACTTGGTATTAATAGGTCCTATTGGGTCAAGTAAGTGGTCTTATTAGGTCTTAAGGGTCCTAAGATGTACTAATTGGTTTTAATAAATTATATTAAAATCCTAAATTAGGTCTTAAGGGGTCCTATTAGGTCTTAAGTGGTCATATTCTAGGTCTTAAGGATCCTAAGGGTTCTTAAAGAGTTTTATGTCACAATAGGGGTCCTAAAAGAACCTAGAGTGTAATAATAGTCCTAAAGGGTCCTTGGATGTACTAATTGGTATTAATAGGTCCTATTAGGTCAAGTAAGTGGTATTATTAGGTCTTAAAAGTCCTATGATGTACTAATTAATTTTAATAGGTCATATTAGTCCTATTAGGTCTTAAGTCCAATTTTATTAAGTCTTAAGGGGTCCTATACTAGGTCCTAAGGATCTTAAGGGTTCTTAAAAAGTTTTATGTGACAATAGGGGTCCTAAAGGAACCTAGGGTGTACTAATAGTCCTAAAGGGTTCTTGGATGTACTACTTGGTATTAATAGGTGTTGGAGATTTGCCAGCAAGCCAATACTAACTGTATGTTTGTCATTGATGACGACATATGGAAAGTAGCATGCATGGAAGTCTTATGCAGTAAGCTTTTAGTATATGAAGCATGGACATGATATCAGCATGATATCATAGGTGCGGAGGTTAACTGTTAGTATAGACAGTTATATAGAAGTTGGTGTCAGTAGTGTTCCTAATAGAGTAATAGATAGTGTTCTGTGTATGGTTGTCCGTACAATTATCATGGAGCCTTGTGTGCTTAGATATATGTTGAAGACATGTTAGTGATGTTTCAGTTATGGATGCATAGTTAGATATTTAGTAGAAGTTAAGTTATGCAGTTGCTATTCACCATAGTAGTTTCCTTTGTTTATTCAGGAGAGCCGACATAGATTTTATTTGTTCTTGAGTTGTGCCTATCTTTAGGGTATGAACCATTGGATTTAAGCTTGGAGAAGTGTTATTGATGCTAGATTAAGAGTGCATGAGTTAATTCATCTTACAAAGAAAGTTCCAGTTATTTTGGTAGAGCCGACAGTGTGTAGCGTGCATCTACAATTATCTTATTGGATAGGTCCCAGATTGAGTTGCGTGCATAGTAGAGCCAACAAAATGTTTATTGGAGTTTTTTATGGTTTCTCTAATATGATTTCAAGGTGGTTCTAATAGGTTGACTTGATTATATCATTTGGAGAAAGATATTTATAGGCAGTCATTTGTGATTGCTTGAGTGTGGTTCATGGTTGATTAAGCATAGCAGAAAAGAGTGTGCAAAGTGTTGAGCCATCCGAAGAAGGTCTATGTGACCAAGTAAAGTACTTGTGCTATTCATTGGAACTGATCTAGATAGCAGGTCAAAGCATAGTTCACCAAGATCTAGATATAGTGTGTATATGTTATTCAGAAGGTTGTAGCCTTCACCCATTTGAGTAGTGAGCTCTCAGACAGTGTGTCCTCTCCCCTAACATGGACAATTGTAAAAGACTCATAATAGGTTCTGACCCTTGACCAGGTCTACTATACTTAATATATTATAAATCTACTCCTAACAGGGTAAAGGATCTTCTAACAAGGATCATTATACACTAGTACAAAATATTAGTGGGTATCAAGTCCCGCCAAGGTTTTTACCTATTTGGATCTCCCTGTAACCAAAATATTGGTGTTGTGTTCATGTGTTCTTTCATTGTGTTTATGCTTTATGTTTAAGTATACTTAATTAGATAAAGAATTGAATCTTGTAGATAACTGGCTCACCCCCCCCTCTCAGTTATCTCTTGGGACTATTCCTAACAATTGGTATCGGAGCCAAGTACCTCGGAGAGAAAGTTTAAAAACTTGAGTTTGATCAGATGGCATACTTCAGGAAAGAAATAATTAAGTTTGATGGAGAGAATTATCTTGATTGGAAGAACAAGATGGTGACTCATTTGCAGTGCATTGCCTTTGAAGTTTTTAATGTAACTATCAAAGCAGCCAAGATTCCTACTTTAGAAGACCTTGCAAAAGATGATGCTACTAACACATAAAAGGAATTATTTCATCAGAATACTATAGCTAAAGAAGCCCTTATCAGTGCCTTATCTGATGGTGAATTTTCAAAAGTAAAAAAGATAGATACAGCCCATAAAATATGGAAGCACCTAGAAGACATATTTTAAGGAGACAAACAAGTAAAGGATGCGTGCAGAAAGACATGGAAGAAAAGATACAATGCATTAGAGATGCTGCCTAAGGAAAAATATCAAAGCTTACAATCAGAGGATTAATGAAGCAGTTTCTGGAATCAAGAACAATGGTGGAGAGATTTCAAAGGAGGACATTATGGACAAGTTAATGACTACCCTCACTCCTGAATATGAAAGAAAGATCAACATCCTTGATGAGACCATGCAGCTTACATCAAATTTCAAGAGAGAGACCTTGATCAGTAAAATCTCAGCTTTTGAGATTTCAAGATTGAAGACAGAACCAAAGAGTGAGATAGCTTTCAAAGCAACAGTCCATGGTAAGAAATTTGCAAACACTTTTGGTAATTTTGATGATGAAGAAGAAGAGAAAGAATTAGATGATTTTATTGCTATGATTGCCAAAAGAGAAAAGAAAGGAAAAGGAAAATATGAAGGTCAATTACCATTTAAGTGCTTTTCATGTAATAAGATCGGTCACTTTGCATCTAAGTGTCCCAATAGAGCTAGAAAGTTCAAGAAGGATTACAAGCCTAAGTATTCTAAGGAATGCTACTATGCTGGAGATGGAGTTTCAGATGAAGAATCTGGTGAAGAAGAAATTGGATTCATTTCTATTATAGACAAAATGAATAACAAGACAATTCATGAAGATAAGAAAGAGAATCAAGAGCTAGCATTGATTTCACAAGCTGACATAAGGATAGATTGGATTATAGAAAGTGGTTGCTCACATCACATCACATGTGATAAAGGTAGGTTTGTTCATTTGGACAAATACAATGGAGGTATGGTCATATTTAGAGACAACACTCCTAAACCAATAGTTGGTAGAGGAGCCATCACTTTGGATGGAAAGAATAGTACTGATGATGTTCTCTATGTTGATGGTTTGAAACATAACCTTCTCAGTGTTGGACAATTACTTGGAAAAGGCTATCAGTTGGAGTTCAAAGATGACAAATACATCATTAACAACAAAGATGGTGTTATGATTACATCAGGCTCAAAGACAAGAGGTAATGTTTTTCAACTCAATTCAGAAGCAAGCTGTTTTGTTGCTAAAGTTGATGACAGTTGGTTGTGGCATAAAAGACTATGTCATATCAATTTTGATAACATAGTAAAGATAAGCAATGTTAAGGAAATAAGAGATCTACCTAGCATAGAAAATCCAGTTGATACTATATATAGGGAATGTGTGATGGGAAAGCATGTGAGAAATTCATTCAAGAGCAAGCAGAATTTAGCAAAGAACAAGTTGGATCTGATTCATACAGACCTATGTGGTCCAAATCAAACAAGATCATACTATGGTGAAAGGTATTTCATTTTGTTTGTTGATGATTATAGTAGGATGATGTGGGTTGCGTTCTTGAAAGATAAGTCAGAAGCATTTGAGAAATTCAAAATATTTAAAGCTAAGGTTGAAAATGAATCTGGACTAAAGATAAAATGTTTGAGATCAGATAGAGGAGGAGAATTCACCTTTGGCAGATTCTATGAGTATTGCGAAGAACATAGCATAAAGAGACAGTTAAGTGCACCTAGAACCCCTTAGCAGAATGGAATTGTAGAGAGAAGGAATAGGATCATTCTTGATACAGCACGCACCATTATGATAGAATGAAAAGTTGCACACACCTATTAGAGAGATGTGGTCAATAGAATAGTCTATACCATCAATAGAATTTAATTGAGGCTAGGCGCTAACAAAACACCATATGAGCTATGGTTTGGTAATGTTCCCATAATAAAATACTTCAGAATCTTTGGAAGCAAGTGCTACATCAAGAGGGATGAAGCAATAGGAAAGTTGATGAAAGAAGTGATGAAGGTATTTTTCTTGGTTACTCTACTAAAAGTAAAGCTTATAGATGTTTCAATTTAAGATTGAAAAAGATCATAGAAAGTGCTCATGTAAAGATTGATGAAAATTTTATGATTCAAGAAAGATATCATGATTACTCGCCCATGATTGAAGAAGAACCTAGACCCTCCACTAGTGAGACATTCATTGAGGAAATGTTTGATAGTATTGATGTGTTATTCAATGACCCTGAGATAAGTGAAAAAAATACTCCTAAGGCTGATGAATCAACATCACCGAAAGTTCCAAAGTTTACATCAAGAAATCATTCCAAGGCATACATCATTGGAGATCAGAGTGGTAAAATCTTAACAAGATCACAAGCAAAGAACTCAGCTAGCAATGAAGTGGTATGTTTACTATCTCAAGTTGAACCCTTAAGTGTTGAAGATGCTTGTAATGATTCAAATTGGCATGATGCTATGAAAGAAGAACTTGATCAGATTATTAAGAATGATACTTGGGAACTGGTCCCAAGACCTAGTGATAAGAATGTGATTGGAACAAAGTGGATATTCAAAAACAAGATGAATGAAGATGGTACAGTAGTAAGAAATAAAGCAAGATTAGTATGTAAGGGATATGCGCAAAGAGAAGGCATTGATTATTTAGACACATTTGCACCTGTGAACCGATTAGAAGCTATTAAGTTGTTTCTAGCCTATACTACAGTCAAAACTTCAAAGTTTATCAGATGGATGTCAAGTCAGCATTCCTAAATGGAGATTTGAAAGAAGAAGTATACATTCAGCAACTGGAAGGATTCACCTTATCAGATAGACTTGATATGGTATGCAGATTGAAGAAGGCCCTTTATGGACTTAAGCAAGCCCCTAGAGCATGGTATGAGAGACTAGATGGATACTTAACTAAGATTGGATTCAAGAAAGGAGTAGCAGATTGTAATCTATTCATTAGAGAGACATCTGAAGGTTTACTACTTGTAGCTATATTTGTTGATGACATTATCTTTGGAGGTAATGACAAGCTCAATGCTGAATTTGCCAAACATATGCAGAATGAATTTGAGATGAGTATGATTGGTCCTATAAAATACTTTTTGGGACTAAATGTGCAACATATAGAAAAAGGAATTTTTATTAATTAGTCAAAATATGTGAAAGAGATACTGAAGAAATTCAAGATGGATGATTGCAAGCTAGAAGGAACCCCTATGATCACTGGATGCAAGCTTACTAAAGAAGATGATTCACCAGCGGTTGATATAACATTGTATAAGTCTATGATTGGTAAACTCATATATCTTACTCAAACTAGACCTGATATTTCTAATGCAGTTGGCATAGTTGGAAGATTTGCAGTAAAACCTAAGCAAAGTCACCTCATGGAAGTAAAAAGAATATTCAGATACTTGCAGGGCACTATAGATTATTGTCTATGGTATCCTAACTCAGAAAATGTTGAGCTTCATGTGTACATTGATGTAGATTGGGTAGGATGTGTTGATGACAGAAAGAGTACTTCAGGTGGAGCAATGTTTCTTGGTGATAGACTTCTCACTTGGACAAGCAAGAAACAAAATTGTATTTCTCAATCAACAACAGAAGTGGAGTATGTTGTTGCAGCCTTGGATTGTTCTATAATTGTTTGGATCAAGCATATGATAAAGGATTTTGGAATTCAGATTGATTATCCTATTGTTATTCACTGTGATAACACTAGCACTATCAATATGTCAAAGAACCCTGTGATGCATGCAAAGACAAAGCACATTGAGATCAAGTATCACTTTCTAAGAGAGAAAGTGCAGAGAAAGAAGTCAAGTTGGACTATGTGAGTACTAAAGATCAATTGGCAGATATATTCAAAAAGGCCTTGCCTAAGGATACTTTTGAGTATCTCAGGGAGAATTTGGGAGTAATTCCCTTCCCTGACTCTACTTAAAAGAAAGAAGGAAAGACATCAGTCCTTAGGGACTGGTGGAAGGTTGACTACTCTATCTCAGGAGTAATACCAGTGCTTAAAATGAATGGCACCCTTTGTCATTGATGTCAAAGGGGGACTAATATACAGAGTCATAAAAAATAGAAGTAAAAAAAGGAGTAATATACTAAGGGGGAGCAACATTTAGTTATAACAACAGTACAGTTGAGGAAATGGAGAATATTGGAAAATATTGCAGCAGATGAAGGATTCATCCTTGGGGGATTTTTGAAGAGGAAATGGAGAATGTTATAAAAGAAATGTTCATTTGGATTGGTGGTGGTTTTTCATTCCACATATTGCCATCAATGCCAAAGGGGGAGATTGTTGGAGATTTGCCAGCAAGACAATACTAACTGTATGTTTGTCATTGATGACAACATATGGAAAGTAGCATGCGTGGAAGTCTTATGCATTAAGCTTTTAGTATATGAAGCATGGACATGATATCAACATGATATCATGGGCACAAAGGTTAACTGTTAGTATAGACAGTTATATAGCAGTTGGTGTCAACAGTGTTCCTAACAGAGTAACAGACAGTGTTCTATGTATGGTTGTCCATACAGTTATCATGGAGCCTTGCGCGCTTGGATATATGTTGAAGACATGTTAGTGATGTTTTAGTTATGGATGCATAGTCAGATATTTAGTAGAAGTGAAGCTATGTAGTCGCTATTCGTCAGCAGTAGTTTCCTGTGTTTGTTCAAGAGAGCCGACATAGATTTTATTGGTTCTTGAGTTGCACCTATCTTTAGGGTATGCACCCTTGGAGTTAAGCTTGGAGAAGTGTTATTGATGTTTGGTTAAGAGCGCATGAGTTAATTCATCTTATAGAGAAAGTTTCAGTTGTTTTGGTAGAGCCGACCGTATGTAGTGTGCGTCTACAATTATCTTATTAGATAGGTCCCAAATTGAGTTGCGTGCATAGTAGAGCTGACATAATATTTATTGGAGTTTGTTCTAGTTTCTCTAATATGATTTCAAGGTGGTTCTAATAGGCCGAATTGATTATATCATTTGGAGAAAGATATTTATAGGCAATCATTTGTGATTGCTTGAGTGTGGTTCATGGTTGATTAAACACAATAGAGCAGAGCGTGTGAAGTGTTGAGCCATCAGAAGAAGGTCTATGTGACCAAGTAAAGTACTTGTGCTATTCATTGGAACTGATCCAGACAACAGGTCAAAGCGCAGCTCACCAAGATCCAGATATAGTATGTATCTGTTATTCAAAAGGTTGTAGCCTTTGCCCATTTGAGCAGTGAGCTCTCAGATAGTGCGTCCTCTCCAATAACATAGACAATTGTAAAAGACTCCTAATAGGGTCTACCCTTGACCAGGTCTACTGTACTTAATATATTGTAAAGCGACTCCTAACAAGGTAAAGGATCTTCTAACAAGGATCATTATACACTAGTACAAAATATTAGTGGGTATCAAGTCCCACTAGGGTTTTTACCTATTTAGGTTTTCCCGTAACCAAAATATTGGTGTTGTGTTCATGTGTTCTTTCATTGTGTTTATGTTTTATGTTTAAGTATACTTAATTGGATAAAGAATTGAATCTTGTAGACAACTGATTCACCCCCCCCTCTTCTCAGTTATCTCTTAGGATTACTCCTAACAATAGGTCCTATTAAGTCAAGTAAGTGGTCTTATTAGATCTTAAGGGTACTAAGATGTACTAATTAATTTTAATAGGTTATATTAAAGTCCTACATTAGGACTTAAGGGGTCCTATTAGGTCTTAAGTGGTCCTATTCTAGGTCTTAAGGATCTTAAGGGTTCTTAAAGAGTTTTATGTCACAATAGAGGTCATAAATGAACCTAGAGTGTAATAATAGTCCTAAAGGGTCCTTGGATGTACTAATTGGTATTAATAGGTCCTATTGGGTCAAGTAAGTGGTCTTATTAGGTCTTAAGGGTCCTAGGATGTACTAATTGATTTTAATAGGTCATATTAGTCCTATTAGGTCTTAAGTTCAGTCTTATTAAGTCTTAAGAGATCCTATTAGGTCTTAAGGGGTCCTATTATAGGTCCTAAGGATCCTAAGAGTTCTTAAAGAGTTTTATATCAAAATAGGGGTCCTAAAGGAACCTAGGTTGTACTAATAGTCCTAAAGGGTTCTTGGATGTACTACTTGGTATTAATAGCTCTTATTAAGTCAAGTAAGTGGTCTTATTAGGTCTTAAGAGTCCTAAGATGTACTAATTGGTTTTAATAGGTTATATTAAAGTCCTAAATTAGGTCTTAAAGGGTCTTATTAGGTCTTAAGTGGTCCTATTCTAAGTCTTAAGGATCTTAATGGTTCTTAAAGAGTTTTATGTCACAATAGGGGTCCTAAAGGAACCTAGAGTGTACTAATAGTCCTAAAGGGTCCTTAGATGTACTAATTGGTATTAATAGGTCATATTAGGTCAAGTAAGTGGTCTTATTAGGTCTTAAGGGTCTTAGGATGTACTAATGAATTTCTATAGGTCATATGAGTCCTATTAGGTCTTAAGTCCAGTCAAGATTATTAAGTCTTAAGGGGTCCTATTAGGTCTTAAGTGGTCCTATTCTAGGTCCTAAGGATCCTAAGGGTTCTTAAAGAGTTTTATGTCATAATACAGGTCCTAAAGGAACCTAGAGTGTACTAATAGTCCTAAAGGGTCCTTAGATGTACTAATTGGTATTAATAGGTCCTATTGGATCAAGTAAGTGGTCTTATTAGGTCTTAAGGGTCCTAGGATGTACTAATTGATTTTAATAGGTCATATTAGTCCTATTAGGTCTTAAGTCCAGTCAAGATTATTAAGTCTTAAGGGGTCCTATTAGGTCTTAAGTGGTCCTATTTTAGGTTCTAAGGATCCTAAGGGTTCTTAAAGAGTTTTATGTCATAATAAGGGTCCTAAAGGAACCTAGGGTGTACTAATAGTCCTAAAAGGTTCTTGGATGTACTACTTGGTATTAATAGGTCCTATTAGGTCAAGTAAGTGGTCTTATTAGGTCTTAAGGGTCCTAAGATGTACTAATTGGTTTTAATATGTTATATTAAAGTCCTACATTAGGACTTAAGGGTTCCTATTAGGTCTTAAGAGATCCTTTTCTAGGTCTTAAGGATCCTAAGGGTTCTTAAAGAGTTTTATGTCACAATAGGGGTCCTAAAGGAACCTAGAGTGTACTAATAGTCCTAAAGGATCCTTAGATGTACTAATTGGTATTAATAGGTCCTATTAGGTCAAGTAAGTGGTCTTATTAGGTCTTAAGGGTCCTAAGATGTACTAATTGATTTTAATAGGTTATATTAAAGTCCTACATTAGGACTTAAGGGGTCCTATTAGGTCTTAAGTGGTCCTATTCTAAGTTTTAAGGATTCTAAGGGTTCTTAAAGAGTTTTATGTCACAATAGGGGTCCTAAAGGAACCTAGAGTGTACTAATAGTCCTAAAGGGTCCTTGGATGTACTAATTGGTATTAATAAGTCCTATTAGGACAAGTAAGTGGTCTTATTAGGTCTTAAGGGTCCTAGGATGTACTAATTGATTTTAATAGGTCATATTAGTCCTATTAGGTCTTAAGTCTAGTCTTATTAAGTCTTAAGGGGTCCTATTAGGTCTTAAGGGGTCCTATTATAGATCCTAAGGATCCTAAGGGTTCTTAAAGAGTTTTATATCACAATAGGGGTCCTAAAGGAACCTAGGGTGTACTAATAGTCCTAAAGGGTTCTTGGATGTACTACTTGGTATTAATAGGTCCTATTAGGTCAAGTAAGTGGTCTTATTAGGTCTTAAGAGTCTTAAGATGTACTAATTGGTTTTAATAGGTTATATTAAAGTCCTAAATTAGGTTTTAAGGGGTACTATTAGGTCTTAAGTGGTCCTATTCTAGGTCTTAAGGATCCTAAGGGTTCTTAAAGAGTTTTATGTCACAATAGGGGTCCCAAAGGAACCTAGAGTGTACTAATAGTCATTAAGGGTCCTTAAATGTACTAATTGGTATTAATAGTTCCTATTAGGTCAAGTAAGTGGTCTTATTAGGTCTTAAGGGTCCTAGGATGTACTAATAGATTTCTATAGGTCATATTAGTCCTATTAGGTCTTAAGTCCAGTCAAGATTATTAATTCTTAAGGGGTCCTATTAGGTCTTAAGTGGTTCTATTCTAGGTCGTAAGGATCCTAAGGGTTCTTAAAGAGTTTTATGTCATAATAGGGGTCCTAAAGGAACCTAGGGTGTACTAATAATCCTAAAGGGTTTTTGGATGTACTACTTGGTATTAATAGGTCCTATTAGGTCAATTAAGTGGACTTATTAGATCTTAAGGGTCCTAGGATGTACTAATTGGTTTTAATAAGTTATATTAAAGTCCTAAATTAGGTCTTAAAGGGTCCTATTAGGTATTAAGTGGTCATATTCTAGGTCTTAAGGATCCTAAGGGTTCTTAAAGAGTTTTATGTCACAATAGGGGTCCTAAAGGAACCTAGAGTGTACTAATAGTCCTAAAGGGTCCTTGGATGTACTAATTGGTATTAATAGGTCTTATTAGGTCAAGTAAGTGGTCTTATTAGGTATTAAGGCTCCTAGGATGTACTAATTAATTTTAATAGGTCATATTAGTCCTATTAGGTCTAAAGTCCAATATTATTAAGTCTTAAGGGGTCCTATTAGGTCTTAAATGGTTATTTTTTAGGTCTTAAGGATCATAAGGGTTCTTAAAGAGTTTTGCCACAATAAGGGTCCTAAAAGAACCTAGGGTGTACTAATAGTCCTAAAGGGTCCTTGGATGTCACAATAGGGGTCCTAAAGGGTCCTAAGGTGTACTAGTTGGGCCCTCTAAGTGTCTTAAAGTATACTAGGATGTACTAAAGCTCGATCCTACTAGGATAATATTTTAACATCTAACTCTACATGAATAACATTTATACATGTAACTCTAAAATATATGTACATAATTTAGAGAGAGAGAGAGAGAGAGAGATTCTTAATACTTACTAACTTTAAAAGCAATTTAAAAACAAATATTTTTAATAATTTTTATAAGATCTTAATATTTTCCAACATTTTCTAACATTTCTACTATGGTTTCTAATATTTTGTAAATATTTTCTAACATTTTCTAACAAACTAGTAACTACGATTTTCTATCATTTTCTAATATACTAAGTTACAATTTATAACATTCACTAACATTCTACTACATTTTTCTAATATTTTCTAATGTATACTAGAAGTTACAATTTTCTAATATTTTCTAATGTATACTAGAAGTTACAATTTTCTAATATTTTTCAATGTATACTAATTTACAGTTTTCTAATATTCTCTAATGTATACTAAGTTACGATTTTCTAACATTTAGAGTCCTAAAGGGTCCTTGGATGTCACAATAGGGGTCCTAAAGGGTCCTAAGGTGTACTAGTTGGGTCCTCTAAGTGTTTTAAAGGATACTAGGATGTACTAAGGCTCGGTCCTCCTAGGATGATATTTTAACATCTAACTCTACATGAATAACATTTATACATGTAACTCTAAAACATATGTACATAATTGAGAGAGAGAGAGAGAGAGAGAGAGAGAGAGTAATATTTACTAACTTCATTTAAAAATAAACATTTTTAATAATTTCTATAAGATCTTAATGAACTTTCTAACATTTCTACTACGGTTTCTAATGTTTTGTAAATATTTTCTAACATTTGCTAACAAACTACTATGATTTTCTATCATTTTCTAACATACTAAGTTACAATTTTATAACATTTGCTAATGTATTCTACGAAGTTTTTCTAATATTTTCTAATGTATACTAGAAGTTACAATTTTCTAATATTTTCTAATGTATACTAAGTTACAATTTTCTAATGTATACTAATTTACAATTTTCTAATATTTTCTAATGTATACTAAGTTATGATTTTCTAACATTTGCTAACATATTCTAACATTTATACTACAGTTTTTTAATATTTTCTAACATTTTCTAACTACAATTTTTTAATGTTTTCTAACATTTTCTAACAGTTCTACTATGATTTTCTAACAGTACTACTACGATTTTCTAACATATTCTAACATTCTACTATCATTTTTTAACATATTCTAAAATTTAACTATGATTTTCTAACATTTCTACAAACTAAAAATTATTTAAAACAAATAACTAACTAAAATAAATATAAAACATATAATTTACAATAAAAAATGAGAAAAATGTGTGTACCTGATACTACTAACAATCTGAAGAGGTCGAAACATCTCGGAAGGTGCTAATGTCATAGTGGACGTCACTGGTTCGCTCTAAGCCCTGGGTCCACAAAATCTCATATAGAAAATGGTGAAAATGAAATAGGAAGTTGGAATTTATAAAAAATCCGGTGAAAAAGTGGCTTTGCGCGAAGAGGGGCTTCGCGTGAAGTACCTTGCGTGGGGTACTTCGCGTGAAGACCCCTCTTCGCGCGAAGTACCCCATGCAGGGTATTTCGTGCGAAGCCAATCACCCCCTTCGCACGAAGAGGGTACTTGGAGCGAAGGCAATAAAATTGATTTTTTTTTGGAAAACTAATTTCCTTCGTCCCAAAACCTAGGACACACTATTGTGATTTCACCCTAATATAAGGTTTGCAAGATAAGTTTATAAGTCTTTAGATGTATCTAAGCCTCTATATAATGAGACAATTGGATATCATTCATGATTGATCCTTGATAATGATAATGAGACACTTGTATATCATTCTTTATTGATCATTTGATGGAGAAGCTTTCATAGTCTCTTGAATCAATATAATATTTTATCTGTTTTGTCTCTTGATTTTACTTTGGATGACAATTTCATAGTAAAGAACTACAAATATTAGATGGGAAGCAATCTAGCAAACATGGATGTTGCTAAATGGAAAATTGGACAATTATTTCATATTTAAAGTCTTTCATGAAAGAATGTTGATAAGGATATTTGTTTTATTACATTGCCAATAAAGTATATTTGGTATTTCTTGTTTTACTACATTGCCAATTTTGGTTTCTTCTTGTTTTATTATATTGTCACATTGTTGTTGATGAGAATCATATAGGAAAGTGAAAGTTTGATGTGTGAAAATCTTATTTATAGATTGTATTGATCATGAAAAAGTTATTAAAAATATGAATTTATAGCTAATTAATTTTAATAAAGATAATCTAATCAATTCTATTATACATATGCATGTATTTATGAATGATGATATGTTTTTTATATCAAAATTATATAATCTACCAAAAAGTAACAACCACCTTATTACTCTTCACTATCTCCCACTTTAGTAGACGACTTCTAAACACATCATCACATGTCACAATAATATAGAAATAAGACCATACACCAATACACTCTTCTTATCAACATGATGTATTTTACACTAATTAAAATACTTCTCCCATAATAATAGCAATTCGGAATAATCCTATATTATACACTATTTATAAAATAAATCCCCATATCAGAAATTATAAAAGAACCTTTCCTCTTCTTTCCTTTATACCACTAACCCAATTGATTTTAAATGTTTCAAATATGTTTTCCTTCAATCTAAGTGGATACCATGGCATTCTCAACTCTTTAAGAAGTACAAGAAACGCATGAAAGAAACTGTTGAACTTTCAGACAAGAAAAAATGGTCACAAGTATATCCTAATCTCAACCTTTTGGAATTTGGAATTAGGAATTGCCCCTGTAACCACGCTATCAATTCAGCATTGACCCAAATTATTAAAATGATGTATTAGTTCATATTTTCAATATTTTTAAGCCTTAAACATTCATGTGGCTGGTACGAGAATATAGAGATTCTGAGTAAGTGACTTCAGACTCAGTCTGCTTTTCAAAATTTTTATTATTCCAGAGTGAAAACAGGAGAGTACCATAACAGTCTTCTATTATTATTATTATTATACTGAAAAAACTGTTGAAGAGAAATTGATATCCCTTTCGTGGAGAAAGCAGATCACGTTGGGTGAGGTGACACAGAGGATCACACACTCTACCACAGCGGAAGAATCATCAGTCAGCGAATTATTCAATTCAGTCGCTTTTCACATTAAAATGTTTACCACGGCCCACGGGCCACACCCTTTTCATTACATAACCAAATCCAATGGCATCTTCAAATTTACTTTCACACTTATCCACCTACCCCTGCCGGTCTGCTCTCTGTCTGGTGTGTTATTACTGTTCATTTCATTGCACCGCATCTACCCCTTGTTTAGTTTCCTAACCCGCTGGCTCATACTACATATATCTTGCAGTGGGTTTCGACCTCGGGTCGCTCACTTGCTTTTCCTCTCCGAGGTTTTAATTGGGCCTTGTTCAGCCAGATTCTTTGCGGTGTGATTTAAGATGTCCAGCAAGAGAGCGGCATACAACCCCCCGCTTCGCAGTAACATGGACGACAAGCATGCGAGCCTCATGCAGGATTATCGTCTACTTCGAGTTGTAAGGTTTTTCAAACCCTCGTTTCTGAGATTTCTGTTGTAGTATTCGTTGATTCATTTGGTCCCCTTGCTTTAGACCCGCGATTCGTTAATGGGGGCTTTGTTTGCTATTGTTTGCTATCACAGGAGTACGTTTCACTGAAGGATCAGCTGCAGACAGCCAAGATGAGAAAGACAACCTTGCTAGGAGAAGTCAGGTTAGAAATACCCAAACCCTCGTTTCCAAGATTTCTCGTAATTTTGCAGTTAGGAATTCTATATGACGGTTGGCTTCGTGGAACTGTGGTTTTTTTCTCATATAAATTAGTTATATTGTATTCTCCATTATACCAGAATTAAGGTTCTCTTCTCGTACAAATTAGTTGGATTACATACCCAAATTATCCAAATCTAGGGGTTGTAATCCTAAGAGTGCTTCTGGATTAAGCTTTGTAGATGCCAAAAGTTTCTACACAGCGTAACTAAAAAGTGATCTGAAACATCGAATCCGAAAATTTCTGTACAGCTTAATCCAGAAATAAGCTGAAATGTTGATGCCAAGATTTCTACACTGCTTAATCTAGAAATAAGCTGAAATGTTGATGCCAAAATTTGTACACTGCTTAATCCAGAAATTATCCAAAATGTTGATACCAAAATTTCTACTCAGTATAATCCAGAAATGATCCAAAACCTACATAACTTAATCCAGAAACACCCTTTTGTTTACAATCACGGACTATGGAAATACTCTCATAGATTCATACAAATTAGTTATATTGTAATCCCAATTAAACCATAGCTAGGGTTTTTTCCTCACACATATCAGTTAATATATATTGTATTCCCAATGAAAACAGAGTTAGGGTTCTTTTCTCATACAAATTAGTTGGATTATATCCTTCAATAAACCAAAGCTAGGCGTCCTTATGCAAATATTATTTATTAGTTATATTGTATAATAATTAAACCAGAGCTGGGTTTCTTTTCTTATCGCGATTGTTGCATTATTGTTATCACAGGTTCTTGAGACAGAGACTAAAAATGCTGAAGTACTCTTCTATCGACTCCAAAGCAAAAGAGTCTTCTTCCATGGCAGTTAATTGTGATTCCTCTATCGCCTATACCAGAAAATCTTCTTCCCAAGCAGTTGTACCAGACGTCTCTTTGTCTCCTAAGAATGTAAGGTTTTGTCGTATAAAATTTTGTATGGTTTGAGGACATTCATTGCTGACTTTTTTTCCCACATAAATTTATGTAATTTTAAATTGCAGAAATTGATGGATGCAATAGAATTTTTTTCTGATTTTCATATTGCTAATTGCAGAAATTGTTGGATACAACAGAAGTTCCTATATTCTGGGAGCCACACAAGGTAATTGGTTCTGACGAGACTGTCAAGTGGGAGGGAGTCAATGACAACATTGGACTAGTTAGTGCTCCGAGGGTTCCTGTTTTCAGAAATGGCCCAAATGTATTTGCCACAGCAATGGCGGGAAAGAGGAAAATCTCATGGGAAGATCAAATTTCTTTGGAGTGTAATTGAGCAAGGATTCTATCCTTATTTTGTTGTAACTGTCTCACAAATCATTGGAACACCTCCTTGTACATACGCCAAAGCTGTTCTTGTATCATAAGTTGCTCAGGTTGTAAAATTTCTGATGTAAGCAAAGGTCATTGCAGAGGTAATCACGCTTACTTTTTTTGAATGAGTATATGCCTCTGCTTTTTGAGATGTTACTTATTTGTAGAATCATGTGAGTGGAACTTGCTGAAGAATAGTTTTGAAGAAAATGTGATTTGTTTTACAAAACTGTAATTTAGCTTCTTCAAGTTCCTTGCTCTGTCATTTTGGGAAGGTCATCCTCAAGCTTCTTCTTTGAGTGCTTGTAAGAATAGTTTAGAGAATGGCGTCAATCCCTTCCATCCTCAAAGTGAAAATTCCTGTGGAAGCAAGGTCGTTGCCCCCTGTTACATACAGATTTTTCAGAAAAGAAAACCAATAGAAGTATTATTTTAGCTTGTACCCTATAGGGAAAAATCCAGAATTTGACTTGGCTTTTAGCATTTAATGAATATGCATTAGCAGAGCAGATTGGTCTTGTGGTTGTTTATTTTCTAACTGATGAAAGTACAAGCTTTCAAGGATATTAGAGTAACATCATGGTTTCTTTTAAATAAGTGAATAGCTAGATCATTAACTCCGTGGCCTGACTTCCGCTATATTTTAGATACAAAGCCTGCATGGTTGACCATTGAGTCTAGCATGTATGTCTTGTCCATTTTCATAAATAGTGGCAAGCAATAGCAAGGCTTTTTGTGAAATTTGATGAATTCAAGCAATTGCTATTACTCTGCTTCAGATGGATCAATCAAATCTGATTGTTTACTTTCTTCAATTTTTGGATTGTATCTTCCTATCTTATTGTGTTATCTGTGCCGCTTTAAAATATAAAGCCAAAACATAGTTCTTCAACTTATTAGGTTGCTGCTTCAAAAATAACTAACACATTCTGTTATCTTGATGAAAATTAAGCTTCTTCCACCACTTCCATCTTTAGAGATGCAATCCACGCTAATATGTTAGTCAGATAATTTTGAAAAATTGCCAAATTATAATTGCATGATGTAAAATTATTATCTTTATTCTAAGCTTGTTGAGTACTAACAGTTAATGCCATGGATAGCATGTTCCTGAACTTGGAAGGCAGTGTATGAGGATTCAGTTATTGTATGCAATTTCTGGACATATTTTAAAAATGGGCTGTTGGGACAACACAACTACCATTCTGTGTATGAAATTAAAGTCCTTAACACTATTTGCAGCATTGGCAGTCGCTCAATGCATTGAGTACAAATAATGGCAACTGGGGAAACACAACTAATATTGTGTGATGAAATCATCCCCTCACAATTGGTTGGATTGGCCGTGGTTCAATGCATTGAGCACGTCACTATTTATTTTCTCTACATTTAGTAAAATTCTCACTTCTACCTACATCTACCATTAGACTCCAATACCTTTGGTGATTGAGCTTGTTTTATAATGTTTAAGTGAAATTATACCATGACTTCATCCAGATTTTGTTCAATTTGAGAGTTGACACAATGCTACACAAGCTTGCATTGCTCCAGAAACTTTGCCCATACAAGATCCTTCACTAAATTTATTTGTAAATGACTCCGAAATTTGAGGATTAATTTGACCTCAAGCAATGTATAAAAATATGTTTAGCAATTCAAGTGGACAAGGAGCCCAAATGCCAATTTAAATGCGTAAGCAGAAGAAGAAATACATTTCTTCTCTGGACCCTCGGGTCCGTAATTTTGCCTTCTATGGTACAGGATTTGTTCATGTGCAAATTAATGTAGGAGCTCAGCTGCTATAGAAACTGGCGTATGGTTTCCTTGTAGCTGAACTTGTTCTTTGAAACGGTTTTCACAAATGTTGTGAGAATGATTTTTATCGATGCCAATTTTGTGTCCATAACTCACATATCTGCCAATTAAAAAATGTGTACCAACCCACTTCAACTGCTTATCCTCTTATACTCACTTAATTTGACTTGCTTCATCTCATTGAGCTCATTTTGGCCTCTGCTTAATCCTTCCGCCTTTCAATTGCTTTCTCGGTTCTTGTTGCCATTTTTACCTTAGCAAGTGATGAAAATGTCATGTCACAAATGTATCCATTGTTGCTGCATTTGTGACATAGTGGTTTTGCCTTGTATTAAAGGCAGTCTTGCCTCTTTTACTTTTGACAGAAAACCAGGGTTAGAAATAGATTGAAAATTTCTATGCACTTTTGGTGTTTTGTTTTCTTTACCATATCTTTTCTTCTTCACCCGGCAAGCTCAAAGTGTTCTTTTGCCCAAATATATGCATGTTTTACAGGTCTTGACGGATTTGAAAATGGCAAGGGTATTCTATCATCTGTCCCTTGTAATGTACAACCAGGCATTGGTGTTTTCATGTCTTCAGAGATAGTTTATATGTTAAGATTTTAGTACACATGATCTTTCCATGGTCTATGCAAATGACTTAGTGCTCTTTTGTAGGTGTAGCTCTTAAAGAAAACAAAATATACCCTTGATGCATATGTAATATCCAACAAAAAATGGATGACCTTCTATAGAGAGAGGCTCATAGAGGACTGGGCTACCTTTGGGGGTCTGTGTGAAGTTCCACATGGATCGAAAAATGAAAAAGAATACTGCCATGTCAAGAAATGAATGGGTGGCCCAACAGTTTTAATTTTGCCTATGTGGATGCAATCTGCCATGCATACACATCATTGGTCCAACATGTTCAATAGTTGCTCATTTGGATGGCTATTAGATCTTGGGTTGGGACCATTCCAGACATTGCATGGCACATTGTTGGTACATTTTCACAGCACAGCATGGTTGATAGGCATTTGGCCACCCTCAACATCCACTTCCTTGCATTTATAGTGTGTTGTCTACTCTTTCCCTTTCACCCAACCGCATTAACTACATGTCCCTTCCCATTTACTAAAGTTTGATGGTGCCAACTTCCCATGCATTCGAGCATTGGATGCTTCACAACTTCTCTTACCCTACCCACCCACACCCCATTTCCTACACTCATCTTCGTAAGTGTTCATTTGGATAGGGGCCAATACATGTTCAGCTCAGCTCTGTGTTTGTTGCAATGCACAACGATGGTGTGTTGTTGCTACTTTCTCCTCTTCACAGGGATGGTGTCTATGAAGGTAAAGACGATTTTCTTTGCTGTCTTTTTTCATGATCTACTATTCTTTTATCTACTTCCTTTTTGGCCTTTTAGAATGCATCTTTGTCTAACTTTTTCTTAGGCTTCACAATATGGATTTGATTGTGTACTGCTGTTGGTTTACTCAGCAAAGGATTTTTGACCCATGTGAGGTTTTATTACCTCACTAAGGCAACAAATCATAGGCTAGTGTGTTGTGGGTGCTTCTTTCATTTATGTTTTTTAACTATTTGTCATTTTTGCTTTGTATCTTGTAACTTGAAGGCTTTTTTGTTTATGGGTGCTTCTTTAATGAATGTTTTTATGGTTTATCTGGTTTATAGTTTTCTCTTCTTCTTTTTAGTTTTTTTTATAGTTTTTTAGGGGTTGGGAAGGGCCCCTAGTCCTTGCCCTAGTGGTTCTTTGTTCTCTGCTTCTTCTTGTTTGGTTCCTTGTTCTTTTAGCATGTTCCCCCGACCACTATTTGGTGGTCCACTGGTTTCTTGCTTTTTTGTCTGTATGATTCCTGTCCCATAGATCCTTGTTGGTTTTCTGTTGGACATTAATAAATTTATCTTATCTTATCTTATCTTCGATGTTGTCTACCTTTAAGTTGAAGTTCTCTACAAGTGTTTTTTGAGGGTGTTTACAAACAATACCAAATTTTGTGTTCATATAAAATTCTATTGGAGCATCATTGTGACTCACCACTTAAGTTATTAATTTAAGTTTACAATTCTTTGAATGTGTTGTGATAATAGAAGCAACAAAAAAAGGGTATTGACCCTATACAAAGACATGTCAGATTTGCCACTTATAATTGGTCAAGAATGGACCATTGATAGCAAAGGCCAGCATAGATCACTTACAACACACTAGCAGACCAACTAGTAACCCACATCAAGGGTGGGTAGAAATTCCACCCACAACTTAGGGAAGAGTTTGGGAAGGGGAGGAATGATGATCTTTCCTCTGTCAATGAACAATAGTCCAAGCAATACTATCATTAGGAACACCATCACAATGAGGAGCAAGTGGGAAAATCCTCTTAGTGAGACTGTCAACATAGGGAGCATAATGCTAATGAGGTGACACGTAGTCTAACAACCATTGGAGCGGAATAGGAGCAATAGGCAAACAAGGGTCCACATGGCTAGAGGTGGCCACACCAACAACACTAGGTGGATAAGGATCTAGGGGTGCGAGGAGTCCATACCAATAGCAAGAGGCAAAGCATCATCTTGGGAGGAATCATCATTAGCTTGTGGAGAGTCATTAGAGCAAGAATTAGAAGCCAAGATAGTAAGGTGATCACCATTAGTGTCCTTCTGTCAAGTGGTAGCACCTTTTCAATGCGATAGAGAACACTCTGTGGCCAAGTGACCAATAGAGAAGCATCAATGACATCAAAAGGGAAGACCCTCATAATCCAACGACAGAGTCCATGGCCTATCCCCAACTATGAGAACCACATTCCCAAGAAGAGGTATGGAGATGCCAATATTGATCAAAATGTGTGCAAAAGTAGAAAGATCCATGGAGGAAGTGGTAACATCAACCTTCAAGAAATGGCCAATAGAGTTGCCAATGGCCTAAAAAATAGAATTCTCCCAAAAATGAAGGGGAAGATTGGGAAGACGAATCCACACTAGATGCACATTGTGTGGTTTAGTAAGAGGGTTAAAGGAGTCTGTACATGGTTTGATCACAAGAGGATGAACACCCCAAGCCCATAGCTTGCTCAACACCAAATCATGGTCAACATAAGAAATAAAAGAAGCAATGGAAAATCCCTTAGCACAAGGAAAAAAACTCAATGTTATGAGAAACCAAGGGCTTTTGAGAATCCTTCACCAATAGATGAAGATTTGGTAGAGAAGGCCAAAGACCAACAAATCTACAAACCAACCTGCAACATTGGTAGATATCCACATTATCCACCACATCATGGCCACAAATCACAATAGGAGAGGTCTTGGCATAAGCAAGAGGATGAGATTTCCTCTTGGGAGGAAGATCAACAACATATCTTGCAAGATGAGCAAAGCTTCATTTATCAGTAGCATAAAGAGGCTTTGGGGAGGGGACACTGACACCCACAACACCAAAAGATCCAGAAGTAGGTCTACCGAAAAATGCTTAGTGAAAATTAGTGTAGAAGCATCACTAAAAAGGGCTGCCCTCAAAACCAACAACCCAAATTGCACCAAGGGCACAAGATCATTCATGCTAGAGAGCCTAGGCCCTAACAAAGTTGTAGCAAAGGAGATTATTGCAAGTGCATTCAAAATTGTCTCATGAGCGGGAGCCCTAAAGGATGATATATTACCTAGAATATGTTTCAATCATATTATGTTAGTTCTCGAATGAGATTCAAAGATTTGTTGTTGGTTGGTGATATTAAATGGGTTTTCAAATGTTTGTTGTTTGCAAATGGGGTATTGTTAGGGTTTACTTTCTCTTTATTTTTGTATTAGGATTTATAAGCACTTTTTTGGTTGCAATTTTTTATATTAGGGTTGCTTTTTTAATTTTAAATTTAGAATTTTTTGATTGGGGTTTATAACCGCAAGTACATGTAACATTGTTAAAAAATTTCTAGGAGTGTGAGTTAAATAGATTGTTGATATAAGTAATATTGTTAAAATTTTAGTCGGAGTTGGAGTTATATATATTGTTGATATAAGTAGCATTGTTAAAATTTTACTGGGAGTTGGTGTCAAATAGATTGTTCATATAAGTAGTAATTTTTTTAAGGAGTTGGCATTAGAAAGATTGTTCATATAAGTACTAACATTGTTAAAATTTCTCTTTTTAAATCTAACTCTACACTCCATTCACATTTACCTCTTCCTACATATAGTGTATCTTTTACGATTTAAAAAATGATCGCTCTTGCTCATGTCGATGCCACTGCATCAACTCTTGCTAGACACCAAAAACTATTGTCGACGTCTCTTGCCCTGGTATTTTTGCATTTAAATTCTTTAGGGGAGGGTTTAAATTTTCTAGGGATGCACTGGGTGCCGCTTTGTCAAGTACCTTTGTTCCATTGGGTGGTTTGGGGGATGTCTCTAGTCTCACTTCTAAAGAGGTTCTCACTTGACACTCTTTTGGAAAACCTATTGCCAATGTTGTTCAAACTATTGGAAGTGAGGTTTCTATTGGAGATGTGATCACTAGGCACTCTTCTCAGAGACCCGGTACTGGTGCCATTAATGAAGGGGTTCCCCCCCACAAAATCTACTGCCGGTGGACAGAGCTATGCTTGTGCTGCCAAATCTGTAGGCGAAAGCTTGACCCCTTGTCTATGTCAAGACCTCCTTAGTGGTGGTGTGTGGTGGGTGATGTAGACTTCTACCAATGTTACAAATTGGTTTGCAGATTCATTGGTTTTTGGCCTTCTCTTTTGGATCTTCATTGTTGGATGATGGATTCTTGGAGATCTCAATTTTATGGTAACATTGAGCATTCCCCTTATGCTAAGGGATTTTTTATTGCTATTTTTCTTCTTTTAAGGACCAAGATCCAGCATTGAGCAAGTTGTGGGCTTGGGGGACTCACTCTCTTTTCACCAAATCCTGGATAGTCTCCGTTAACCCTCTCACTAAACACTTAGTGTGTGTCCAGTGTGGGTTTGTCTTCCCAACCTCCCCCTTCATTTTTCAAAGAATTCTTGTTACGAGGCCATTTGCAACTCTATTGGTCGGTTTCTAAAGGTGGATGAGGCAATGACCACTATGGGTCTCTTTACTTTTGCTTGCATTTTCATAGACATTGACATCTCCACACCTCTAATTCTAAGGGACATGATTCTCATTGTTCGGGATAGGCCATGGACTCAATTGTTGGATTAGGAGGGCTCCCCTTTCATTGTCATAGATGCTTCTCTATTGGTCACTTGGCAACTGATTGCTCTCTCTTGCGACAAAAGGCACTGCCACTTGGTGGAAGGATGCTATTGAGGAACATTTGATTGTTTAGGCTTTTGATTATTCCTCTAATGATGGATGCATCACAAGCTGCAGATGAATCCCCTTTGGATGAAGCTCCTATTGCAAATCTGGATGATGTTCTTGCTACAAATCCGACTTCTACAATCCTTGTGGATCCTACTCCTACTGTTTCTAGTGTGGCCCCCTCTAACTTTGTGGACCCTTCTTCATCCATTGCTCCTTCTCTGCTCCAATCTTCAACTGACGATGTACAACTTTCTCAACACCCTGCTCCTTGTGCTGCCACTTTTTCAAATAGAGTTTCACCGCTTGCTCCCCCTTTTAGTGGGGATTCTAGTGATAGTATTGCCTAGACAGTGGCCTAAAAGTGTAGAAAAAATAGTTCTTTAGCCTCTCATTCTCCTCCCCACATTGTGGGCGAGTTGTCTTCCCACTCTTGAGTTGGGCTACTAGCTTTCTGATAGTGTGTTGTTTATGGCCTATCCTTGTAATAGCCAACACCTTTACTATTAGCATGTTGTTGATCTCTTTTGATGCCCAAGGGTTGTATAGTGACGCCTGTGGGTTGTGGTTTTGTAAGGGGCAACACCTTTGTTTTGATGCTAAATTTAATAAAAAAACATTGTTAAAATTTTACTGGGAGTTGTTATAAAGATTGTTCACAAAACTATTTACTTTTTGCAAGAAAATACAAAAATATAAGATTAATTTGCTGCATGATAAAAGAATAAATGTTTAATATATAAGCCTTTGGAATTCACATGTCTTGGGAGAAATAAAGGTTCTCATAGTTGCATGCATGAAACAAAACCATAAGATCCTTCTATACTTTGGGTCAAATTCATGTATCAAGTACACAAATATGATTATGAAAAAAAATTATGCCAACAAGTTTGACCTTTAACATGTTTCAACTTTTTAGTGTAGTTGCCTCCACAATGCATCTTTTTGTTCAAAATTGTCATTCATTTCATTAATATCAATCTTGTTGGGTGTGGGCATATCATCAATTTTTACATTTTGTCTTGTTTGTAAGCTTTTCAATATTTAGTCTAGATTCATTCTTCATTTTGAAATTGGACCATTTTTGTGAAAAGTCATAATGTTAAGGTTTTCAAGTGCCTAGATGGTCTTAGAGAAGGTTGGGTCTAAAAAGGAGCTAAACCTTCAAAATATATGGTGTAAAATTGGCCTTGGACATCTTTGTAATATAAGATTGAAATTGCACTGTTACATATTGCAACAAAAGAGAAGTTGATATTCATATTTTAAAACATCCACCTTTATAGTTGACTTCTAACACTATATTTTGTTTGTTGAGTGCTAACCTCATCCCACATCCTAAGAAAAGACTGTAGATAAGATAACATCCTTCAAATCTTACATTCTTATAGATTTAAAAATATTATATTTCTTCTTTCTTTTTGGTTTGTTTACCTTAAAAAGTTTCAAACCTTCTATAGACAATCTTATAGCCTTTGCTATACTTTCCTTGATCACCTTGGAGATAATATTTTTACATTTATTTTTTACCCTTACATTAACCAAACTAATTTTTATCCAATAGTACTTTGAGATAATATCTTTTACATTTATTTTTACCAAAACATTAACCAAACTAATTTTTATCCAATAGCACTTTGCATAAAATTAATTACTCTAACCCTCAAAGTATGCCAAATGATAGATTTTTTTTTCCTAATTCCTTTATAGGAAGGTTCAATTCAAAGTCTATCTTGCCCATGCAATTAGAGTGCCACATAAACATTTAAAATTTCCTTTATTTCTTCAAGTTTGTGTCTTTTATAGTATGTTTGTGGAGATATCTATATATTTGTTTGTAATTGATGTCATGGCTTTACTTTTTAACCTTTGACAAATGATTAATAGTTTTATTTATGTGACAAATAGCTTGATTATATCCCTTTATTATTTATTATTTCATTTGTAGGACTTTTCTAATGATATTTTAATTTGTTATGCATTTCAAAGATAAGAAATGAATACTTATGTGTTTCTTGATCTAAAATTTAAATATCAACTTTCATATATGAGACTAATATCCTTGGATATTCTCCTTAGTGGCTAGATTTAATCCCAAAATTTTAATTATCCAAGATATACAAATCAAAAGGCAAAATCAGATTGGTACTAACTTCACCAAAATAAAAGTATCACCTAAGGTCTTACTTGAGTATTGATATCTATTGAGTATATAAATTGTAGTATTCGTGGTGACCATAATCAAGATGGTTATATCAATTAATTATATATTATTAAAGGTTTCCAATTTATATGAGAATAGATTCCTTTGTCATCCTATTACATCTCTTCAAACTAGGTTTATAAGGTTTACAAATTGTAAATAATTTTTGTATCTATATGTATTTGTCTTATACTTTAAATTCATGAATTAAATTATAAATTGCACATCCCTAATATTTTGTTTCATATAGTTCTCTCATCTTATTTTTTATTTTTATTTTTATTATGTTAGTTATATTTTATCGCCTAAATTTTGTGATAACATTTTTCAATTTTATTCCTAGATTATCTTCAAGCAGAGTTATAATATATTTATCAAGCTATTGATGTAACCATAATTTCATAAGGGATGAAAGGGTTTCTTTGAATTGGTTATTCATATTATTGTAATATATAGCAGAGAAGCATAAATTTGTAAAAAAACCCAATTATACCTGATTAATTCTGAATCTCGAAGCTTGTCGATTTTTTCCTTGAAAATATCCTGATTTATGAAAGGATCATTGACCCAATTTTCAATGACCTTTTTGCATTTAAAGTGCATTAAAATCATATTAAAATCCTTTAAAAATAGCAAAAAAATATAAAAAATCATTGCAAAAACTTGTGAAACCCTACAAAAAACTCACCAAATTGAGAAAACTAAAGTCAATGAGGAATTAGCTTGAAAAAAATTGCAATTATGCCCCCTTGGTTTTCTTTTTGACCTCTGGAAAACCCTAATTAGAGGAACATGAGGAGCAATGGTGGTCATCAACGAAATTTGAAAGGGCCTCAATCATCCTAAATTGTCGGGGGCATGTGAGATAGTGTCGAAGCAACTAATGAATTTGTTTTAAATTGTAGTTTCAATATGACCCGAGCTCTTTGCATGCCTCGCCCCATGGATTTTGATGAGATCAACTAAATAATTAATATTATACACCAATTTTAAAATTATAATTATTATGCACTATTATCTAGATTGCCCTTTAACGGGGAAGTAGGGAACCCCTATAGTTTATAATTAATATTATAAAGTAGTTTCAAAATTTTAATTACTATTGACTATTAATATGTATTAATAGCATAGAAGTAGAAAACGAAAAACAATCACAAATATACATGATTAATGAGGAGTCAACATGTGTAGAGATTTATTCCCCCCAAAAATTGAGATTTTTTTATCAACGACTTTCAACATTATTTTTGTGATTTATCAAGTGATTAATTGGCAAAAAGTGATAATTAATCAACAAAAAATTATGGGAAACTAGCAGAAACTCTAAAATCGACATTGATGAGAAAAACATACAATGTGATTCTCTATGTAATCAACGTGCAACACTGAAGACACAACTGAGAAAGTTGGGTCAAAAGTTTTGCAAACTCTTGAAGTGTTGCAGAGTCAGGAAGTAGCATGGGAGATAGACAATTACAAACAAAACTTTCCTCTCTTTCTACATCGAATACATTGTATAGCTTGATTGATACTATTTCTTTCGTAACATTAATTTTGTTTGTATAAATTTCAAATATTTAAATTGTTGCAATATGAAACAAAAGAAGATTGTAACAAAGATGCCTTATTAATTTGTTGCGATATGATCTAAAAGAGTAGGGTAACAAACTTTTTCCTTACTTATTTTGGACAAAACAAAGAACCCTAAAATAAGCATTATAATCATTTTAGGCTTGTCAATTATGACATATAAGTTCTTACGATTAATCAAATTGCTAGATATTTATAACTTTACTCAAAATTAAATTAAATAGTTCATGCAATTCGATCTCTAAGTTGAACATATATAAAGTTGTTTTGGTATATAAATATGTATATATCACTTCACATAGGTGTATATCATGCCAACTTTGTATATAATTATTTATTGAGTATATATAATAAAAAGGTACTTGAGAGAATTCTAGAAAATAAATTCTCCTCCTTGTCAATTGATGAGATTAAGGGGCTTTCTAATGAATGGTTCATAAGGCACAACACTTGCTGAAGGTTTTGGAAATGGAGTTGCAAGCAAAGTGGCCTTAACCTTGGAGGAAACTCCGTGGTTAAGCATGCTTTAGCTGTAATACTGGGATGAGTGACCTCCCAGGAAGTCTCAGTGCTTCTCCTGTATGAGAATCACCTAGATGCAATGAGTGCTAAATGTTCCATTCATTTTCATGAGAGATGGGTTCTTGTGAACCACTACTCATGGAACTTGGGTCAATGAGTTTAACTAAAAAACTACACAGATGAATCCTGATAGCAATATCATAATTTGACTTGTTGTGGAAAATATCTCCTACATATCATTTGATGAGCTTAAGGCGCTTTCTAATGAATGTAGGTTCATAAGGCACAACACTTGCTAAAGGTTTTGCAAATGGGGTTGCAAGCAAAGTGGGTTTAACCTTGGAGGAAACTTCTTGGTTAAGTGAGCTTGAGTTGGAGTAGTACTAGGATGTGTGACCTTTCGGGATGCCTTGGTGCTTCACCTCTATGAGCATCACCTAGATATAAGGAGTTCTAAGTGTTCCATTCATTCTCACGAGAGATGGGTTCTTGTGAACCACTACTCATGAAACTTGGGTCAATCAGTTTGAATAAAAAACTACATAGATGAATCTTGATAGCAATATCACAATTTGACTTTTTGTGGAAAATATCTCCTACTTATCAATTGATGTGCTTAAGGGGCTTTCTAATAAATGGTTCGTAAAGCACAACACTTACTGAAGGTTTTGTAAATGAGGTTGCAAGCAAAGTGGGCTTAACCTTGGAGGAGACTTCATGGTTAAGTGCACTTGAGCTAGAGTAGTACCAAAATGGGTGACCTCCTAGGAAGTCCCGTACTTCACCTATGTGAGCATCACCTAGATGTAATGAGTGCTAGGTGTTCCATTCATTCTCATGAGAGATGAAATCTTGTAAATCACTACTCATGAAACTTGGGTCAATGATTTTGACTCAAAATCTACACAAATGAATCCTGATAGCAATATCATAAATGAATTCTACTTATATAAATATGTAGATTTTATTTTATTAACAATATTTTAGGAAGAAAGCTTCATTCTTATTTTGAAAAATAAGAAAGCCCGCATCATATTTTGGTGCTACTTTAAATCATAGCTTGATTGAAATTTATACAAACAATATCACTGTTAAAACTTTGAGTCCTCCAAGTTTAAAATATATTAGGAGGTTGTGCAAGTGCTTTGAATCATTATATAAATCATTTATCATCTATGCTTTGGAAATGTCCTTTAATTTTTTTTAGAAGTAGTTCTTGACCGTTTTTCTTCAATTTTTCACATTTTTTTTGTAATTTTGATGTTTCCCAATTTTTTTCTCAAAATTTTCAAAAAATCCTACTCCTCTAGTTTTTTGATTTATTCTCCAAACGATTTATACTTCTATGACATATAGTACACGATTAGAAAATTTTGGCTATGTTGTTGGCATGCTAGCAAATAGAGGGTTTCATGCTCTTGTAATTATCTTTTATTACCTAAATTATGTAATACTCCAATTTTATTAATAGATTATATTTATGTATAACATATTTATCAAACTATTAGGTTACCTAAATTTTATAAGGGGTAACAAGGTTCCTTTGTGTACGTATGTTAAAGCATAAAAGATTACGCGCATGCACACACACACACATTTATGTATGTATGTATATGTAGACATATGAAAAGTTATGTATATGTGTGTCTAAATACACACACATATCTATGTGTGTGTGTGTGTGTGTACGTGTACATATACATGTATGTATATTGATGTACACATACACACACATATGTGTGTGTGTGTGCATCTATGTGTGTGTGTACGTGTGTGCAAGCATGCATATGTATACACACATGTATATGCATATATTGTTGGAATTGTTTCTCATTGAGGTGTTGACATTCATGTTTTGTCATTGATGTCAAAATATGTTTCAATTGGTTTCATCAGAAGTCTTAGGTAGACTGGTAATGACCAGAACATGTAGGTCTAAAAATGAGGTACAGACAACGTACGACCTTTACAGGTACACAAGCTTAGATTTGTGAAGCAGGAGGTGTGTAGACCTTATGTCTAAGGTCGCAAATCATTATCTGGTTCTTTTCATGAGTTATGACTGATTTGATGGAGACTGGTTACAATGTTGTAACATAGGATTATGATAGAGATGGTCTTTGAGTTTTCATGATAACTTGGATGCGAGCATGGATTGTGGTATGTGAGCTTGAGGCTTGACATAAGAAACATGGGAGAACATTCTGTGAGATCTTGGGTTGTTGGGATAGCGGTGACATTAGATGTGGCGTGTGATCTTGCGAAGACCTATTTGGGGTTGACCATAAGAGATAACGTGTTCAAAGGGTTTCTAGCATGGATTGTAGATCTTGGCGCACATTTGATAATCTGTATTTTTTGTATACTTGTTTAAGATACCATGTGTATCTTAGCAAGGGTCTATGTATCCATTTGTGCATTCAGGAAGTCCTAACAAACCGACCTAATAGCTTCTTTTAACTTATATAAAGGAAAGTCATCCCTTGGAGTGTTGGAGGTATGGTTTTTAAAAGGGTTGCAATCTTGTTGTTGTGAGGTCTGCTGGATGTAGAGTAGAGATCATTCATTGAGCATTTCATTGGAGCTGTATAGGAAAGGATAGTTGTTGTAAGTCGGTTCGTTACTATTATTGTATACTCTTATACATTTATTTGGATAGTGGATCCAGAAGATGGGTTTAACCTTCATAAGGTGGATTTAACATTCACTTTTGGCAATGTACTCGGGCAGTGAGTCTACCTTTGTACTCAACTCCTAATAGGGTTGGAAAGACTCCTAACAGGGTTGGAAAGATTCCTAACAGGGTTTGTCCTTTAACAGGGACATGTACTGAATGTAATAATCTCCTAAGAGGGCTAGGTATCCTAACAGGGAAATAATATTTATAGTGCATTATTGTGGGTTCCATCCCCATTGAGGTTTTTCCCTTATTAGGGTTTTCCTCGACAAAAAATCATTGTGTTATGGTGTTCTTGTGGTTATATTATTGTTTCAATTTGTTTAAAATAACTAGATTAAAAGGATTTAAGTTTCAGATTTAGCACACAACTGATTCACCCCCCCCCTCTCAGTTGTGTTGGTGCATTGTTATTACTAACAATTAGTATCAGAGCATCTAGTCCTTAGATAGAAAGCTTAATCGCTTGAGGAGATCCTAAGACAACTTACTACAAGAAGGAGAGCCCTAAGTTTGATGCTGAAAATTTTGACAGCTAGAAAAATAATATGAGGACTCATGTGATCTGCATGGGAATTGATTACTGGATGATTATCAAGGAGGAAGAGATCAACACAAATTATGAGATAAATGATGCTACTAAAGATGAGAATAAATTTTTCCATTGCAACATGGTTGCAAGGGAAGCATTTATCAATGCACTTTCAGAGCCAAAATTCATAGAGGTTAAGGAACTTGATTCAGCACACAAGATCTGGACAAGGTTAAAAGCTTTGTATGAAGGAGACAAGTACACTAAGAGGGAAAAGTTGCATAATTGGAAAGTGAAGATGGAGAACTCGAGGATGCGAGATGATGAGAATGTTAGAGCATATATATAGAGGATAACTGAGGTTGTTACAAGAATCAGAAACTCTACAAGCACATACACTGAAGAAGAAGTGATCGCAAAGATTTCGAGATCTTTGACACCAACTTATAAGACAAAGGTTCAAGTGATCGAGGAGATCATTCCACTCACTGATAAATTCAACACTAGAGAGATGGTGATTGCTAAACTAACCACCTTTGAGACCGCAGAGTTGCATGAGGCATTACCTAAAGTGGAAACTACATTCAAGGCTACTATTCACAATGAAAAGAGGGACTTATCAAGCCTTGTAAGAATTAGAAAAGGTAGCAAACATGCAGAGCTTGGAGAGTACACATATGATTGCACTGAAATAGATGAAGAAGATAGAAGGCTGGATGAGCTTGTGGCTATGATTGCAAAGAGGGAAAATAGAGGCAAGGGTAAATTCGAAGGCAAGTTATCCCTAAAATATTTTTCTTGCAATAAAATTGGTCACTTTACATCCAAATGTCTTACTAGGGTTCCTAAGCACAAACCTAAGTTTTACAAGTCTAATAATGATGAGAAATGTTATTATGCTAGTGCGGGTGTTTCTGATGATGATTTTGCAAATGATGATGATGAGATTGGATTTGTTGCAATTAAGGATGAAGAACTTGTTCATGAAGAGAAAGCTTTATTTTCACATGTGGAAAATAAAGCATAATGGATTATAGATAGTGGTTTCTCTCATCACATGACTGGTGATAAAGACAAGTTTTTTCAGCTGAAAAAATATGATGGTCGAGTGGTTAGATTTGGTGATAACACTCCTAGGTTGATCATTGGTAGAGGGTCAATCTCTCTTGATGGAAAAAATAATACTAATGATGTCTTGTTTGTTGATGGCCTTAAACATAACTTGTTGAGTGTTGGACAACTTGTAGACAAGGGTTACCACTTGTAGTTCAAGGATGAGAAATGCACTATCAGAAGTGAGACAGGGGACTTGATCGCATCAGGTACAAAAAAAAGAGGTAATGTGTTTCAATTGAATACTATAGAGGCTATTTGTTTTGTGGAAAAGGTAGATGACAATTGGTTGTGGCATAAAATATTCTGTCATATCAATTTTGACAACATTGTGAATGTCAGTAACACAAATGCAATCATAGATATGCCAAAGATTATCAAACTTACTAACACTATATGTAGAGAGTGTGTGATGGGGAAACAAACAAAGAAAAAATTTCAGAGTAAATCATTTTAAGAAAAGGGAAAGTTAGATATGGTGCATACAAATCTTTGTGGTCCTACAAAGACAAGGTCCTACTATGGTGAAAGGTATTTCATTCTTTTTGTTGATGATTATTCCAAGATGACATGGGTTTCTTTCCTTAGAGAAAAGTTTGAAGCTTTTGATAAGTTCAATATTTATAAGACAAAAGTTGAGAATGAATCAGGTTTGAAGATAAATTTTTTGAGGTCAGATAGAGGTAGAGAGTTTACATATGATGCATTTAATTCATACTGCGAAGAACATGACATATATAGATAATCTTTTGCATCTAGGACTCCACAACATAATGAGATAGCAGAGAGAATGAACATAACCATATTGGATGATGCGAGGACTATGTTGAGTAAAAGAAATGTGTCACACATGCATTGGAGAGAAGCAGTTAACATTTTTGTCTACACTTTAAACAAGGTTCAAATTAGAGAGGGCACTGGTAAGACTCCTTATGAACTATGGTTTGGTCATACTCCTACTGTGAAGTATTTTAGAATTTTTTGTAGCAAGTGTTATATCAAAAGAGATGATAAAATAATAAAGTTTGATGCAAGGAGTGATGAAGGTATCTTTCTTGGATTTTCCACTAAAAGTAAGGAATATAGGTGTTTCAATATGAGATTAAGGAAAATAATTGAAAGTGCTAATGTGAAGATTGATGAGAGGTTTCAGATTCAAGAAAAAATGTATGAATGTGATCCAATCCCTAAGACTGAGAATAAGACTAAGAACAAAGAGACAAAACATATTTTTGAGATTGACAATGGTATACAAGTTTGATTGAGTGAATACAAGGAATCTCCTAGAATACCAAGGTATATTTTGTTGAACCATCCTGAAAATCAGATTATTGGTGATGCTAATTGAGGTATGATGACAAGGTTTAAGGGTAGAATTGAGCTCTATTTAATCTCACAAGTTGAACCTAAGACTACTGGTGAGGCTTGTAAAGACGAATCATAGATTAAGACAATGCATGAAGAACTGGATCAGATAAAGAAAAATAACACTTGGGAGTTGGTTACTAGGCCTAAGGACAAAAGTGTGATTGGAACCAAATGGGTTTTCAAAAATAAAATGAATGAATAAGACATAGTTGTGAGGAATAAAGTTAGAATGGTCTACAAGGGCTATTCACAAAAAGAATGTATAGACTTTGAAGAAATATTTGCACTTGTTGCGATGTTAGAGGTAGTAAGATTGTTCCTTGCTTATGCAACACATAAATATTTCAAGGTATATCAGATGGATGTGAAGTCTACATTCCTGAATGGTGATCTTGAGGAATAAGTATACATAGAGCAGCCTGATGGATTTCCTTTGACAAAAGATGGCGACATGGTTTGTAGGTTGAAGAAGGATTACTCTGCTTTTTCAGATTTTCTAGGGCCAGGTTACTCTGCTTTTTCATATTTTCAAGACTGGTTGACTAGCATAACATAATTTTCTAGACCATTTGACCTATCCTTTTTTGATAAGTTGACTAGTGTAACACAATTCACTAGACCATCAACCCTTGGTCCTTTGACTAACCACCTTTTGAATCCCTTATTGGATACACTTTCCTTAAGGACAAATCCTTTTTTTTATCCCTAAGGATGCTTACCTCCCCTTAGGATAGGTCATTCTTTGTCAGATCTCTTATTGGATACACTTTCCTTAAGGACATATCCTTGATGGATTGAATTAGCATAACACAAAATGCTAGAACTTTCAATGCCATATTTTGTAGCGCTTTCTTTGTGTGGTTCAGTAAGAAAATCTCTTAATGGGATAGGTGATCACACCATTCTCTCTCTCTCTCTCTGCTACTTTATCGTGAGCATGAAGCAAGCTCATACTCTTGCCACATTGGGGGCTAAATTTACCAATAATGTCGAGACTAGGTCGACTAAGTCAGCCTTGTCCTAGAGAATTGTGACAAAGTAGACTTTGGGCCCAATGTGGGGGTTTATCTTCTAGATCTTTAATTTGGGTTAACCGTGGGAGATCTGATCCCCAAAATGTGTATAAAAGGAGACCTCTTCCCCTCATTTTCATACCTACAATTCATGATCAAGAGAATCCTCTACAAGAAATTTATTGTGCATTCAAGAGATTCAAGTGCAAGTAAATGTCTATTAGTGAAGGCATCCATCATCAAACATTCAAGCCCATCAAGCATTTCAAGTCTTCATTCCATCATGCATTCAAGGTATTTCCTTCCATAGATCTAGCTTCTTTCCCCCATTGGAGGTCAAGCCAAAGGAGTTTAAAATCAATGGAGGAGATGTGCATTCATCCATCAAGTCTTCTTCTTCTCTTTCTTCCTCAACCCAACATTGTGGAAAACTACAACATCCATCATTCAAGGGTTTGGTTTCATAATTTTCTATTGGGTTTTTGTGGATTCCAAGCTATTGCATCAACACTTGTGATCATCTCCAAAGAGGCATTTGCATCATTGAGGTATAAGGTGATCTATGTTTTAGATCTAGATTTCACTTCTCCTTATGTAATTTCTATTTCATTTCAAGGTTGATTCCTATAAAGGGGCTTAACCAAGGCAAGCTCCTTTCCACAACATGTTTTCTCCCTTTTTATTTGTGTGTAGGTGTATTTTTGGGAGTTTCAGAGCTGGATTTGGGAATATCAGAACAAGTTAAAGGTTCTCTACAATTTTCATCAAATTTGGAGTTAAAAGACTAGGTCGAAAGCCTGGAATAATGACTATGACTAGGTCGATTAAGTTGTCATTGTCCTTTGGGTCTAAGATTTTCATAGTCAGAAATTACGAGTTCTAGATCCATAACCTTACCTGATTTTGATAGCTCGCAATAGTCAAAATTAGATTTGAAGGTCTATCTTCCTCTTCTTGTTTTCAAGGCGAGTTCATTCGTCCTATTTTCTCCTTCCACTTACTTTTACATATCAGATCTATATTGCTTTCATCATTTACATATCAATCACATCACATAATCACACACTAGTCTATAAGGAATACCCAAATCCCCATTTTACTTAGATCTTGCATTAGCACCCCTTCATCCTTTTTGGGTTGTGCTAATCAGATTTGTTTAAGGGTGGGTTTGTATTCTAATGCATAATATGATTTGGTGAGTGATCTACATCCAAGCATTTTTCACCATTTTATATTATATAGATCTTAAAGAGATAATTAAAGCACTTGATGGTCCTCTTTACATCATAGAAAATGTTAATGGTCTTCTTTCTTGTGGTGCCCTTATAGATCTTACTAGCATGGTCAATGTTATAACTGAAGAACATCTTTACACTAGACAATTGTAGTGAGATTTATATTATAAATATGATGTGATGATTCAAACTTTTAATGATTTCACTTATCCTACCCATGGTTTGATTACTTTTTTATAGAAGTTGGTGGCAAAACTCTAGTTGTCACATTTTTTGTCATCCCAACTTCCAATAAATTTCAAGTCAAGCTTGATCTTCATTGGCTCACCTCCATGAAATTCATACTCTCTCCTATTTATAAGTGTTTGAAATTCCGCCATGATGGAGTAATAATCATGATTAATCATAGTCTTTGTCAACCTTTAGCGCCTAGAGGGAACTTTGACCTTGATTTCTTTTGGTCTTCTATGCCTCAACTAACTCAACCTCGCAAAGACAATCATTTTTTATCTTATCAAAAATTCAAAATCTAAAAAGATTTGTGAGTCTAGTGATCCTAAGGATGTTCCATCTCCTTTCCCTGGACTTGGACTTCTTTCTACACCTTCCACACCTCCTCTATATGTTTTGACTCAGCCTCCTATATCCTATAAATGTTATGTTCATGTTATCTCTCAACCTAGTGCAATGCCTTCCATTCTTCCTCCTAAAGAAAAAAAAGACCCGATGTTGATTGATCCTAAACCAAACCAAATCTCATGTAAAACCAAATGTAATTGTTGAATTGTGACCACCACCGTAAACATCGTACTAGAGCCCATGAGCGTACTTCCTAGAATCTTTCCTCCCCCAAGACACCTATTGATTCTATGATTCCCTTTGACCAACCTACACATAGCACAAGGGAGGAAGTTAATTTGAAAAAGATGAAATTGAATGAACATGATAATTCTTTTTGTATCTTAGATCTTATTACAATTAATTTGGATGAAGAAGATACTCTTGATGATAATTACAATGCAAATAACGGTATTCATGCTAGTGATTCTAATAATATGTATGATTTTATTGATAATAATAATGATTTACTAGCTATGTTTGCAAAACAATTATCACTTAGTCCTAGTGACAAACAAAGTGACCCATCTTTATAGCATGGTCCTTGTTTGGAATTGGCTATTGTTCCATTGGTCGTGCTTGATGTTGTTCCTCTTTTGTGTTTCCCACCTTCACTAAACACTACAAATTGAGATGGTGGGGCAGACGATATGCTTGACTAGCTCCTCTTTTGTGGTGGATTCTTTGTATTTTCTTGTTGTGATGTGACCCCCTCATGAGGTGCTTCTTGTTATATGTTTTGTTTAGAAATCTTTAGATGACCCTTGTTGCTCTGTTAGAGTAAGGTGATGAAGGAATTGACCTATTGTGACATTCCTCTATTTGTATCTCATTTCTTCTATATGTTGTTACATGTTAAGTTGTGCACGTGCCACTATTCATAAATGTGCATTTGTGTTGTTTGATTGAGAATGTTGCATGATGACAACTACTTATTATTTTTGGTCTCCATGATGTTGGACCAAAAAAACTCTTTTATGTAAATCTTATGTGACATTATTCCATTGTTCTTGTAGTTTTGCTTTCTTTGGGGAATGTTGATAGTTCATTTTGATATAATTTTGATATACATGATTTATCATATGATCATATTGATCCCTGAGTTAGTGGATCCCTTTTGTGCTCTCTTTTGTTATGTGTTCATTTCCCTTGGTATATCCTTTCTTAGGGGCATCTCATAGTGGAAATGTCTCTTGTGGGTGCATGTATGCTCTGTTAAAGTCATTGGCTTAATGTGGGGGCATACACTTTGCTCCTTGTTTCACATTTTGCACACACACACAACAATTCAATGCAATCTTTCTCTTATACAGATAACTAAGGAGACAATGCTTTCCTTTCATTCATCTTTTCATTATCATGCCCTTGTGCATTATTCAACAGATCCCTTAATGAAGACAATGCTTTCCTTAAGGATTGATCCTCCTTTTCTAGATCACTTTGGAGACAATGATTTCCTTAGGACTAATCAGCTTTTAGGATCTCTTAATGGAGACAATGCTTTCCTTAATGATTGATACCTGTGTTTTGATGGGCTGACTAGCATAAAACAACTTGCTAGACTATCAATGACACATTTTATAGCAACACTATGTCTTTGCATAATCCATAGTAAGGCAATACCTTACTAGGCTAGTGGGCATCTCTCTCTCTCTCTCTCTCTCTCTCTCTCTCTCTCTCTCTTGTGATGCCTCTTTTATCTTGGTTTTGGATTTGATGAGGACTTAAGTCACTTGGGGGTTTGATGTTTCTTTGTCTCTTGACCTTAATAAGATTGATCTTATGCATTGATCTACTTTATCATGAGCATGGGATTTCCATATGCTCCCACTAGAGTGGGGGATATATGTACTTTCCTAAAAAGATATCACCATAATTAGATGCTCTATAAGGCCTTATTTTGGTGATTTTGAGATTTGATGTCCGTTATGCTTGATCCTAGTGACATGATTCCTCTTTTCTTTCTTTTCCACTATCCTGACACCTAGTTCAAATCCGAGATCAAATTATAAGGTACAAAACATTTTAGTCATTCTGTACCTAGGATTTTGGGCCTAAATTTGGCCCAGAGCCCTATGTCAGGGTGTTAGTGGGAAAATAGATCTTGCGGCCAGCCTGGCTTATTTTTTAATCCTGAAATAATGGTTGAAATATGTAAAAACCCTATCTCTCCTTATTTTACATATCATAACTATACTCAAGCTATTAAGTGCAATCAAGAGATCAAGAAGCAATCAAGAGCAATTGAGCAATTGGATTCAAGATTTGAAGGCAAGCATCCAAGATCTAGTTTCACCAATCCATTTAAGTTAGTTCCAAGGAAATCTTCTCCATTGAAGCAAGTTTATCTCCCATGATGAGCAAGTATAGATGAATTATCAATCAAGCAGGAAGATCATTCCTTCCATTTGCATTCATATCTCCATTGTAAGTGATTATCAAGCATATCTACATTGAAGATCTAGGAGTGGTGTTCATAGATCCATGTATTTGCGAGTGCATCTTTGATTCCTATTCTACATCTCAAGGTCAACTCCTTGATTCCAAGCACATTCAAACATCTTCATGAGTATGGCCAATTCCTACATCTGCCCATGAGGGTTTATGCAAGGTGAAACAAAAATTTACCTTTTTACATATTTTCCTTTTTGCAATTTCCTTTCATTTTCAAGGTTGATTCTTAAACATGGGTTTCACCAAGGCAAACCCCTTTTACCTAACCTTTTTCCCATTTTTTTGTGCAAGAACAAGCTATAGAGCAGTTATAACTTTTTTAGACAGATCAAGAATAGTTGGAGCATCCTTGTAGGTTTTGAGCATAAACCTAGGGTACATAACATTTCAGCCGCTCTGTACCCAAGTACAAAACGACCCAATCGTTGTATACCCTCCTAATCCAGCTAAAATTTGACAAGATAAGTTACAACTTTGAGATCTCAAAACAACAATTATGGGTATTTTCATAATTCTATTTGTCTATTATTCAGATCCAAATTAGCATATTTCCTATTTCATTTCTAAGTGCATATAAATCTTCCATAATTTGCATTTCTTATCTTATTATCGTTTCCCATTTCAAAATTACATAATTAGCAAAGGATTATTGCCACATTCAGCACTTAGGTCATCACTTGAGTCTATTGGGACATCTTTCCGAGTGTACAATCTTGAAAAGGAGAAGTGATCTTACCTCTTTGCATTGCTTCCCTTTTCATATTGTACAATGTCTTGATCCACAAAGTTGGTGACAAATATTGATAACTAAATTTGTCTTAATTCATACAAGTTTGTACTTATAAAATAATTGAGCTAGTCGGAGTCCTGAAAAGGAAAAAGTTACTGTGGATATTTGAGTAAGTCTTAATTCAAAGTTGGTGTTTTTTTGTGGATAATGGAGTTTTCCTGAATTTATAGGAGAGGCGTATTTGTGAATAATTGAGTGTCTTGATTCTTGTGTACTTTGTAGATTTGGCATTTGATGGATTTAGTCAGGTGCTTCCTTGGTGCACGAGGAGAATTGGTGAAAATGTTTCGTCAAAGTTTTCCGAAGGGTTGTTGTGTTCAATCCTTGCAACATTTCAACAAATCGTGAGAATATAATTGGTATATAGATTATATAAATAATAAATAGAACAATCATTAGTTGTTAATTCTTGAGAAGTTATTTCCATGTGAGGTTATACACAAGAAAATAAAGTTTTATAAAGCCATATTGTGCAATATAATAATTTAGTGCTTTAAAAATTAATATATCACATTATTTAGTTGTGCAATAATGATTTAATATATTTGCATTCACTCTACCAAGTTATTTGAATAATAGATTCAAAAACATTGAAAATAATTTATAAAAGTGCATCCATATCATTAATTTATTTCTTTCAAGAATAAAACCTCAATGTACATGATGTACATATATTACCAACCATGTACTCCTAGTTCCCACAGATATGGCATGCTTATGTCCATACTTGTGCAAATAAGGAGGTGCCTTTATAAGTTTAGTACAATATAGTTATAAACTTATTTTACATAAATAAAGTGCACATGCCTTAACCCTATCTAAATGATAGGACCATTAATATATAATCAAGAGGGAATAAAGATGATTTATGTCTATATAAGAGCAAATAAGAAGGCACCTCTATAAATTTAGTGTCATATTGTTACTAACCTATTTTACATAAAGAAAATGTAATTGACTTAACCCTATCTAAATGACAACCATGAAATGTACTTTATAAACCCATTTATTAAAATGCATTCATATCATTAATTTCTTTCTTTCATGAATAAACTTTTAATGTAAATGATGTACACATATTACCAACCATATACTTACCGTTACTATAGATGTGGTGTGTTTATGTCCATATAAGTGCAAATAAGGAGGCAACTCTATAAGTTTAGTGTCGTATAATTATAAACCCCTTTTACATAAATAAAATGTGCATGCCTTAACCATATCTAAATAATAGAAATAATAGAACCATGAATATATAATTAAGAACTAATAAGATAGGTGTATGTCCATATAAAAGGAAAAAAGAAGGCTCCTTTATAAATTTAGCACCATGTATAGTTATATATAATGTATACACACCTTAACCCTATCTAAATGATAACCATGAAATGCATTTTCATAAACATATTTACATAAACAAATTCATATCATTATTTGTTTCTTTCATAAACAAACTTTTAATGTACATGAATGTGCATATATTACCAACCATGTACTCCTAGTTCCCATAGATGTGGTGGGTTTATGTCCATATAAGTGGAAACAAGGAGGCACCTTTAAAAGTTTAGTATCATAAATGTAATAGTATCCTTTGACCACCTACCCATAGCCTTGATCTTTACACTAATTTAATAGTGGGTTGGGTTAGATTAAGGGTGCGCCTCTCTTAGGGAAACGTCTAAGTAGCACCCTAACTTACCCATTTAATTAAATTATTAATTAATTAAAAATTAAAATTAGTTAATTAAAAATTGAAATATGATAAATATAAGATTTTTTAAGGCACAACACTAGTTGAAGGTTTTGCAAATGGGGTTGCAAGGCAAGTGGACTTAACCATGGAGGAAACTTCATAGTTAAGTGTCCTCGAGCTAGAGTAGTACTAGGATGGGCGACCTCCCAGAAAGTCTCGGTGCTTCACCTCTACAAGCATCACCTAGCTGCAATGAGTGCTTAAGTGTTCCATTCATTCTTGATGCTTCACCTCTGTGAGCATCACCTAGATGCAATGAGTGCTAAGTGTTCCATTCATTCTCATGAGAGATGGGTTCTAGTAAACCACTACTCATGAAACATGGGTAATTGAGTTTCACTCAAAAAGCTACATAGTTGAATCCTGATATCAATATCACAATTTGACTTGTTGTGGAAAATATCTCCTACTTATCAATTAATGAGCTTAAGGGGCTTTCTAAAGGTTTTGAAAATGGGGTTGCAAGCTGAGTGGGCTTAACCAAGGAGGAAACTCCTTAGTTAAGCACACTCAAGATGGAGTAGTACTGGAATGGGTGACCTCCAGAGAAGTCCTGGTGCTTCACCTCTGTGAGCATCACCTAGATGCAATGAGTGCTAAGTGTTCTATTCATTCTAAAGAGAGATGGGTTCTTGTGAACCACTACTCATGAAACATGGGTCAATGAGTTTGACTCAAAAAACTACACAGTAGAATCCTGGTAGCAATATCACAATTTGACTTGTTGTGGAGAATATCTCCTACTTATAGGTTGATGAGCTTAAGAGGCTTTCTAATGAATGGTTCATAAGGCACAACACTTGTTGAAGGTTCTGCAAATGGGGTTGCAAGCTGAGTGAGCTTAACCATGGATGAAACTTCGTAGTTAAGTGCGCTCAAGCTAGAGTAGTATTGAGATGGGTGACCTCTAGAGAAGTCTCGATGCTTCACCTCTGTGAGCGTTACCTAGATGCAATGAGTGCTAAGTGTTCCATTCATTCTCATGAGAAAAGGGTTCTTGTGAACCACTACTCATGAAACATGGGTCAATGAGTTCATCTCAAAAAGCTACATAGTAGAATCTTGATATCAATATCACAATTTTGACTTCCTGTGGAAAATATCTCCTACGCATCAATTGATTAGCTTAAGGGGCTTTCTAATGAATGGTTCATAAGGCACAACACTTGTCTAAGTTTTTTCAAATAGGGTTGCAAGCCGAGTGGGCTTAACCAAGGAGGAAACTCCATAGTTAAGCGCACTCAAGCTATAGTAGTATTGTGATTGATGACCTTCCAGGAAGTCTTGGTGCTTCACCTCTGTTAGCATCACCTAGATGCAATAAGTGCTAAGTGTTCCATTCATTCTCATGAGAGATGGGTCACTACTCATGAAACATGGGTCAATCAGTTTGACTCAAAAAGCTACACAGTTGAATCCTAATAGCAATACCACAATTTGACATGCTATGGAAAATATCTCCTACTTATTAGTTGATGAGCTTAAAGGCTTCCTAATGAATGGTTCATAAGGCACAACACTTGCTGAAGGTTTTGCAAATGGGGTTGCAAGCTGAGTCGGCTTAACCATGGAGGAAGCTCCATAGTTAAGCGTACTCAAGCTGGAGTTGTACTAGGATGGGTGACCTCCTGAGGAGTCCCGATACTTCACCTCTATGAGCATCACCTAGATGCAATGAGTGCTAAGTGATCCATTCATTCTCATGAGAGATGGGTTCTTGTGAACCACTACTCATGAAACATGGGTCAATGAGTTTGACTCAAAAAACTTCACAATTGAATCGTGATAGCAATATCACAATTTGACTTGTGGAAAATATCTCCTACCTATCAGTTGTTGAGCTTAAGGGGCTTTCTAATGAATAGTACATAAGGCACAACACTTGCTAAAGGTTTTGCAAATGGGGTTGCAAGCCAAGCGGGCCTACACATGGAGGAAACTCCATAGTTAAGCATGCTCAAGCTGAAGTAGTACTAGGATGGGTGACCTCCTAGGAAGTTCTGATGCTTCACCTCTATGAGCATCACCTAGATGTAATGAGTGCCAAGAGTTCCATTCATTCTCATGAGAGATGGGTTCTTGTGAACCACTACTCATGAAACATGGTTCAATGAGTTTGACTCAAAAAGCTACACAGTTGAATCCACATAGTAATATCACAATTTGACTTGTGGAAAATATCTACTACTTATTAGTTGATGAGCTTAAGGGCCTTTCTAATGAATGGTTCATAAGGCACAACACTTGCTAAAGGTTTTGCAAATGGGGTTGCAAGCTGAGTGGGCTTAACAATGGAGGAAACTTTGTAGTTAATTGCACTCAAGTTGTAGTACTAGGATGGGTGACGTCCTAGGAAGTCTCAGTGTTTCACCTCTGTGAGCATCACCTAGATGCAATGAGTGCTAAGTGTTCCATTCATTCTCATGAGACAGGGGTTCTTCTGAAGCACTACTCATGAAACATGGGTCAATGAGTTTGACTCAAAAAGCTGCATAGTTGAATCCTTATAGCAATATCACAATTTTTTTAATTAATTAATAGTTACAATAATTTGGCCAATTTGGGTGTTGTATAGATAATGATCTCTCCTATTGGCATTGGTTGAGTGGAGGAGTATTCTCCCCTCCCTAGTTGTCACCAACTTATTAGTAGAGCCCTCTCTCAAGAGAGAACTTATTCTTCTCGTCCTAATTTAGAGCAAGAAAGTGTTAAACCTAATAATGAAGTCACCAAAACGTCAATCCACCAAGAATTTTATATCTTGAAGCATAGGAAGGAAGCGACAATGACTGTGTCGGTGACCTCGAAATAGAAAGATTTCAGCCAGTTGTAAAATAAAAATTTGATCAAAGTTTTTGTAGCCTTACCTTTGAAACTTTTAGATTTTATGTAAGTATTGACCTATCATAAATAATCTCACTTAGAACATTGAAGTTTAGTAGATTTTAGATGAGCAGTGAATCCTCTTAAATGATCTTCAAGTAGGCAAAGATAAGAATATTACAGGCTCCCCTCTTATTTTACCAAATACATTGTTGTTTTCTCTTCCCCAAGGATGACCTGACAATGACTTCTCTTGTGGTTTTCCTTAAAAGCTGGGGCACCAAGTGGTTAAGACTGTACACTTCATGGAATATTCAAAAACTATCAACCCATCTTGAAAAAATCCCTAACCTCAAGAATTACATAAACATTATAATCGACTACGGTCTAGCAGTGAGTTGGATTCAAAATATGCTGAGCTCATGCACCCAACAATAACAGATTGTAGTACTTTCAACAGTCCATAAAAAGTAACAGACACACACAAGAACCGAACTAGTTAAATACCCTGGAAACAACTTCAATATAATAATGAGTTTGATAATCTAAGAGCTACTCATTTAGACTTCATATGTGAAGGAAAACAATCATCTTCGGAAGTCCAGACTACTCCAACCAGACATCTTACAAACTGCAAAGCCTTTGGTGAAACATTTCCTCATAAGCTGATATGGAAGACTAAAAACATGTTTTCCACCTCATCATGCTGATTCCTGACAACGCAAGAATATCAAAAGGCAGAATTTCCAGCTGAGCAAATAAATACCTCTCAACAACCCCAACATCCAAAGGGACGAGATATATTCATCTCTAATAAAATTTAGCACAAAGCCATGACATAACATGTCAATAAGCAGAACGGGCCAGCAAAACTTGTTTTCTGAAAACAAGATTGGATATGGAACACCTTTCCACTACCAGGAAGTGAGGGAATATCCAGAACAGAGAAAACCCCATTAGGTCCTCAATATGCTTCAAAGGCTTAAAAGAAGCTCCCACACATGCTACCATGGAGGCAATCAGAACCCAGGGGACATATTTCTAAAATATGCAAGTATAACCAAAATATTTCTCAAATCAAGTCTGCTCCATAGAAAATTGTGGGTCTTCTAACTTCAATTTAAGGCATGCTCAAATGGCTCGAGTTTGGACACAAAAGAAACATCTTTTATTAACAGAAAGACATATTGCATGATGACATTTGTTATGTACAAGACTTATTTTTCTTGAAAATGATTTTATTTCATTGGATGTAAGTTATAACAAAGAGACCTGATACTAATAACTTTCAATCAAGCCTGCTTAGTAGGTATGCCACTTGAACCTTTTTAGTTAAAGGCATGATCCACTCGCCATAGAGATTGGCAATCAAAGAGGGTTGAATTTTGTAGGTCGAGTTTACTTTTGAAACATCCAAACTAAACTCCTGGCCATATGCCTTTGCTTTTTCTTCAACTCTTCTCTGAACTGCTAGTTCAACATTTTCGAATGTGAGCAAATTCATCAGCTGATCTTTGTCCTGCAGAGGAATTCTTTTCATCAGGAACATAGTCCACATTTTTATGAACAATTACATGCAGTTGAAACCTTGTTTCAAAAATTATAGGCCTGTGTCAGTATGAATTCTTGATGTCTCATTTCTAATTTTCCATGGTAAAGAGTCTAAAGACATTCTAAAACACAACCCAGTACTCTTAATTCATGAGGCACATTTCACATTATCAAGATGCTAAAATTCAATTCTGAATTCAGTATCAGACAGGTTGACATCATCATCTCTTAATTTTACTCTTGCGTGGCAATGGCATTTTCTATCACTCTATAAATACCCCTTCCAAGGTACATGAATATTCTGGCATGGTGTAAATTTTTCTGTTTGTATATCAATTAAGAAGAAGAAACTGTGTGAAAGAGAAATCTCTAGAAGAAATATGAACCTGGGCACGAATTGCAACTTCATATAGTTCTGGAGAGGCTCTGAACTTGGCTTCAGCTACAAACTTCCCATAATGGATCCTTTTAGAAAGTGCCTGTAAATAAGTGGAATACCGATTAACCTTCCAAATAATAGCTAAATAGCAATGGAATTTGTTTCTTATACTTGAGGATATGATTCCTTAACCAAAAGGCCTAATCAAGGTCTTCAGCAAGATATCCACTTTCCTTTATTATTCACACACACACAGATTCATGATAGACTTTGTACATGTAAAGACATGGAGAATGGAAGCTTTAAGCATTACTACAACCTACAAGGAATCAGGACACCATAAAGGCATTACATGGAGAATGGAAGCTTTAAGCATTACTGCAACCTACAAGGAATCAGGACACCATAAAGGCAAAGTTCCAATGAAGATAGAAAAATGCCTAAAGCCCAGCATAGTTAATGCATGACATACCTGCAAACACAAAGTATCACACACTGCAGTTGACCCATAGTTTCCATCATCGCCCTTGGCAGCAAATCGTGGCAGTAAGCTATCAAAATACATACTCCAAACTGACTCATTGATGTTGATAGAGTGAGCTATAGGGTGTAACACCTGTAACAACAATGCAAAATTGTCACTTTTATGCTTGCCAGTTGAAACTTGAGCCAAAGGGCAGTGGAATCACAAAGAATATTTTCCCTGGTTATCATATTTCTGCAGATAATCGTTATCTGAAAGTTTATGCTTTGGCATGTTTCCGATTGTTTTTATTTTGATGGTAAAAATACACCTCAGTCAAGCCAGAATTTTAGTTTTGAAAGTTAACCAGGACTTGCAGTCAGTAGGCTTTTCTTTCACATTTTGACTATTGTTTTTATTTTATTTTAGTTCTGAAGGTTATTGGCACCATATATTCAGTAGGCATCATATTTGACTAAAACCATAATCACATCTGTTACAAGTGGTTAATATAATTGCAACGGTTGTTTCAAAATTCAAATATTTCCTCCTTGGCAGCTGACCTATGCTATCTTCTCAGTAGTGGTTATTTAATAATTCTTCTCATTCTTCTCAGTCTAAAGATTTAGGTGACAATTAATCATTTGACCTATAGCAGTTAAATTTGGTCTCCCAAGTTTCTCTTTCCAAGATCACCTTGTTCAGTTGTTTATTGTCCCTGGCTAAATTTTGTATTGTTATATCAATTTTTTTCTTCCTTTGTTTGAGACTTTCTATTTATTTAGGACATAATAGTCAACATTATATCATAAGTATAAACAACAATATTCATTGCTAGGCATTTATTAATAAGACAATAATACTTATTCATCTAATTAACATCTAGAATTGAACTTTCGCTATGATTCAATCTTTTGATATAAATCCAGGTAATATTGTTTTTTTGGGGATGGATTTGTGGCTCCCAATAGAAGGTTTTGGTTCACATCTTCCACCTGATTGGCACTAATTTTTTCCTATGTTTATTCAGATAGTTATATTGATAAATACACAATATGAATACTGGAAACCGTTTTCATGACACAGAACTTGTTTTTTGAAGGGACAGATGGAGTTTCTAATGTCATTTCCTGCTATTTATGTGGGCAGAAGGTTAACCACAGCATTTAGTATTTATTTTCTGCATTAAGTTTTCAAGGCTTTTTCAGGAAACTATATTTTTCTATTTGACTTGTGTATACTCCAGGGTTCTGTAATCCACATATCCTAAATATCAATGTTTTGCATACTGCTAATTTTCAAAATTGGTACAGTATATAATAGAATTATCATTAATCAGTTTGAATTTCAACTTGGATCCAACAGCAGCACCTGTGGGTATCTCAGAGGTGGAAGCAAAGGCTCTGACAAGCCTTCGGGAAAAAATGGATGCTCATCCGGGCTTTTATACCTACCAACCTGCATATACAGACAGGAATGTCAATGATCATTGCAAGTAGACATTTCTTCAATTCTCAAATATCAAAAGAAAAATCTTTATGTGGATATATCTTGGTACATTGCAAATCCTACTTAAATATTCTCCGAACAACTGTTTTATTATCAAATTAGGCTAAAGAAATGAATACTGGAATCTCGAATATCTTTTGCTTTAATCTTACTCAGTATTGTAGGCCACTTTTGGGCAGTGAAGTTTAATTTTCTTAGTTTAAGTGAGGGACAAGAATTTGCTGTGAAATGCAGAACCTGAACCGGACTTTTTAATTGTATGTTTATGCCTATGTAATATAGGTAGAGATTTCAAAATAAGGATCTCATTATATCTTCTGTGATCCTGTTTATTATCTGGATAAATCCCCAACAGTTTGACATTTCCCTATATTCCTAATTAAGTGAACCTTAAGAAAAGCATGTAAACAATCATCTTACTTTAGCATGAAGGTGTTCAGTTTCTCTGACAATGAATTCAATGAGTGAGCCGCTGAATCCGGGCATGGGAAATGCATTGACATCATAGGCAGGGGCATTGAAACAGTACTGTGCTCTCTCAAGAAGATTAAAGATAATACTGTCCTCTTGACGAATCAAAGAATTGCGGATGGCATCCAGTGTTAAGTTCTCACTGAGGTCGAATCGATCTTTCTGCACACTGCAACCTCAAAACAAAACATCGAACCAAACATAATGAAAATTAGTAAAAGGACCATAGTCTGGTGGTAAGACAGAGCAATTCCTATGGTGATGACTGATTCAAGCTTCGTTAACAATGGTCTGTGTTACAGAGGTGTATAAGTGGTTTCCAACAAAGCATTACCTACACCAACAGCTTTGCCAAACTGGAAGCAATCCTAAAACAAAATACATAAGCCAGAAACTGTATGAATTCCAATGATGAATAATCCTAAGCTGGACAGGCCATAGTCTAGTGGCAGGACAGAGGAATTTCCATGATGTTAATACAGATTCAAGCGCCGGTGAACATGATGACATGTTGCTGTGGGGTGTAAGTGTTTCCTAATGAAGCAGAACCCAAACCCAAACCTATGTCAATAAGGAAGCAGCCTTTGAGATGCAATTCTCTCTAACACCCTGCCTCGCTTCAGTACTAACCAGACCAGCTGTTTCAGTGTTATAGCTTGTGGTTCCTATATAACTTCTGATGATGTGACGCCAGTCATTTACAAGTTATTTACCACAATGGCCATATTCCTATAGTAGTGTTCTAGTCCAGCTAATACCCGCTTTCTAAGCCTAATGGTGTTCTAAAACTTCTGGCGCTTCCAATTATGTATGATTTCTAACAATTTATAAAGGAAAGCAGAGAAAAACGGCCTTGAAGGGAAAGAAACCAACAAACCTGAATGTGGACGAGGCAGAAACTCTGGCTACTTGCATATGGGTAGAATTCCTTGAAGAAGGGGTCAAGTTAGATGCCCAGATGGACCATTTCCCTTTTCCTTGAGGAACTTTCAATCCTATTTTTGATCCAAATTTGGAGGGCATCAAGGCAGGTGACGCAACCCGAGAAGGAACACACCGTTTAATATCCATCAAAAACCTCTGAGCTGTCTGTCTCTATCTTCCTCTAGTTCTTCTTCTAAGCTCACAGGTATATCCCTCTCGTGGAGTGCAGAAGCAACTATAGAATAGCGGAATTCAAATTCTGCTGCAGAAGACAGATAAGAGTTGTTGATTCATGGATATTTGGGGGACCCCAAAAATCGTGACAGAATTTACACCAACTAAACAAATTGAATCCCAGCTTTAGAGCAAAAGAAAAAAACAAATCTCATCCAATTCCACCAATAGATGTGACAACCGTACCTTCAATTCTCAGCCAGCATCAGTTCCACTTTCAAGGTAGAAGTCCCCCCTAAATATATCAGGCATTCATAATCATCAATCTATGCATCAAAATGTACGATTCGTTGCAAATATTACTCTCCTACCGATCCGGGCATCAATGAAATCGGCAGATTTGATAAAGGGAATGTTAGTTAAGAGATCTGAGATATGAATGGAGCATACGGGACGAGTACAGTATAAAAGGCGCAGAGCGGTACTTGGGTATTGCTTAACGCCTACTGGCATGGTTGACAAGAAACATCAAAATTGCAGCTTTTCTGTTTGACGGACAGGAGAACATTGGCGTATAATATGTTCACGCGTCTCACCTAACACCACCAACAACTCTGAGGAAAGAGGCAGCTAATTTTTTTAGGGGAATCGGGCGAAAAAGTGTTTTCATTGAATTGAATATCAGTCTTACGAATATGCAGGAAAATGTAAAAAAAAAACTGGAAAATGTTAAAAAAAACTATCTATTTCTCTATGCATGGTTTCCTTCTTGCGTAAACGATTCCAAGACTTCAAACCTCTGAGAGCTTTTTTTTTTTTAATAATATTTAATTTATAATCGTTAAGTTTTTTTGGGAGTTGATGTTCTATTTTTTTTTTCTTTCTAGTTTATTATGTTTTAAAAATGTTCATAGCTATGATTATCTTAGTTTATTTTAATATTTTTTTAAATATTATTATATTATTATTTATGACAACTATTTTTTTTCAATCTCTTCTTGCTATTTTAAAGGGGGTTAAGCTATTAATTAGAGCAAAATCTAAATTAAAAAAGGAAGGAAAGTTAACAATGAAGATCTTTGAAAGTGTGTGTTCAATTTTGATGTGTATCTTTCATTTGTCCCCCATAGAAAAGAAATGGAATTACTTAAGATTAGGTTTGCAAGGCTAAGTGTCTCATAGGCCACCTTTTGTTTAGCCCAGTGGATGTTAAAAGTTCTTCATTTTCTACTTCTTTTGTTTTTCTTTCATGGATTCTTGTTGACCTCATATAGAGGCTACTTCACTCCATTGTAACCAGATCTTAGATTATCAAATAATGGCAGGATCAAATATAGATAAGTTTGCTATATTATTTGGACGCGGCTAAGCTCCATCCAAAATGCATCTTTGACTAAATTTCAAAAAATTGAAAACACAACAGATTTTCACGAAATTTTCAGCATCTGTTCTTCATGATCTACACATTTTGTGATCGAAAACCACAAAAATCAAAAAAAAAAAATCACTGTGTTTTTGCAAATCTGGAAAAAAAAATTGACTTTTTTATTTTTATTTTGGTGCATTTTGGATGGAGCTTAGCCGTCGCCATATTATTTTACCATTTCTCTTTTATTATTTACAACTGAGCTTTTAATTTATATAATATGATCGATTCATTATTTTAGATTGTGTATTATAATAATTTATTATATAAAAAAAACTTTATAACTACTTATACCTTGAAGAACTAAGTAATATTGGAATCATGAACTGTAAGCATCAAGGTGAAATACAATAAATAATAATCCATTAGTAAGCCACCAACTTTTAATCAATAGTTGTTTATAACTATATAATAGAATAATGCATTCCCCTAACACTCAATTTGTTGTGGATTTTCACAACCTAACCATAACCTAACATCTATTGCTCTTGATATTATTATCTTAGATATAGAATTCAACTAGTCCAAATCCCTAGAGTTTTTTGTGTACACTATCAAGAGTACAATACTATTCTCTAGACTATAACACACTCATCTTCACATTCCACAATAATAAATCTTAAATTCATCACTTACATTGATGATAATTTTGAAAATTGATTGTTGTGTTAGAATTTGTAAAATGTATGATAACCCAAGATCTAGTGCAAGAAATAGAAACCATAAAATTGTAAATATAGATGATTAAAGTAATCAAAAAAACATTATAGAGTTAGTGTACAAGAGAATAATGCAAAAGGTCGTGAAACAAGATAGCATTAGAAAACCATAATAGTATGAAGCTACTAGATGCAAAATTTCTAAAACAAGCTAGGAGGGTGAGTATATATATAGATCAAGTGAGATAGGGGAGTTGGCAAATAAAACTAATAAGAAGAGGGCACCAAATTTATCTAGTAACAATAATTGTAACTCTCATGGAAAATGTTGACACATCACACCACCCACACTAATACTCATTCTATTAACCTACAAGCTTAATTAAGAAGTGAAGAAAAAACGTAGATAAAAAGAAAACAAATGCCAACTAGAAAATACAAACATACACTAACACCTTTTAAATATAGCTTAGATGAACAATAAGATAAGTCCTATCAAATGAAGCCTGATGGAGTACACGTTTACATAAAAATACCCCCAAAGAGAAGAAGCCCCTAAGAAAAGAGGGAATGTTCATCCCTAAAAAGAGATATAAAATACCCCAAGAGCAAGGAAGGACTAAGTAGCCCCTAAAGATGAAGGCTCTTACAACCCCAACAATGGTTTGCTGAACATATCAACAAACATTCTTGGAAGTAAAGCAACAATGAAGATTGATGACCTATCTATGAATATGCTTCTAAATGTAGTGTCTGTGGACCTTAATATGCCTAGTCCTCTAATGATGAACGAAGTTTCATAAGATTTGAATAAAACTTTAGTTGTTAGAAAATACGACTAATGATTATTTGAACTATCAATACCAAACTTGGTGAGTAGATTTTGAAGCCAAAAAGTTTTAGTAGTGATGCAATCAAGGATGGTGGATCCAATTAAGGACAGTCCAAACCTTGCAGCCAACAAAACAACACAACGGAATACTCAACAACACAACAACAAGTAATTGTTTAACTTCTGATTTCCATTAACATGCTCGGCTGTAAGGCCTTCCGGGTTAGGGCCAATTGCAATCAAAAACAATTCTGATAGATCCAAATAAATCCAATACAATCTTAGCTAGTTCAGCTCTAAAGACAATCAGAAGCTAATGGAAACCCTAAGATAGATCTAAACTTGAGCACGCAAGCCTCCAAGCAATCTCCTTGTCTCCAAGTGTGCAAACCACTAGCTCTGCAATTACAACCTATCAAATAACTATCTGATCTGCAAGATCATGCAAGATCTTTTCCACAACTTTGCCAACTCCATCTTTTAGAACCACAGATATGATTCGCTAAGCCTTCAAGTCATGAACTTCTATAATCTCATGCTTCCCCTAAACATCTACCCAAACATCCTATAAATACTAGTCATCAACCACAAGTCGGCTGGATGAAACCATTAACTCCCCCCCAACAATTATTAAATTCAATACAATTCAGCATCAAAATAGCCTTACAAACATTTAATCTAACATGTCAACCTACAACAACAACTACCAACAATAAATGCACCAAGTCGGCCCAACAAATCACACAGAACTCCAGTCGGTAAACTAAAACTACTGAGCAACAGTGAAATAACTGAGCATGCCAAGCATCGCCAACACCAGTGTCGACCGAGCACCACAGGCTTCACTGAGTAACACTTTCAATGAGTGCCAGAGGTTACCGAGTTCCTTCAGCAATCGAGCTTCCTTCAATGACCAAGGCCATTGGTCAAGGCTACAACCGAGTAACACTAGCCAAACATACATCTCCCATGCAGATTCACCGAGTACCCTAGAATTCCTCTACATCAGACACCCCAGGTTCGAAAAGATGTTCATATGTGAGAATAACATCTTCCGAGATTCAGCACATAAACCCCGAACTGGTTCTTCACATACAAGTCCTCCACCCTTTCAACTTGCATACTCTTCCACTTCAGCTTTCTCTGTCTTTTCAAGTCTTTTCTTGAGAACACATAGGTTTATTGTCCATACTGATCATTCATTTTCTCTAGATCCACAATCTCAACCCGGCTACCAATACTCAGGCTTCTCCTACTAAGTGTTGTATCCAGCAAAGGCATCAGGGAAAACTTCCTGTCATCCTTCTCGACAGTAAACACATTTCTTACATAGTCATACAAAGCTTCGCAATCATATTGCCAAGGTCTACCGAGCAATATATCACAACTATTCATCTTCATAATGTCACATAGCACAAGATCCTTGTACTGGCCAATCTGAACATCAATAATGCATTGTTCTCTTACTTCTAGAGCATGAACAACTTGTAACCAGCCAATCCTATAAGGACAAAGATGCTTCATTCTATTCAACCCAAGTTTCTAAACCATGTCCTCAGCAACAAGGTTATCAGTGTTACCACTATCAACAATAACATCACAGAGTTTACCTCCAGACTTGCATCGGGTCCTAAACAAGTTACTCCTCTGACACGGTTCCTCCTTTGTACCGAGCAATGTTCACCGAAGCAGCAAGTTCTCAGATTCAGGTTCATTCTCCTTCACCACAGCAGTTCGTCGATCACCAAGCTTCTTCTGTGTACACTCAAAAGAATGGTATCCTTCCTCTCCACAGTTATAGCAAGTACCCTTAAAGATAACTCTACCTATCTTCTTCTTCGGTTCCACAGGTTTTTGTTCATCTTCTGCATCAGTCGGTTTATCCTTCACCGATTGATCAATCTTTTCCTTCCCTTAGGGGTTTTTATGTTGTTTCCTCTTTAACTTATCTTCTGCCTTCAAAGCATACTGATAAGCATCTTTAACAGAATCAATCTTCAGCATACCAAGCTCATCCTGAATATTGAATCTTAGACCATTCACATACCGAGCTACCTTTTCCTTACCAAGCTCTCGGTGTCCAGACCGAATAGTAAGTTTGTAGAACTCCTCGGTATAATCTTCCACAAACAGATCCTTCTGTTTCAGATTTTGCAACTTCTTAAACAAGTCAAGCTCATAGTCAGAAGGTATGAACTTAGCTTTCAACTTAGTCACCGTCAACCTCCACCGATTGATCTTCATTTCACCTTCATCCTCTCTATCTCTTTGTAGTTCCTTCCACCAAAGAGCAGCATGTCCTTTCAACTTTGTCTATGCTAATCTCACCCGAAGAGGATCTTCAATTTCTTCCAACTCAAAGAAATCTTCAAGTTCACCAATCCAATCAATCAAGCTCTCGGGCTTCAAAGTACCAGAGAAAGTAGAAACTTCCATTCTGTAACTACTACTTAACCGAGCTCCAGATCTAGGCAACCGAGTAGTTCTATCTTAACCAAATCTATCCCTTCGGTCATCACCACTAGATCCAATAGGTTCGAAGTCTTCAACAGCTTCCTCATAACCATCTTCAGTACCAACATTCCAAGGTATACCAGTAACAACTCTCATGATCTCAGCGACCATGTCATTCTTCATCAACTCCATCTCAGATCTGAAATCTAATTTCACCTTCTCTGTGGTTCGGGATTCAATAGTATCACAAAGATCAAAAATAACTCTAGGGTCCAATCTTCTCGAAGGCATCCTTAAAGATATACAAAAAAAACCCTTTGCAACAAACCCTCACCGACTACCTTGTGACAATCTCCAAGTTGTGTACAAGTCAAATCTCAACCTGCCACCTTGAACAAACAACTAGGGCAAGATCCACAAGTTTAGTGCCACGAATTTGCAATCCAAATCATACGATCTCTTCACAAACAAGATCAACTTCGCAAGATCAGCCTTGCTAGGTCAACCTTCACTCCACAAGATCAACACTCAGCTCTGATACCACCTGATGCAGTCAAGGATGGTGGATCCAATTAAGGACAGTCCAAACCTTGTAGCCAACAAAACAACACATTGGAATACTCAACAACACAACAACAAGTAATTGTTTAACTTCTGATTTCCATTAACATGCCCGACTGTAAGGCCTTTCGGGTTAGGGCCAATTACAATCAGAAATAATTCTGATAGATCCAAACATATCCAATACAATCTCAGCTAGTTCAACTTTGAAGACAATCAAAAGCTGATGGAAACCCTAAGGCAGATCTAAACTTGAGCTCGCAAGCCTCCAAGCAATCTCCTTGTCTCCAAGTTTGCAAACCACTAGTTCTGCAATTACAACCTATCAGATAACTATCTAATCTGCAAGATCATGCAAGATCTTTTCCACAACTTCACCAACTCCAACTTTCAGAACTGCATATATGATTTGCTAAGTCTTCAAGTCATGAACTTCTACAATCTCCTGCTCCCCCTAAACATCTACCCAAACATCCTATAAATACTAGTCATCAGCCACAAGTCGGCTGGATGAAACCATTAACTCCCCCCAACAATTATTAAATTTTATACAAGTCAGCATCAAAATAGCTTTACAAACATTTAATCTAACATGTCGGCCTACAACAACAACTACCAACAATAAATGCACCAAGTCAGCCCAAAAAATCACACAGAACTCCAGTCGATAAACCAGAACTACCAAGCAACAATGAAATAACCGAGCATGCCAAGCATCGCTGAGCACCAGTGTCGATTGAGCACCACAGGCATCATCGAGTAACACTTTCACTGAGTGCCAGAGGTTATTGAGTTCCTTCAGTGACCGAGCTTCCTTCAATGACCAAGGCCGTCGGTCAAGGCTGCAACCGAGTAACACTAGCCAAACATACATCTCCCATGCAAATTCACCGAGTACCCTAGAATGCCCCTGCATCAAGTAGAAACATTCATAGCTCTGCAATACTCAACCTCAGTAGAAAAGTGAACAATAATGTACCATTTCTTGTTCAACCAACAAATAAGATTTGAATTAAAAGAAAATTTGTAACTTGAAGTAGACTTGCAATCCTAATAACCACCTAACTAATTTGAATCTATGTAGCCTACAAAATTGATATAAATGCTACTACACAATGATATAAATGTTAGTGCATAGTGAATCCCAATATTGTGAATTTACCCTCAATATAGTTTTAATAATATACTTGGTTGCTTTCTAATATAAAACATGAATTTAGGGACCATGCCCATAGCATATGAAATGTCAACTCTTAATTTCTAGATAGAAAGTGCAATCAACAAAGGGTGAAGAACGTTAAGCCTCAAGTTTGACACTAGAATGAAAGCAAGATATATAAAGCTTTCAATTACCATGTGAAACCTTAAGATAAAATTTAGATCTTAAGTAAAATATGTGATGGTGTTCTTGAAACCAAACTGAGATATCTTAATCCCAACCAAGTTGGTCATCAAAAACCTATTATGTCTAGAGAAGTTTTTTTATTATCACAATGGAAAATGAGGAACTCCTCATGATCAATAGATTGTTAATACAAAGAATCAAAAGTGGTGAGTCATCTTGTTGCAAAATATACACATTTAAATATGAATGACAATGAGACAACCCAAGTGTGAGAAGGAAGGAATATGTCTTAGTGTACCAAACTTGAGGGACCTATTTTAGACCACGGATAGACTTCTGGAATCTACAAACCAAAGAAGAGGATTGGATATAACCCTATGGTTTCTCTGTATGTATCTCCTCTTCAAGGCTTCTATGAAGGGAGCCACTGTTCACATCCATTTGGTGAACCTTCTATTGATGTGTTGTAGTGAAAGAACATGGGAGTTAGATGGAGATCATCTTGATTGCAAGTCGAAAGGTCTCATTTAAGTAATAAACACTAAAAATTTGAAAAAAAGACTAACAAATAGCTATACCTTATACTAATATACTAACACATCTATTATAAATCTTGTTTTATAGATCCACTTGCATTGAAAAACTCTTGCCATGGGGAAGGGAACAAGATCCCAAGTGTGTTTCTTAATCAAAGAACTATATTCCTCTTAGTTATTTGTATCCCAATTAATGATACCAAAAACCTCTTAAAAAGTTTATGGATTGGACCTATGGTAGTAATGAATATATTTGTAGGCCTTTAAAATTGTTAATAAGTCCACTGATTATCTAATGAATGCTCAATCCAACAACTTCCATCTTGTAGTGATTGTTGAGCCAAAAGTGGAACCAAAGTTAAAGAATCCAAAGAATAATCATCAACCTTTGAATTATGGCCAGGAGAGGAAGGATGTGGATCCTCATCATCACTCTCGTGTGGAGGAAAAATACTTTTACTTATTAGGAATCTACCTAGGTTGATTTGAATCCTTGGAAGATCCATCATATATTCAAAGAGACTCTAATGTCGAAGGAGGATATGGAAAAGTGACTAATATGGACCTCAAAGATCCCTCCTCAAAATGAGGTCACTTTTTTTTTATTGAATGTCTATGTGTAGTAGGGTGAAGAAACCAATAACCCTTAACACCATCTAAGTAACCTACAAATATGCAAGGTGGACTCTATGGATGTATGGCCTTATATTTATTTGTAGGAATGAAGGCCCCATGAAAGATAACCAAACACTCTAAAGTTCTTAACTAATGGTTTCTAATTGCTCCATGATTCAAAAAGATTGACTCCCTTCAAGGCTATATGAAAAACAAATTTTTATCTATAACAAGCACAACTAATGGCCTCCACCTAATAATATGGCACAAGAGATCTAGAATGAACCAAACAAATAACCATTTTTTAAGGACCTATTCTTTTATTATACAACATCATTCTATTGAAGGACTACATATAAATTGATGCTACAAATCAATCCCCTCTATAGTGTAAAACTACTCAAAATGATAGTTGATATATTCACCACCATTGCGAATACACAAAATATTATTGGCTTTCCTTGACTATTTATTTGTAAAAAAAAGTAAAGTCTTGAAAACACTCCAATATCATTTTTTTTTAAAATGAGAAAATGCACCCAAGTATGCTAGGAAATCATTAATGAACTTTAAAATATATTTATCTCCGCTAAAGAAAGGGTGGTGGAAATAGACCAACCAAATCATTATGAATCAACTCTTGTATTTGCTAAGTTCTCCACGCCTACCCTTTTTTAAAATTCTCTTCATGATGCTTGCCGAGAATGCAACCTTGAGAAAAACCATCTGAAAAGTATAAGGCAACCTTGTAACCATGCTCTAATGGACGAGCTAGCGTAAATAGTGGTGGTCAAGATGGCCAAACCACTCATGTCATAGCTTACTTGCCTCATCAAAGTGAGTGATCAAAATAATCGAAGGATGTTGAAGAACACATTGAGAAAAGAGAGAGTCAAGACTAGTGATTTTCTCTCCCCGCTATAAATATACAACCATTGAATCAAGACTTAACTCAACCCACTTTCTTGAACCTATGCGAGTGATTTGGTAGAGTGAAAGGATATTAGTTGATACGGGGACATACAAAGAATATCCTAAAAAGTGACATCCCCCACATGAGTATACTCTTCTCCTAAACACCTCAATAGGAGTGTCATCACCCATCAAAATATCTGACATAAAATAATGTTGCAAATATGTGAAATTGTCTCAAGATGAAGCCATGAGGTGCAAAAACACTTGAATCAAGAGCCCAAGTGGATGGTTTCCAAAAACTCCTACAAGGTCATTGCCCTTTTGTTTCTCCTTTCTATGATATTTTACATTATTAGACCCCTCAGGCAAACTTTGCTTTATTGACATATTATTCTTTTCTAGAATATTCATCTATTGATCAATCTATTTCTTCTAACGTTTGTATTCACAATGAACAATTCCTTTACTAAATGCAAATGTGATTTTCTCTTTCTTAGGTTGGTCACCTTTTGAAGAAGAGACCTCTCATTGACTACTTTTGAGGCAACTATCCTTTTTCTCCTTCCCATTTTCATTTTTAGTTTGTGCATTGGCTGATCACTAGGGCATGCGATTTACAAGATTTGACATTAAAGGTAGATACACAAATTAAGTTTCAAGAGCATTGTCATTAAAGGTAGATACACAAATTAAGTTTCAAGAGCATTCTTCGTGACATTAAAGGTAGATACACAAATTTAAAAAGATCAAACTTAAGTTGAAATTTGAAGATCAATTATTCATCTTTATTTTCAATCTCACAATAGTTTATCTCCAATCAGTGATTTAAATTTAGTAAAGAAGGTGTAAATGGTGTTGAAATTATTTCGAATCAAACTAATGAGATTCCAACTAATAATATATAGTAGAAACCAAAGCCCTAAGCAAAACCAATTGTATTGATTTAGAATATGATAGTGGCAATAAAAAAAAAAAGCATTAAAATCAGAACAGATTGGTCTAACGATGGTACATTTGGCTTTGATTCCATGGATGTAGTAATCCCCAAGCAACAACCCACTAACACGTAATGGGGGCAAAATAAAATGGAAAATTGAGTGCGTAGGTAATGCGTTGGTGATTCCGACGTTGAATCTTACCAACCACACTTAGATGCCACGTGCTTCATCGTATGTCCACAACATTTCAGTTCTGAAAGCGATTGGGAACTGATTCCGTACGTTCAGAATATTTATTTTCCAAAATAACGTATATTAAAATGATTTTGAGTAGGTTACATTTCTGTTTCTTTGTGGGTAAGTGAGTGTTAGGTGGGTGATAAAATCTTTGAAAGGGAAATTCTTATTTATTTATTAGTAGCACTTGCACACAAAGAGGGCCCAAGGGGTAAGTCTATAGGTTTTAGATGGGAAAGTATAATTGAAAATTTACATAATAAAATGAAGTGTAATAAATTGTCTTTCAATAAGTATGTTTCATAACTACATTCATTTTGGATGAATTATAGTTATTGTATTGTCGTATTTTTTGTAGCTCCTCCCAAAAAATGAAATGAAATGCAATAAAATAAATTAGAAAATGTTGCATTTGTAAATATAAATATTCTCTGCTTCCTTTTCTTGATATCCTGAGCGTGTAGAAGAGAAAAAGTTGTAATTGGTACACAACAAAAAAATGTGTGAAATGAAGGTAAGGATAGAGAGATGTAGTTGAAGGAATAAAACGAGAGAAAGAGAGAGAGAGAGAAAGAGATATTTTTAGAAATATGATAACTATTAATATCTTATTTTTTTAAATTGATAATAAAAAAAGTAGTTTATGACAATTTAATATATATTGAATTAGATTAACTAATATATATTATTTAATAGAAAATAATAAATATATAATTATAATTTTTTAAGCATAGTTTTTATTGAGAGATACAAACATGTGAAGTTAAATGATTTGATTGGGTTTTATTATTTAGAATGCGTATGTAGTTTTTTTGTTTTATTTTATTTGATTCTAAAATAATTCTATTGTTATTTGCTCAGTTAAATATAAACTAATTAAGGCGGTTGTTTACTGCATGTAAATAGTGGAGACATTATTTTTTATTTAAGGCTTTCCATTTAAATAAACAAGTACTTATTTGTAAAATTCTCCCAGTTTCAAGAACTTTGTTTTCATTATCAAGTTCAATATATTAACAAGTGCCATGTAGTGGCCAAGTACTTGCCTATAGTTTTATAAATAAATTTCATTTTAATTTTGATTTATATGTAAAGTGAATTTTTAATTATAATAATTTATAACTAAGTTAAATTCTTATGTAAAGTAATTATTTAATTATAAATAATTATAAAATTATTATAATTATAGTTCTAATAATATTTTTTAATTTTATAAATAATTATAAAATATCAATAGTAATTAATTTAAATTGTAAAATAGTTCTACTTATAATTACTTTTAATATTAATTATTTAGTCCAAATAACTATTTTTCAACAATATTATAATGTTATTCTATTAAATCTAAATTTATATAATATATATTAAAATAAATCCAAAAATATTGAATATTTTATAATATAACAAAAAAAAGTCAATATTATTTTAATATAATATGATACAAATTACACATTAGACTTTATATCACACATTTGTTTACCTAAATATTTATTAATGCATAATTTACATATAATAAATTTTTAAACATTTTTAAAAAATATTAATGAAAATTGTTTCCAAGCCGAAAACTATGCAATATGGATTTTCATTATATCAAATATAAAGTGTACAATAAATAACAAACATGGTAAATTTTAATTGGTTCACTCCTGTAATAAGACTTCAAATGATTAAGCCAATCAAATTATCAATAAATAATTTTTAGATATTATAAACTTAAAAATATTGCATTTTCATTATAATAAATATAAAGTGTACACTAAATAACAAACGTGGTAAATTTTAATTGGTTCAGAGGTATGGTTTTAATCACTTGTTAATGGAAGAAATCCAAAAAGTGATGCAATAGTACTTGCTAGCCTATCAGCAAGTACTAATAAGGTTTCAAATCTTAGAAATAATACTTTCATTATATTTTTTTTAAGTTCTTATTTGGCATTTTGATGATGAATTGCAGATTGTGATCTAAAACAATATGCAAACGATATCAACATGGATTTTGGAAATTTAATGCTCTTAGCACCTACCTTTTTAGTCTGCTAGCACATTTAACATCTAATATCAACTTGAATTGAATCGGGCTATTTGTTGTATAGTATGCCCAAATTGAATTCATTATTGTTAGTGTAGTACTATTGTTCCATTTGAGGATCTACTCTATGGTTTATGATGTATGAGCTTTTTACATTATTTCACTTCTAGTATATTACAATGATTTTGGGCTAGAAATGCCTAGAGAAAAATTGCTAAGTGCTTGTAAGAACATTTGTGTTCTAAAGATTGGCTCGCTCCCAAGAAATGCTCTACCAAGATATGCACCAATCATTGCAAATGGTAACCCTAGAATTATATCTATTTGTAGGATACATCACCCCAACCTAGATAAAAGCCTAAGAGTCTAAAGAGGGTGAATCTTTATCCTAAATGGTTATATTATTGCAAAAAAGAAACATTGCAAAATGCAATATTTTGCAAAGTTGAACCAAAGGTTGCAAAACAAGTTGGTTGGTCAGTTTCAACAATAGTTAGAACTGGAAGAAGTTATAAAATGGATGATAATTGGTGTTAACTATTTTTATGTTTTTTCCAGGCCATGTATGGACCTATACAACCTGGAAATTTTGTAAAACAAATGTGTGGATAGATAGTATATTGAATAATCTTCCTTTTTGTTTTGGTTTGGATTAATTTCATTAAGAAATATGAAAGTTATGCCAATTTTGGTGAAAGTTATTATCTACAGATTTGAGATCTCATGAGAAAAAACATGTTGTAGCGTTTGGTATAGATGCATATGGATGAGTTAAAACCTCTGATTGGATTCATTTGAAAGATATGTGAATAACCTTTCATATTATTTTGGTTTGAGTTGTTTTTATGCAGATTTGTGGAAGTTATGAAGATTTTGGTGAAAACTAGTTTTAAACTGTCTTCAATGGAGTTGCAGGCCAACATTTGGATTTGGCTATTTTGTGGTTATCCAAGTTGTAAAAATTTTCACCAAAGTGATTGTCCTAATCTTTGTTTAGATTGAAAGTTATGGATGACAGAGTTTTGATCTAGAAAATTGCAGGGTTAATGGAGCACTCTTGCACTATGGAAGGGTTAATTGCTAATTGGAAAAATTTTGATCGGATCCTAATGATGGATTGATGGTATTTATATTGTTTGGTTGATGGTCACGCCTCTGATTTGTTTCTTATGACAGTTCAAAATGTTTGAACAATGAAACTCTATGGTTGATTTGGGATTCTTGAAGAGTTTGAATGATGCTTTGCATCAATAATAATTACTAGCACTTGCACCTAGAGGAGGTTTGAGGGATAAGCCAATAGGAAATTATAGATAGAATTTTAATATATTATATATTGCATAATGTAATATAAATTTATCTATTTTGATAAGGTTGCAAGCAATTAATGACGACCAAATATGCAAGGAGATAATTTCAGGATCAAGTGCCAGATTTTTATAATGCACTATGTATCAGGATGTTGTCATAAAGTATGTCTCATTTACTTTTGAAGAAATAGATTTTAATATAAATATATGATTTTATTCTATAATAATTAAATTATCAATAAAAAATAAGTCTAATATATTTTATTATTATTTATAATTTTATAAGAATACATAAATAATAAAATAAATTTAAAAATTAAAAAAAATAATCTTTCAAAAGAAGGAAGAAGAAGAAGAATTATCTAATAAAGCTAATTTTTCATTTTTAATATTTGTTTTCTTCTCACTTTTCGAAACATAGAAAATAGAATGTCCTAATAAAAGAAGATAATATTAAAAGGTATTCTTATTAGAAGACTTGATAATAATAAAATATAGATTTTTCACATTCTTTTTCTTTTTGATATTATTTAAATATATATGTTTTTTTGTTAAACATTGAATGCACAAATGGTTTTTTTCTTTAGAGCAAAAATAAAATGAGAATAAAACACATGTATGAGTTTTTAAAGTTCGATGACTAAATCATACTAAAATTAAAGTAGACCAATGGATTGCTTTGTCATAAAGAGGTTTTCCAACTGCAGTGAAGAGGTTTGGTGGTTTGGGAAAACTTGTTTTGTGGTTTTTGGGGTAGTTTTATAATGTGAGACAAGTTTTTGAGCATAAAAGTACAAGGGCAAGCCCACAATTAAAAGCCAACTAATTAATACTATAAATATATTTAGATTACATACATACATACATACATACATACATACATACATACATACATACATACATACATACATACATACATACATACATACATACATACATACATACATACATACATACATACATACATACATACATACATACATACATACATACATACATACATACATATTACGACGAGGTAAAAGCAACATGAAGATATAGAGGTTATCTTTAATTTTTAGAAATATTTTCAATATAAATATTTAAATTATATTTTTTATTTTCAAATTTTATATAATTTAGATATTAAAAAATATAGAATTAAAAATTTCAATCAAATTATTATTTAAAATAATAAAATGATTAATAATTACATGAATACAAATAGTTCATATTTAAATTATTAATATATTAAAATATATTTAAAAGATAATTATTAAAATCAAAATTTAACATTTATAATAAATAAATAAGTATAGTTTTATTATTAACTAGTTCAATATATAACAGAGAAAACTTATAATTCACATAACATAGTCAGTGGACCCGCTCTACAACTCTCGCTCCCTTTCTCACTTGTTTTCATTCAAAAATGTTTGAAATCCAGTTCAACCTCACATGGATGAGAAATCAAGGGAGGGCCTTGCACCCCCCACCCCACCAAGTTGAACCCCCCTCCCAATAAAGAGGTGCCTACGCATGTTGATTTTGAGCCCCTGCATGAAGATTTGGGTAATGTGTCAGGCGGTGCTCTATTTTTTGTTGGGAGCCTAATGAAGGGTAAAGGAACTGAAGAGACCTCTAGAGTGGCCTGGAAGAATGCTTTAGTTGGGTCTTCAAATAAATCGTTGGAATTTATCTTGCTGGAGATAACACAAGCTACTGAAGGTCCATAAGTCAACCTCCCTAACACGGTGATGGATAAAATTGTATCCTCTCTTCATCTATCTTTAGTTGGGAGATTACTGGAGTTTAGACCTACCATTGATATGGTTAGGATATGGGCTAATGCTTGTTGGAATCTTCAAGGAAGTATCACTATTTCTGCTATGCCTGGAATCTTGTTTCTCTTCAATTTCATAGCGAAGGAAGACCTCATTTTTTTCCTTGTTGGGATCATGGACATATGGAAAGCACTTTTTGGTACTTTCCAAGTGGAAACCTAGTTTCGATCTACTGGCAAAGCTTAATAGAATGACACATGTCAAGGTTCATTTATCGTGCATGCCACTTGAGTTTTGGGATGAGAAGATCTTTCATTGGATTAGAAACTCTTTTGGGCACTATGTCACAATAAATGTTCTAACTTTTGGCAAGGTCCAAGTTAGTTTATGCCTATTTCTATGTTAATGTGGTGATAAACAAATCACTCCCAAATTTTATTACTTTAAGTCGAAGTGGGGAAAATAGACGTAGACGATTGTTTATGAAGCTTCCCTATTTTTCCAGCATTGTGCCAAACATGGTCATGTTATTGCTAACTGTAAGGCTCAAGACTCAAAAGAACCTAAGTTAAAAGAAAATATTGGGGCCTCGCCTTAGCCACAGGTGATTTCTGCCCAAAAGGTGTCTAAGAAAAATGTGTCAAAAATTGAGGATTGTCCTTTTTTGGAGGGCATTCTGGACCTAATGAAATCCCCAGACCCTAAGACCTTAGGGACTCCTTAGAAGATAGATATGCATGTTCCTAATGTTATCTTAGAGGAAGGATAAATCCCCAAGGTTATAGACCATGATTCTCCCTCTAATGACTAGTTTAAAGATGATGAAGGTCCTAGTGAAGGCTTGAGTGCCTCACTCAAGGAAATGGAAGAAAATACCAAGGGGTGCTCAACGGGTATTCCTAAGTCTGGGAATGTCAAGCACCATCAGTGGAGTGTAAGAAGATGTTGTGTGATAGCACAATATCATCAGTGGAAAAAAAAGAGATCACACAAGGATTATATGGTAGTGATGCCAATCAAAAATTTATCTTCCCTCCCTTCCTTGTTTGTGAACTCCTTAGTTGATGATTTATCTTGTGAAATCACCAAGCCTTGATTATCACCCCAGATTGTAAATCTTTTTTGGTTTCACCTACAAGGAATTTTAAGGATAAATGACAAGTTCAAAAGAGGAAAACTAGGGCAAAAAAATCTGATGTGGGGATTGATACTAATCTTGGTCATCCCTCAGAAAGGGTACTTAGACATAAGGTGATGGCCAAAGAGGCCAAAGAAATTGAAAATGGGAGGCAATTGACTCTGGATTCTCCTCTACGAAGTAAAAATAAAATTGTTCTCATGGAATATGAGGGGCATGAACAACTCCCCAAAATATTTTTCTTTAAATCAATACATTAAGGATCTTAAGATTGATGGATAACTACTCTAGGAGGTTAAGATGACCTTTTAGGACTTTTCCAATTTTTTGGGTAAACTTTGGCCAAGTGTTGCCTTCTACTATAGTGAAGTTGATGGTGCTTTAGGAGGGATAGCTACTTTATGGATCCTGTATAAGTTAGATGTTGAAGTCTTTTCTTTTTCTCAAAATTATCTTTCTATAACTTTTCATCTCAATAATTTCTCCTAGAATATGTTCAATGTGTATGCTCCAAATACTAGAGTGGGTAGAATTTTGGTCTGGGGTGAAATTTCCTCTTTAATCATGGATGATCAGAAAGAATTCTATATGGTGGTGGGTGATTTCAGTTCCTCGATGTTTCCTTATGAGAAGATGGGAGGTTTAATGGACTACACTAACAACATGAATGACCTCTCTGATTTTATTTGCAGAAATGGCCTTTTTAATATAGAACTACGGGACAACCCCTTTACTTGGTCTAACAACAAGATAGTTTATCACCTTATATAGGTCTGAATGGACACATTTTTGGTGTTTGATAAATAGGAATTAGGTTGTAATACCTCCCTTAAGGCTCTCTTGAGAATGGTCTTAGATCACTCGCCCATCCTTCTTCCATTGGTGGACAAGCCCTACTTTGGCCCCCTCCCTTTTTGATATGAAATTATGTGGACCTCCCACCTGGATTTCAAAGATTGTATCAAAATTTGGTTGGCCATTCTCGTCCAAGGGTCTGCCATGTTCAGGATCTCCCATAAATCAGACCATATCAAAAGGGAAGTTAGGGAATGGAGTAAATCTTCCTTTGGAGATATTTTCAAATAGAAGAAGGAGATTGGCTTAAAGCTTGAGAATATCTAAAAATTGATTGTTGCGAGTGAATTTTACCAGTATTTACATGACGATGAGGAATAAATCTACTAGAAGCAATGATCAAGAATCCAATGGCTGGAAGAGGGAGATAAGAATTCTTCTTTTTTTCACAAGACCTCTAGTAGGCATAAGAAGAGGAACACAATCAAATCCTTTGTTGATGATAACAATGAGGAAGTTACAGATGATGTAAGAATTGGGGAGATTGCCTCTCAATTCTTTAACCACCTATATGCTAGCAATGATGGGAATTAATTTATTGAGGTGCAAGACAAACTCCTCTCCCACCTCCCCAATGTCACTGAGGATGCTGACAATAGGATGCTTCTAAACCCAGTCTCAAAGGAAGAAGTGAAGGAGGAAGTATTTTCCATGGGTTCTTATAAGGCCCCAGGGCTGGATGGTTTTCCACCCTCTTTTTTCCAAGAATTCCAGGAGGTGGTCCGCTATGATATTACTAAACCTACCAAGGATTTCTTCGGGTCTGGGAAGCTCCTTGAAAAGTTTAAATAACACCTACATTATACTTGTCCCGAAGTTCCAAGACCACCAAAAGCATGGCTGACTTCAGGTCGATTAGCCTCTACAATACCATTTATGATATATTTTACAAGGTGTGTGTTAATAGACTCAAGCCCCTTATGGAAGAACTCATCGGCCCTTGTTAGCATAGATTTGTTCTTGGCCATCAGATATTGGATGTTGCCATTACTACACATGAAATTATCCATTCCATGGATCGTAGTAGGTGCATAGATATGGATTTTAAACTGGATATTTCAAAATATTATGACAAAGTCAATTGGCAATTCCTCTACTCTATTTTACTTAATCTAGGCTTTAATCATAGAGTTATTGGGATAATATGTGAATCCATTGAGACTAATCATTTCTCAGTCTTAGTGAATGGGTCTCCCTGGGGATTCTTTAAGGCTGAGAAGGGATTAGATAGGGAGACCCTTTGTCCCCTTACCTGTTTATTATGGTTGTTGAGGCCCTCTGCAAAAATTTACAACATCTTGTAAGAATGGGAAGGATTCAAGGTATTAAAGTTGCCTGCAATCTTCCTCCTTCAAACTTGCAGTAGTTTGTTGATGATACCTTCTGATGAGTCCAATTATTGCCTCAATTGTGTTATGATCTTTATATTTTGTTGATACTCTGACAAACATTTCCAAGACATTTTATGACTTATACTTATGTGAACCTATGCCAAGTACAACTAAAGCCACAAGATCTATGGGTAGCTTGAGTGATATGTTTTGCTGACTATTATAAATATAATGTAGTACTTCATATAATTATTTCAAGCTGTGTTCTAACATTTAAGTAGGAGTTGAAAATGTTGACTTGCATATGTGTACCGAATGTTACTAACCTTTCAGGTAAACACAGAGTGGTATGAAGAGTGGTACATCTGCATTAAAGAAGGAGTGTTAGAAGACCAACCATGGCGGGAGAATCTAGCACAATTCTGATGGATATGCCGAGCTTTGAAGGAGCTAATGTTCCAGAGAATATAGGGAATTAGTCTTGCTATATTTCCTCAGAACTGTTATTCTGTTGTAAACAGTAATTCTATTATGTCGTGGTTGTTTTATCTCCTCCATAATTGGTGAGGTTTAATGAGACTTTTTCTGTTATGTTTTCAATAAGCGTCAATCCTTGATATAAAGGAATTTTGACTGATTTAGTAGGTAATGAGAAAAAGATAGAATTATGTATTCAGTATAGTGGAAGTTGCTATGTTTTGTTCTTCATGAGTTATTCAGTTGTTATGTAACCAGTTAAGAAGGATTTAATGGAAGAGTGATTTTGGATTATTTCTTGTGTTGAGTAGTTAACAGAAGCCAACCAAGGGGGCCCACTTGGAAGGTGGATTAGATTAAGTTAGAATAGATTTGCTTCCTATACTTTTCCTATTTTCAAATAGAGTTACTATTTTAGTCCTGCAACATTTGTAGAGACCGGTATAGTGAATGGTTTAAGTTGTTAGACAGGCTTAGATTCATTTCATAATTTTTCTGCAGTAATTCCATTCAATAGTCAAGTGTGTTTACTTTCCTACAACAATGGCATAGATTCATTTTATGCATTTTATCTTCTTGCAACATAGTTGTTATGACTCCTAAAGGAACTTAGTGCACAAACTGTTATGTCCCATTTCAAGTGTATGTCCCTGGGTTGACAATCTAAATGCATTTCATGATGGGGATAGGTAATTTTTAGCATAGATATATTACCCTTAAGAGAGACAATGGCATGCTTATCTATACCTATTGTGAGACTATTCATTTTTGGCACCATTGCCGGGGATGGTGTCAAACTAGGAACCTTAATGAGTCACTTATTTTTCAGATTAGTTTCCTATTTTTAGTCAATACCAAGAAGTTGTGAGCTTGCTTCACAAGTCATCAACTTACTTGCATGCATCGAAGAAGGTGAGATTTTCATGGTAGATTTCTTCCAAAAGAACCTATTAAATAGAAAGAAGAGTTTGAAGAACTTGAGTTACCATTTCTTGACGCCAGTCTTGAGTTTGTTGCATCATCTTCAATAGAAGAAGAAGAAACCCAAGAAACATTTGACCTCCATCCTTTTGCAGAAATATTAGCCAATTTTCATAATAATCCTACTCCAGGACCGCCTGTTGCTCAAAACCCTCTAGTCAACAATACTTTCCAGCCACAGTTTCAATATCCAACACCTCCAGTAATGGCAGCTCCTACATTTCCATTTCCAATTCCAAGTCTTATTAACAATCCTAACCTCAAGAACATACTTGCTTCAGCACTTCCAAAGTTCTATGGCCTTGTTACGGAGAATCCTAACACCTTTTTGTTTGAGTTTGACATACTATGTCAAAGTTTTGACTATAATACTGACAGTCATAAGCTTAAGTTGTTCCAAGGAACATTGAAGGAGTCATCTCTCAGATGGTTCATGGGCTTAGGAGTGAATGCAATAGCTGATTGGGATGGAATGAGAGATTTGTTTCTAAGAAAGTATAAAGAATATTGCAAGGGAAGTGATTCAAAAGGAGATGACATCTTCTGTATGTCACAAAGGGAAGATGAGACATTAGAGGACTACATATCTTTCTTCTTATTTAATTTACAAAAGAACCTACAACATGCATTGCAGGAGGATTCACAGAAGCTGATTTTTCTAAGAGGAGTGAATGAAAATTGTCTTGAAGCTCTGAACCTCATGGCTGGAGGTGATATATGTTAGTCTTCCTGGGATGACCTTCAAAAGATTTGTATGAACTATTCTAGAGCAGCAGTCAAGAAAGGAAGGGGATTTTGGTCAACGGTGGCTAAAGGAAGTGGCTTTGGTATTTCAAAGATGGAGATTTCAAAATTGTTGTTAGACTTCAAGCAAGACATCATAAATGATGTCGCTACACACCTAGACACGATGACCGCTAAGAAGAAACATGTAGACGTAGAGGCACAGCTGGATGAGTACTATCCTCATTGCCGCAAACAAAAGAAGGATTGTCAGTGCAAATTGGTCACAAACCTGGAGAATCAGCATCTTCCAACTGAATACTTGAAGATAGGAGAGGACGAGAAAGTATTCTTTGTTGCTCAACGTCAGCCATGGGCCACAAGACAAGGTATGCCTCAAGACCCATTACAAATTTTAATTCCTTATAATAGTCAGTGGAAAAAATGGAATGTCCAAATTCCTCCATAGTATAATCAACCCACCTAGAATAATGCTTGGCCAAATAATCAACAGAATCAATGGTATCCTCCACAGCAACCCCAATGGTCACAATTTCCAAACCAATGGCAACAACCACAAGGAAATTGGCAGCTCACTAACCAGTGGAGAGGACCTCAGCAATGGCCTAATCCAAATCCTGGATATCCACCTCTACCACCTCCAACAAATATGTCTGCAATAATGCCGCCACCTGCAAATACAAATCCTCAAAGGAAGACGCAATTACCTGCTCAACCTCGACCAAATCCCAACAGTCAACAACCACAACAGCAAATGTATGCTATTGATGCTCAGCAGTACCCTACCTATGCACTTGATATAGCTGATATACACCTAAGATCAGGTACTACCTTGCCAACACCTGAACCACCCCTTATCACTGAAGTGCCAAACCTTCCTGCAGCATCAGTACCGATTCCAGAGAATGATTTTCCAAAAACTGTTGCATCAGAAAATGTTTCCAACTCAGCTAATGCTCATACATCAGTTAAACCACCTTTTCCTCAGAGGGTCACCATGGACAAGCCCATACCAAAAGAAGACCAACATTTTGATATCATTGACCAGCTTAAGAACATTCATGTCCAGATTCCCCTGTTTCAAGCAATAAAAGATGTTCCAGTTTATGAAAAAGCAATAAAAGAAGCTTGTCTTAAAAATCCTGGGAGAAAGAAAAAGGATCCTACAATAGTTCATGTTATAGGACAATTGGCTGATATCATGCTAGGAAAACTGGTAATTCCAAAATATTCAGATCCAGGGAGTCTAGTTGTGAATATCATCATTAATGGCCAGTCTATCAAAAATGCATTAATAAACTTAGGTGCTGCCATTAATGTAATGACAAAGGATACTATGAATAAACTGAGCATTGAAGGGTTGAGAGCTACTCCAACAATATTGCAATTAGCAGATAGCTCTACTGTTACCCCTGATGGAATGATAGAAGACATAATAGTTGCCTTAGATTCTTGGGAGTACCCTGCTGATTTCATGATCCTCTCACCAAAGGTCAATCACTAATACATTTGGGGTGAAATTGCGACGGCCATTTGCGACGGCAGGCAAATGTCATGCGGTTTTGCCCTTTTTTTTTCAAATATAGCCCGACACCGTCGCAATTTGCGACGACAATACATTTGTCACTGTCGCAATTGCGACGTTGTCGGGATATAAGCGCAAAATTAAAAAAGAACATTGTCATGTGTGTTTTCAACAGCGCCGTAACCCTTCGCGAAATCACATCAGGATATAAGGGCAAACAAAATAAGAACGTTGTCATTTGTGTTTTCAACAGCGTCGTAACCCTCCGCGAAATCACATCGGGATATAAGGGCAAAAAAAACAAGAACGTTGTCATTTGTGTTTTCAACAGCGCCGTAACCCTCCGCGAAATCACAGCTACAATTTCTGAGTACGTTGGGTTTATTTTTCTTTTGTCATTATTATGTAATCTGGTATTCAGCTGTTAGAGAGCTAAAATACCCAGAAATGAGGACATATCTATGTTGAATTTATTGTTAGCGGCTTTGGTTATTTAGAAGTTTAATTTTATTTGTTCATCTTTCAAGCACAAATGTTTTGTGGACCGTAACGTCTTCATTGTTTCGGGTATGCAGTGAAACAACCCTAACTTGCAATTGCGATGTTGTTGGGATATAAGGGCAAAAAAAAAAAGGAACGTTGTCATTTGTGTTTTCAACAGCACCGTAACCCTCCGCGAAATCACATCGGGATATAAGGGCAAAAAAAACAAGAACGTTGTCATTTGTGTTTTCAACAGCGCCGAGAGAGATTCCCTCCGCGAAATCACAGCTACAATTTCTGAGTACGTTGGGTTTATTTTTCTTTTGTCATTATTATGTAATCTGGTATTCAGCTGTTAGAGAGCTAAAATACCCAGAAATGAGGACATATCTGTGTTGAATTTATTGTTAGCGGCTTTGGTTATTTAGAAGTTTAATTTTATTTGTTCATCTTTCAAGCACAAATGTTTTGTGGACTGTAATGTCTTCATTGTTTCGGGTATGCAATGAAACAGCCCTAACTTGTGACTACCTTCACGGTACTTGTGTACATTATCATGTTGTCTTTACAGTGACTGTCCTCATTCAAGTGGCAATTACACAAGGGACAGTCACTGTGAGATGTCCTCATTTGTGACAAGGACAGTCACACTTAGGACATCTCATAGTGATATTCCCTTGTGTAATTTCCACTTGAATGTATTGCTATTGAACCACATTAATGCTTTTCCTCTTCAACAAATGAGGACAGTCACTGTAAAGACAACATGATAATGTACACAATTACCAAAAAATGATCTTGTTAATTGATGTAACACTTTGTCTTGCTCACTCCCTATCCTTCACTAGGGTCTCTTTAGGCCAATGTTTTGACTTGATAGGGTACTTAACTATCCCTACACTCTTTAGGTATCTCTACCCAAGATCCCACTCCTTCAACTAGTGCACACCAACAAGAAATACAACGAACTCTGCTCAATACCAATCTAGCTACTAGGACACTCCTAGTCTTGTCTTCACAAATTGAAACACATTCAACTAGAACTTTACTCCATGGAGAGGCTGGCCACTAGGACCTCTATTGGTTTCAATATTACTCCTTCACCTATACTTTTCATCAGTACTTCAATCCGGTTCATCAAACCATGCCAATTGCACCCAAAAATAGGCTGCTAGCAATTAGGCCTTTGTCAAGCCTTTTTGTTTATATTAAGCCACCTAAAGGGCTTAGGATTCAGATGCCCTTTATTGAGAACTCCAAGATATCTAAGGTCTTCTCCTCCTAGATTTTTTGTACACCAACTGCTACAGCCATGCCTGAAAACAAGTATTTTGACACAACTTGGACAGTCTGACTAAGAGTTTGTTTTCTTAGCAGCCAAAGAAACTCACCCAATCTTCTAATTTGACTTGGGGCTTCTTTAGATGTGTGTCTACCTCTCCATGAGATTTTAGTTGAAGCAACCAATGCATTCAACTTGTTGTAATCTTCTTGTAATGATTTGTCATCCCTAACTGTGTTCAACTGACTCACCTAGGACATCATTGCAAACATAGAAAATGAGCTTCCCAGGGCCCCTCCTTCCAAACATATAGTACATGGAGTCTCCTCACCCATTCCAAGAGCCCGTACAAAATTGACAATGGAATGATGAGCTAAGACTCCATTTGTTCAACCTGCCTGGTTCAAACCAATGATAGGGTACTTAACAAAAGAATTAACAAACTAGTTGGAATGCTTCAAAACTCAAAAAAAACACAACACAGAATAAAAAAACAACTTGTACTAACTTTTCCAATAGACACTGCGAGCTATCTAATCCATTAATCAACTGAAAACAAAGAAACAAAAAAACTCAAGAATTCACTAAAACCGTGTTACTCTACAAATCTTCTTAATTCCAAATGTTTTTCCCCCCAACCTTTTGCACAGATCGATGGAGGCCTCTTATAGTTGATCTGATGCCTAATTCAATGGTTTCATATAGTTACATAACCATCTTACTCGAAAATGCTCCCTTGCACAAATGTTGTCAATGTTGTGAATGACAACATTGACAACTTGTTACAACCTTTGGGATTTTGGTTCAAAACTTATTGTTCAAACACCATAAGACCCTAACCATGACTTAGTTAGGCTATTTAGACCTCACATAGGCCACTTCTACACTTCTTTGCCCAATTTGACCCCTAAATGCTTCATTCCCACTTTTGCCACAATATTGGTAACTTGGGTACAAATTGGCACTTGCCTTCACAAAGGTCACACATGAGGACATCTCACAGTGATCGATTGTCCCTTGTGTAATTGCCACTTGAATGTATTGCTATTGAGCCACATTAATGCTTTTCTTCTTCAACAAATGAGGACAGTCACTCTAAAGACAACATGATAATGTACACTCACTGTAAGGACAGTCACAAATGAGGACATCTCACAGTGACTGTCCCTTGTGTAATTGCCGCTTGAATGTATTGCTATTGAACCACATTAATGCTTTTCTTCTTCAACAAATGAGGACAGTCACTCTAAAGACAACATGATAATGTACACTCACTGTAAGGATAGTCACAAATGAGGACATCTCACAGTGACTGTCCCTTGTGTAATTGCTGCTTGAATTACACAAGGGACAGTCATTGTGAGATGTCCTCATTTGTGACAAGGACAGTCACACATGAGGACATCTCACAGTGATTGTCCCTTGTGTAATTGCCACTTGAATGTATTGCTATTCAACCACATTAATGCTTTTCTTCTTCAACAAATGAGGACAGTCACTCTAAAGACAACATGATAATGTACACTCACTGTAAGGACAGTCACAAATGAGGACATCTCACAGTGATTGTCCCTTGTGTAATTTCCGCTTGAATTACATAAGGGACAGTCATTGTGAGATGTCCTCATTTGTGACAAGGATAGTCACACATGAGGACATCTCACAGTGATTGTCCCTTGTGTAATTGTCACTTGAATGTATTGCTATTGAACCACATTAATGCTTTTCTTCTTCAACAAATGAGGACAGTCACTCTAAAGACAACATGATAATGTACACTCACTGTAAGGACAGTCACAAATGAGGACATCTCACAGTGACTGTCCCTTGTGTAATTGCCGCTTGAATTACACAAGGGACAGTCATTGTGAGATGTCCTCATTTGTGACAAGGACACACATGAGGACATCTCACAGTGATTGTCTGTAATGTCCCCTTTTTGGCTAACTTGGAAAACAGGAACAATTACTCCACTTCTCAGACTTACTCTATCAGATACTTACAATTAAACTAAGTAATGGAGGTTACTTAAGATATCAACTGCTATTTCAGATTCAATCACAATATGTGTGCAAGATGATATTGATACCAATATGTTTAATAGCACTGTCGGATATAATGATATGAAATATGCTATGAATATGATGTTTCCTATCACTTATAGTGATAGTATAATGATGGTATGTCTGATATAAACAATATCGATATACAATCAATAAGTATTGCTTACAGCAATGTATTTGATGTGTCTGATATGATGATGTAATTATGCAAATGTGTAATATCGCTATGAGTGATATGTTGCTATTTCAGATTCTGAATTATATGCTTGCAACTTCAAATATTGATGCTGTTTCTGACTATCCTTTCTATCTGTGCAATCATGGTGTTGTCTCTGATCTGCAATGATAAACTTGAAACCAAACTGCCAAAGGCAGATGCTCTATTGAGTATATCCAAATATGGATAAGTAAATAAAGTTCTAATGATGCCTTGAGTGACTGACGAGAATGCATTCTTATATTGTCTTTAACAAATGAAGAGATGCTATGAATGAGACGTGTCTTGTTTCTTCCTCCATGTCCCTTTGTTAATCACACCTTTCCATAATCCGACAGTTCACATAATATTATTTCATTATTTTCTGATCATAGATAACTCCCAGATTGACTCAATATCAAATCTTTTTATGAAGGTAATCTTCCCTAATTGGTAGTGCAACCAGTAGTTAACATCCATTGTGTTTGTATTAGTTTGGTCTAACTATCATTAGTATTTAGTCAATCGATATTAACTCTTGCCTTATCCCATATTGTTATGATGATATCCAATCTTTCTACTCTGATATAAGTCGATATCATTTTCTGATAATTGTCCATTTATTGGTTGATTGCTGGTAATGGAGTTTGATCTTCAAATTGACTTCCATTCCTGTTAATACTTAAGGATACATTGTACTTATTATCCATGACTGATGCCTCATTCATCAATAGCTTGTGATATAATCACTGATGCTTTTGTGTTTCTACAAGATGTGGTTTATCTCAGACAATCGATAATCTTTCAATCCTTTAGTCGATATCCTCCTATGTGGTGTCTATTGATATAGATAGTAGAATTCAATCTAGTTTATGTTATTGTCATGATAACATAGGAAGTGATGGTGCATATTTGCTAGCGGGTCTTCATGTTTGATATTGCTTTATCGGTATGTCATTGTCTAAACTTGTGCAATTAATGATTATTTATAATATATGAATGGTTATCCTTCTTGCTTATCAATACATCTTCTGAAACACATAGCGACCTATCCCTTATTCATATCATGTTGATCTTGACTTCATAGTATTTGGTTCATTAATCATCCTCTCATGGTATCGATGTGTAATGACTAGTGATTGTTGTATCACTTCTTCATTCCTCATCGTGATAGATAATGCAGATGTATATCGATTACAGATATTCGATATTTCTTTAAATGTTATTATTATTATTATTATTATTAATGTTATTGTTATTATTAAATATTATAATTAATGATGTTAGTAATATTAATAATATTATAATAAATATTATTATAGTGATAACATATTGTTTTATATTGAGAGGTTTATTAATATTATTTATATATTAAAATTATTATATCAATAATTGATTTAATATTATTACTTAATATATTATTATAATATAATATATATAATTTATTAATAATTATTTATTATTAATTTATATTATAATTATAATCATAATTATATTATTTATTAATATTTTAATATTATTTAATTAACATATTACTTATTATGCTAACTATATATTATTATTATCTTTTGATAATAATTATATATTATTGTTATATACCGTTAATAATAGATTATTATATATCATCTAATCATTTTATTATTATACTAAGTTCAATATGTCACGGCTCATGACATTGTCCCTTGTGTAATTGCCACTTGAATGTATTGCTATTGAACCACATTAATGCTTTTCTTCTTCAACAAATGAGGACAGTCACTCTAAAGACAACATGATAATGTACACTCATTGTAAGGACAGTCACAAATGAGGACATCTCACAGTGACTGTCCCTTGTGTAATTGCCACTTGAATTACACAAGGGACAGTCATTGTGAGATGTCCTCATTTGTGACAAGGACAGTCACACATGAGGACATCTCACAGTGATTGTCCCTTGTGTAATTGCCACTTGAATGTATTGCTATTCAACCACATTAATGCTTTTCTTCTTCAACAAATGAGGACAGTCACTCTAAAGACACCACGATAATGTACACTCACTGTAAGGACAGTCACAAATGAGGACATCTCATAGTGACTGTCCCTTGTGTAATTGCCACTTGAATGTATTGCTATTCAGCCACATTAATGCTTTTCTTCTTCAACAAATGAGGATAGTCACTCTAAGGACAACATGATAATGTACACTCACTGTAAGTGTACATTATCATGTTGTATTACAAATGGACCTTATGTTGGTCGGGATATAAGTGCAAAAAAAAAAGGAATGTTGTCATTTGTGTTTTCAACAGCGCCGAGAGAGATTCCCTCCACGAAATCAAGCGGGTTATCATTTGTGTTTTGAACAAAGCGGGTTGTCATTTGTGTTTTGAACAGCACCGAGAGAGATTCCCTCCGCGAAATCAAGCGGGTTGTCATTTATGTTTTCAACAGCGCTGAGAGAGATTCCCTCCGCAAAATCACAGCTACAATTTCTGAGTATGTTGGGTTTATTTTTCTTTTGTCATTATTATTTAATCTGGTATTCAGCTGTTAGAGAGCTAAAATACCCAGAAATGAGGACATATCTGTGTTGAATTTATTGTTAGCGGCTTTGGTTATTTAGAATGCTTCCCCACAATACTTAATTACACAAGGGACAGTCACTGTGAGATGTCCTCATTTGTGACAAGGACAGTCACACATGAGGACATCTCACAGTGACTGTCCCTTGTGTAATTGCCACTTGAATGTATTGCTATTCAACCACATTTATGGGCCCATTTGGACCACGACACACAGTAGCATCTACAGAGAAGAATATCCCAGGTGTAACAAGTTGTAAGAATATACCAACAGTTCTAAGAAGTTCCCTAGCACGTAGTAGCATCTACAGAGAAGAATATACAACATGAGGGAAGCCACTGTAAAGACAACATGATAATGTACACTCATTGTATGTGTACATTATCATGTTGTCTTTACAGTGACTGACCTCATTCAAGTGGCAATTACACAAGGGATAGTCACTGTGAGATGTCCTCATTTGTGACAAGGACAGTCACACATGAGGATATCTCACAGTGACTGTCCCTTGTGTAAGCCACTTGAATGTATTGCTATTCAACCACATTTATGGGCCCGTTTGGACCACGGCACATAGTAGCATCTACAGAGAAGAATATCCCAGGTGTAACAAGTTGTAAGAATATACCAACAGTTCTAAGAAGTTCCCTAGCACATAGTAGCATCTTCTAATTGTCTATACCACTTCACAAGGTATTGTTTGCACACATTGTTTTTGGTTCTTTTGATGACCCTTGTTTTGAAATTGCTATTAGGCCTTGTAGCTTATATGTTTTGATTGCTGGAGAGCTTCTAAAGCTAAGCAAGAAGACCATTGCACGAGTTATAGCCGTGCGCTCAGGTTTGAAAATTGTATATTTTTTAATCTAATGTATATTTTAACTAGACTTTTAGCTTATTTTTGTTGTATATTTTAATCTAAAGGGTATCATGGATGTGAACTTGAAAGAATTTTGTACTTAGTTCTTATGGAGAGAATAGTAGTAGTTTACGGTCTAATATCAAATAGAGTTTTCCAATTACAGAAAGTTAATGAATTCTAATAGCTTATATGTTTTGATTGCTGGAGAGCTTCTAGAGCTAAGCAAGAAGACCATTGCACGAGTTATAGCCGCGCGCTCAGGTTTGAAAATTGTATATATTTTAATCTAATGTATATTTTAATCCTTTTGTCATGTCATGTAATATGTCTTGCCTTGTAGCTTATATGTTTTGAAATTGCTGTTAGGCCTTGTAGCTTATATGTTTTGATTGCTAGAGAGCTTCTAGAGCTAAGCAAGAAGACCATTGCACTAGTCGTAGCCGCGCGCTCAGGCATGAAAATTGTATATTTTTTAATCTAATGTATATTTTAACTAGACTTTTAAAATATTAAAGGATTTAACTAGGTCTAAGAAGATTTGTGTACTTTTGACAATTTTGCTTAGTCACTGAAAGTTGTAGACCGAAGTTTTCATAGCCCAATTTTTGCTTCCTGCGAAGAACGATCATGTCAGATAATATAAGTGAAGAACAAAATAGAGAGACAATCGCTAGATTGTGGTCTAACTTGAAAAGAAAAGGTGATGGAAAATGTTATTGTCCCTGCAAAATTTGTAAGGGCTTAAACCGTAGAAGATTGCTAATCAAAACAGTTAAGAGACATTGTAGGGAGAATGGTCACATTGAAGGGGGGCATGACTATCATCCACTGGTAAGTTGTTCATTATATCATTTTAACAATTTATATACATATGAAATCACTTGATGATGAGTTTAAGATCATGGTTTATTTATGTTAATCAATTTTATATAGGTTGATCTCCCCAGGGAAGTACATGATATGGAGGAACATGGGGGTGCGAATATCCAAGGTGAAGATAATGATCCCATGGAAGATGACGATCATGCGCCAGAAAACACAATTGAAGATGATGGTATAAATACATTGATCCATGACACATTTAGTCCAAGCGGATCTGATCATGATGATGATGATAGCCTTGATGTACCTCTACTTGAGAAGGCATACGAGCCCCTATACAAAGACTCCCAAACAACTCTTCTCTCTGCTGTATTGTTGTTGTTGAACTTGAAGGTTATGAATGGTTTATCCAACATAACAATGTCACGTATGTTAAGGTATGTCATATATGTCTTTATAGTTAACAAAGGGTGAATAATGTACCACTAATATTGTTTATATTAACAACTTATATTTTTTGCTGTAGATTGATAGGCGAGTTTTTGTTACCACCATCAAATATTCTACCTCGCTCATATCGAGAATTATCTGCTATTATGAAAGATATTGGAATGGAGTATCAAGCAATACATGCTTGTCCCAATGATCATATTATATATTATAAAGAACATGAATTTGCAACACAATGCCCTGTATGTCATACGAGTAGATATCGAACAGATCGAATAACAAAAAAGGTGCCTCACAAGGTTCTTCGTTACATCCCCATTATTCCACGGATGCGACAATTATTCAGGTGTACTAGCTTGGCACAATTTATGGATTACCGTGCACGCAATAGAAGTCGAGATGACATTATTCGAATCCCTGCGGATGGTTCGGCATTTATGCACATAGAGGAAAAGTGGCAACACTTCAAAGAAGAACCTCGTAATCTCAGGCTTTCATTGGCAGCGGATGGTGTCAATCCATTTGGAGAGATGAGATCTGTTTGCTCGGTGTGGCCTGTTTTTGTTATCAACAATAACATTCCTCCGTGGATGTCAATAAAGAGGGAGCACATTATGTTGGCAATGATTGTTCCAGGTATTTTATCATTTGATAGTTATTAATTTACATGTACTTACAAATCTTACAGTAAAATGGTCACAATAATTATGTAATGTTACTGTTCATTCAAGTAGGTAAATATCAAGTTAAAGATATGAATGTATATATTGAGCCTCTTATTGACGAGTTGGTGGAGTTATGGAACGGTGTCACTATGTATGACGTGTCTAGACCAATAGGACAAAGAAAATTTCAATTCCATGCAATACTTGTATGGACAATACATGATGCCCCAGGGCTAACACATTTTTGTGGTATGTTATAGTGAATTCAAGTTGCGCATGATAATTCTAATTATAAAAATCAACATATTTAATAATCCAATTATATCATTATCTTGTAGGTCTTCAAACAAAGGGAAAATTTGCATGTCCAGTTTGTGGTCCAAAGATGAAATCTCGTCATTCAAAAAGTTTAGGAAAGCATGTGTTTGATGAGTACAGACACTTCCTCCACAGGAATCATAAGTATCGAAGTATGAAAAAACATCTTTTCAATGGGAAAGAAGAGACTACATCAAAGCCACGAAGAATGACACCTCGCCTATGGAAGTTGGAATATAATAGAATTAATTGTCGAGGTAATGTTGTTCCACTTAATGGTTTATGTTTGTAATTTATATATTTCTATTGTGATTTTTGTTTACTAATTATGTAATTGATGATCGTGAAGGTCGTCAAGGCACTACTGACAACCTTCCAAAGGGACTAAAAAGCTATCCCAGACAATTTAGTAGGTTGCCCTACTACGAGGACCTACAAATTGTGCATTTGTTTGATCTTATGCATGTTGGAAAGAATATAACAAAGACATTGTTGAAAATACTGGATGGAAGGCGTGACAAAGAAAAAATTGTCAAAATTTGTAATGACATTCATTCATCCAATCATGCACTGAAGAATTTCATTCACTCAAATAGCAATAGAGATCAGATTAATATAAGTGCCCTTCCTTGGTTATTAACGGAGCAGCAAAGTGATGCCATAAAAGAAGTCATACGAAAAATTTGATTTCCCACAGGATTTGCTGGGAACATAAGCAATCTCATATCAAAGAAAAGTGAATTTGGGCCAGGGCTCAAAATGCATGATTGGCATACTTTCATCAAGGTAAGTTATGTTCTTCTGTATTTACAATATATTCATAAACTACATGTACTATTCATTATGTTATGTTAGAAAATAATGAAATGATTGGTTTATAATTACTGCAGTACGTGCTACCTCTATCTCTCCCAGAGCACTTCAACAATAACATCAAACAAGTGATATATGATCTTGGAAAATACATGAGGTAAGCAGTAATATCTGTTCAATTTGTTGTATATATTTATTATATTCGCGATTTGTTTTTCTTGCTATGTAATCTATTGTATATTATTTTGTAAAGTCTCGTATTTATATATTTTTTGTGACTTGAATCTCTTAATGTAGGTGGTTGTCATCTAAAGAAATTCATAAAGAAGATATAAACTATTGGAAGAGAAGAATTCCTCATTTATTGTGTGAAATGCAAAAGTGTCTACCTCTAACTTTTTTCAATGCACAAGAACACTACCTCATACACCAAGTTGAGGAGATTGAATTGTGTGGACCTGCACACACTAGGTCAATGTGGATGGTTGAGAGGCACTTGAAATCTTTGAAGGCTTTGGTTCGACAAAGAGCACATCCTGAGGGTTCTATGGTAGAGGGATACATGGTATACCAGACTATGGTGTACATTACTGAATATCTTCCTAAGTTTGCTTCAAATATCCATGTAGATCGCATTTGGGATCTCGAACCTTTTAAAAAATTCAAAGGGGAGTACTTGATGGGGAAAGGTAGATTGAGGAAAGTGACAGGTAATAAATTATAAGATGTTATTGTAATAAATTATTTCTTAATCTTCAAAATAAATCGGTTGTAAGTCGTCTATTTTTTTTTTGTACAGTTGCTCAAGAGTGGGATGCACTACATTTGTATATTGCAAACAATCTTGATTGGATGACGGTATGGATTGAACGATGTCAACATTCTGGTCACACATTAACATGGGAAGGTGTATCTTCATTGGTTAAAGAAGCTCATCGTAATGGAGATTCTAATGTTACGCAAAAGGAAATAGATTTAGCATATGGTTTAAGAGATTTCCAAGTACGTACAAAATTATTAATCACCCGTATGTTTATCAACTCATGATATAATAATTTTGACATGTTTCACATATTATTGCAGGTTAAACACCACAAGGGTATGTTCTGTAATGGTCAAAAATTTCGCGTCAAAGTGTTGGATGACACGAAGAAAACTTGTGATTCTGGAATAACTGCAGTCTTTCAAGTGACTAATATTTCATCTAGAAATGACTTAGATCCTCAAGAGTCTAAAAATCAATACTATGGCATTTTGGATGATATACTTGAGTGCGACTTTAGTTCCTTCAAATTAGTACTCTTCGTTGTCAAATGGTACAGGCTACGACTTAATCCAAATGATCCTAATAGAACTGTTATTGAACATGATAATGGATTTACAATGGTTAATACAAGGTCGTTTGAGCCAGTTGGGGATGAGCCCTATGTTCTTCCAAGCCAATGTGAGCAGGTATTTTACTCAGAGGTTTCACATAAACCGGGTTGGTCATTTGTTGTTAGACATGAACCGAGAGGAAGGCCGATAAAGTATAATGCGATGGAAGAAGAAGATACCGAAGAAGTAGAAGATGATGTAGATGATGATCACGATCGACAATTATTGGATGATGTTCCTGAGACAAATTTTCATGAAGAAGAAGAAGAAGATGATGCTGCTACTGATGATGATGATGAAGATGATGTTGATGTTGATGATGATGATGTTGATGATGACGACAACGACGACAATGACGAGGACGAGGACGATGATGATGACAATGATGACGAGGATGATGATGATGATGATGATGATGATGATGATGATGATGATGATGATGATGATGATGAAATTTAAAGGTATGCCATCAATCCTTAATGTATTTAATATTCATTTCTTGATAGAAATATATTTGTCTTAAATGGTTACATAGTTTATTCATTATCTATTTAAAAGCTATAAGTGTTATAATGTGTACGTTTTAATGTTTTTAATTTTTATGTGATGCTTATGATGGATGTGATTATGATTATGATGTGATTATGCTCACGATAATTGAATTACATTTGCAAGAAATTGAACCCCTTTCAAGAGCATCCCGCACAGTCTCATGGATCGACAGGTATAAGTCAATACACCTTATAGAAAGTCTATTTAATACACTTATCAATAGTAAGATTGATGTCTTCTAAGATCTCTCCCATTTGCAGGTACCAGCAAATAGGTATTTGTCAGAAGTGTCTTCCTCGAGTGAGGGAAATATAGGAATAGAAGAGGAAAGTGAGACATGCAGTTTATCTAGAATAGGGAGATTAACTAGAGGTCAAAGGACTAGAAGGAAATTCAATAAACACATGAAATTTTTCCTTGCTTAAGGGGGGTCATGTTCTTATGATGATGAGATGAAAGGCGACATCGAGGTGCCCTTGAGGTACCAACATCTACAGAAACATTGGGTACCCAAGGAACTTCCTCCAATAAACACTGATTTTTGTGTTAATGAGAGGATATATCGCATAGCACCATCATCATTACATGGTTTGGGCCTATTTTCTATGGATGGCATAAAGGTGTCTTACAACAAAGTTTCTGAATTGATGGAGTATGTTGGACCATGTTACGATTACAAAAGTTGGATGCATATTGTTCAATATAAAAAAAGTATGCGTAGGTATGCACTCTCGGCAAATTATATACAATAGCAAGACAATAATCAAAGTAAAAGTGTGGCTATATACATTGATGGAAGGCCAAAAGCAACAGGGAATATTGTGGGTTTTATAAATAGTACACGACCTGGGTCAACTATAAAGCAATCCAATTGCATATTTGAGGCGCACGAGGGAAATCGTGTATTCATCTGTGCGATAAAATCAATACGTGCAGGGGAAGAGCTGCTTATTGATTACAATTTGAACCGCATAGATACAAACGAGGCTACTATCATGGGGGTGGTACATACTATTAAACCAACTTCTAATCAATGACTCCAACATACCATTTAGTTATTAAATTTTTGGCTAACATTTTTATACTTGATCTTTGACACAGGGGCACAATATGGAGCAACCGCCCGAAGGTGATGGTGACGATATTCCTAGCTCATCTACACATGAGCAGGTAAAACTCATTGTAATTGTGCAAACTAGATAGAAGCAAAATGTTATTTTTTTTAATGTTATTTTCTTCATTGTTTTGGAGTAATTTTGATAATACTAATACTATTGTTGTCACAGAGGGCCGGTGGTCGGAGAGAGGGAAAGCAACCTGCAGTCCCTCAGGAGTCCCCCCTTGTGGACCCTTTTTTTATTGATTTAGCAGAGACCGATGACCCGATTGGTTCCATTAAAAAGCTGCTAAAGAAAATTGGGAAAGAACTTCTACGTTTGGTATCCATACATCCTCAGACTCAGGAAATAAAAGACAGGGCAGCTGAGTTATTGCGCACTTCTGAAAACTTTAAAGTAAGTATTAATGAAATTTTTAATTATTACAAGAGTTCAATAATGGTTTTTATGTTATGCTCTTTTATGACATTAATTAAAATATGGATGCATTATCTTTACAGAGTTATTTGCGTAATTTTGAACCCCATTCCCATGATGAGGCCGGTATTGCAAGTGGTTCAGGTAGATCACATGTTCCATTCCCCACTTGTGTTTTCCACTGAATATATATAGGAATGATCATAATCATTGACAATACATGCTCGAACAATCTTTTTTTTAATGCTCTAACAATCTTGTCCATGCTAGTCCACGCGTTCTATATTTATGCATGCTCTAACAATTTTATTCTTCAGCTCCTTTCCATGATGATATGACAACGCCGCCTCCATCCAGGATAGCCACAAATGTCTTGCCGACTGCCATGTCAACAACACACAGCCTAAATGCACCAACTGTTGCACCATCTACTGGTACACAAATCCCTCTTTTTCTCTCTTTTGTTATGTGTTTAAGTGTTATGTGTTTACGATGTAGATCCCTTGATTGTGTTTGTGCCATGGGTGCTCTGCACCAATTTATTTCCCTTGAAGTATTATTTCTTGGAGGCATTTGATAATGGTTTTCATTTTTTGCAATAGGAGATGCAACAAGTCCCGATGCAACATCATTTCCTGGATGTTCCCGTGTTCCTAGTACGGGAACGGTGAAGGATTGCGTATTGATCATCAGCGACGATGAAGGCGTTCCCTTAAAAGTATCCAAACTTCCAGGTACTTTAAAGTTATTATTATTCTATAGTGATATAATAGTAATTTAGTTTTTGATCACTCTTCATCGACTAATGATCCCATGATTATTTTGTAGGGAATGATATTTTTTGGCGAAAACTTGGTGACGAGTGTTTGCGGATATTCAGGCCCACCATACGTACATGGTGGAACATCATATCCTAACTAAAACCCCTAACCACTATTTTGATTTCATATCATTGCTAGAATAGTTTTCCTTTTCATCAATTTCTTGAACTATATTAAAGGTAGCTTCTCTTCATTTATGAGTCTAACATGTTTTTTTTTACTTAAAAGGTGGAATAACCAAGATAAAAAGTTGAAGGATGATCTTGTACATAGTATGACCCAGCTTTTTGGACCTCGTGCATTCGAGAGAAACAAGCTCCTTGAAAGAGCTGGTTTATGTTTGAAGTATATTAGGGACCAGTACAGGAAATATTTAGAGGTTAACCCAAGGCACGAGCGTCCGCCCTGTGTTCTTGAGGCTGAGTGGCAGGGTTTGATTTTGGATGGAAAGTATAAAGCCGACATGAAAAAAGGAATTACGCCAGTAGAGAGTAGAGCAAGGTATGTGATACTTTTGAGAATGTAATTATGTACTAATTAACCTCTAAATTTTTCCTATACTGGTCTCTAACATATTTCAAACTTTTCATAGATTGCCTGACACATCAAAGGCAACAAAGGCAAGATTAGAAAAGCACGGGACACACAAGCTCAGCTCTGGTGGTTTTTCCAAACTTCAAGCATGAGTTGTAAGTATTAGTAAATGAAAACTTGTATCAATTTTTTTATATATTGCAAGGAAATTTTTTTTGATCAAACAATGCAAGTAAAATTCACCATACCAAGAAAAAATGTAGGGGTCAGAGTTCAATAGATGCCTCACAGAAGAGGACAAGAGAATTGGCTTCCAACAAGGCTATAGAGCCGTGGCTGAACGGCTACGAGCTGAAATCAGTGTGCAAGGTTCAAATAATGATGCATCTGAGCCACAGGTAAATAAGCTAAATGAAATTTATTTCAAATTGAATACTTTACCAATTAGTCTATTTGATGTTAAGTTCTAATATAAAGTGAGTATATCTGTTTTAAGAAAGCAATGATAACAATTTGTAGGATATTGGAATGCAGCCTGACAATCCTTCTACACAATCTATGCATAATGAAGGTTCGCATGATGTGCATCCTAGTGGTGGAGGTATACATTTGCTATTAAAATTTTTATATGTAATTACAATTGGTGTTTGGATTAATGTAACATTTTGTATAGCAACTGTAGAGGATCGAGGGGTCGGTGCTCATGAGCATGTTGAGGTTGAGTCTAGACAAAATGATGTGGCCAGATCAGGTAATTAAAGAGCGCCACAGTTATGTTCTTTAAAATAATTAAATACTTGTAACAATCATAATTAAATATTTTAAATTTAACTCTTTTATTTGTTATTGTAGAGGACCCCCCTTTGCAGCAGCATAGGAATTTGAGATCATCAAGAACAAAGAACAAAACAACTGATGAGGGGGGTATTGATGATAACACTGATGCTCCTCTTAGAGCTTACATAGAAAAAAAAATTAGAAAGAGAAAAAAGAAATGATTGTCATCTAAATACCTTAATTGATAATGACTGAATTTTATGTCTTAATGAATTTAATTATGTGCTAATGAATGTTCATGAATTATGTGTTTATTTTCATATTGATGAATGTTGTGTGTTAACGAATCTAATGTGTTAATGAATGTTATCATGTGATATTGATTGAATGTTACATTTTATTAATAATTGAAAGAATGAATGAATGTTAGATGTTAACGGGGAATGTAGAGTGATGTTAGGGGGAGGGGGGTGGGGCCAAATGAGCTTCCACCTTCATGTGGTTGGCCCTGTTTAGTAGAGAATATTAAACTATATTCTCGAAACAAAGTGAAGCTCAATAAGATACTAAATGAGTCAAAATGGTTATCAAGGTCCTCTATCCATAAGATACTTGTAGTCAAAATGGTTATTAATAAGATACTTGTAGTCAAAATGGTTATCTAGGTCCTCTATCCATTCCATAAGTTCTTCACCATTCAAACTTCCTCCATAACAAGGAATGTGCTCTAGGTTAGTCATGAAGCCTAGCATGGACTCTCTGTCAGATAGAGCCACTATTTCAGAGCCTTTTCTGTGCATTTCCTTCAAGCACTGTACAGTGTACGGATGTGAAAGGGAGGGCAGACCAGTGTGGAAGTTAGAGTATTTATATCTTATGCTTTGAGAGTTTATTTGGTAGATTCAAGACACCTTATATCAAAGTTATTCCTTTTTCTTATCTGTTGTTCTGTCAAACCCTCATTTTTTGGGTTATTGCATTCAAATGGCCTTAACTTGCAAATAAACCATAGGATATCCTCTGTTCTTTGTAAAATGCAAGTTAAGGGGGTTTATTTTCATATTTTAAAAGCTTTGGAATAGGATACTAAGCCAGAGAATTTCAAGAGCAAGCCCTAGGTCAAGAATCTCAATGTTCTTGACTAGGAGTTGATGGATTATGCAAGATCAGAGGGTAGCGGCAAGTAAAGGACCTCAAACCTTGTTGAATCTAGATCTTTAGAGCATGGTGGACATCTTCAAACTCTGATCTTGGTTTCATGCACCCATTTTCAATGCCTTGTTTTGGAACCCACACCCAAAGGCATGCATTAGGTCTACGGACTCAATAAGGACATTGATATGCTGGAGTGGAGTCAAGGTCTGGGAGTTGGAGGATTGTTAGAACATCAAAAAGGGTACTCAAAAAACATATAAGTTCATAAGGTCCTTTGTCAAATTGAAGAGTTATTGCTGCAGAATAGGTTTTGGAGACCTACTAGAGTCACTAGGTCTATTTGGACCCGTTTGGACCACGACACACAGTAGCATCTACAGAGAAGAAGTTTGGTATGCAATGGTCTTGAAACCTCCTGAGAAATTCTTGGTATGCATTTGTGTGGTGCAAAAGCTTCGTTGAAAGAGAAAAAGAAGAAAAGAATAGAAATGATTTTTTTTCTTTTTATGTCATATACTGTAACCAGCTACTTATAACTTGCAAAAATTATTATAACCATTTGAAATTGAAACTTAGTTTAATGTGAAACTGAGAACTGCTTTATTAGAGCTTTCTATGATTTAGATTCAGACATCAAGAACATTGTTTGCCTAATATTGTGATTAATGTTTATTTATTAATATCTCATACTGACAAACAATTGATAATTGTAGGGAAAACGTCATTGGGGGTCTTTGAGGATCCACCAGAAGCCAAGGAGAAAATGTATTCAAATGCTAAAGATGGTGTAACAGTCCTTACAGCTGTTGAACCTTGCTGTGTAGATCATCTCCGATTCTCCAAGTTCAACAGTACTGTGGTATTCCTTTGGATACTTCTAATGGTAAATTTCAGACATCAAGTTCTTTTCGTATGAAACTACTACATTTGTAATCTGTAGTTTTAAACTTTTAGTTTATAAATGTTCATCAGCTTTAGTTCGTATGCTGCCATTTCAAGTATGATTAATGAAGTTACCTTTATCACAGGATGAAAGTGAGCAGTCAGCATACTGGTACGGAGCTGGCAGCATTGATACGGTGACTAGGGCATCGTTTAATGGTGGTATTGTGTTTTCCCGTATTTAGGGCATCGGCCTTTTGAAGCATTGCCTTCATCTTTCTTAAGTCTGAGTTTTAAGTTTGTTTATCTCTCTCGGCGCTGTTGAAAATACAAATGACAACGTTCTTGTTTGTTTTGCCCTTATATCCCGATGTGATTTCGCGGAGGGTTACGGCGCTGTTGAAAACACAAATGAAAACATAAATCCCTTGTGTAATTGCCACTTGAAGGAGGACAGTCACTGTAAAGACAACATGATAATGTACACTTACAGCCCGTGTACATTATCATGTTGTCTTTAGAGTGACTATCCTCATTTGTTGAAGAAGAAAAGCATTAATGTGGCTGAATAGCAATACATTCAAGTGGCAATCACACAAGGGACAGTCACTGTGAGATGTCCTCATTTGTGACTGTCCTTACAGTGAGTGTACATTATCATGTTGTCTTTAGAGTGACTGTCCTCATTTGTTGAAGAAGAAAAGCATTAATGTGGTTCAATAGCAATACATTCAAGTGGCAATTACACAAGGGACAATCGATCACTGTGAGATGTCCTCATGTGTGACTATCCTTGTCACAAATGAGGACATCTCACAATGACTGTCCCTTGTGTAATTCAAGTGGCAATTACACAAGGGACAGTCACTGTGAGATGTCCTCATTTGTGACTGTCCTTACAATGAGTGTACATTATCATGTTGTCTTTAGAGTGACTGTCCTCATTTGTTGAAGAAGAAAAGCATTAATGTGGTTCAATAGCAATACATTCAAGTGGCAATTACACAAGGGACAATCGATCACTGTGAGATGTCCTCATGTGTGACTATCCTTGTCACAAATGAGGACATCTCACAATGACTATCCCTTCTGTAATTGCCACTTGAATGAGGACAGTCACTGTAAAGACAACATGATAATGTACACATACAATGAGTGTACATTATCATGTTGTCTTTACAGTGGCTGCCCTCATGTTGTATATTCTTCTCTGTAGATGCTACTATGTGCTAGGGAACTTCTTAGAACTGTTGGTATATTCTTACAACTTGTTACACCTGGGATATTCTTCTCTGTAGATGCTACTGTGTGCTGTGGTCCAAACGGGCCCATAAATGTGGTTGAATAGCAATACATTCAAGTGGCAATTACACAAGGGACAGTCACTGTGAGATGTCCTCATGTGTGACTGTCCTTGTCACAAATGAGGACATCTCACAGTGACTGTCCCTTGTGTAATTGCCACTTGAATGAGGACAGTCACTGTAAAGACAACATGATAATGTACACAAGTACCGTGAAGGTAGTTGCAAGTTACAGTTGTTTCATTGCATACCCGAAACAATGAAGATGTTACGGTCCACAAAACGTTTGTGCTTGAAAGATGAACAAATAAAATTAAACTTCTAAATAACCAAAGCCGCTAACAATAAATTCAACACAGATATGTCCTCATTTCTGGGTATTTTAGCTCTGTAACAGCTGAATACCAGATTACATAATAATGACAAAAGAAAAATAAACCCAATGTACTCAGAAATTGTAGCTGTGATTTCGCGGAGGGAATCTCTCTCGGCACTGTTGAAAATACAAATGACAACGTTTCTCTACATTATCATGTTGCCTTTACAGTGACTGTCCCTTGTGTAATTGCCACTTGAAGGAGGATAGTCACTGTAAAGACAACATGATAATGTACACTTACAGCCCGTGTACATTATCATGTTGTCTTTAGAGTGACTATCCTCATTTGTTGAAGAAGAAAAGCATTAATGTGGCTGAATAGCAATACATTCAAGTGGCAATTACACAAGGGACAGTCACTGTGAGATGTCCTCATTTGTGACTATCCTTACAGTGAGTGTACATTATCATGTTGTCTTTAAAGTGACTATCCTCATTTGTTGAAGGAAAAAAGCATTAATGTGGTTCATTAGCAATGTATTCCCAGCATCTGTACCTGCATCTCTCTTATATACTACAAGTTACTTGCCATCAGAAATTGCAGTTCCCTCACGTGACATTGATGGTGAAGTGTTCTTTTCAAAACCATCATCTGTGGTTACCAATGCTCCTGTTTTAGGCAATAAGTTTGTTGCATTCCATGAGCCATTGGTCAAGTTTCTTCTACGAGCTTCTGATGCCTCAAAATCTAAGCAGCGCCTACGCATGCCTCGTTGTGGTTGATTATCATTCTGTACATGAATTATAATGAGTAATCAGTTTTGGGCCTTGGAATCTTGTATGTAACATGCACAGGCATTTCATGGCTAAATGAATCTATTTAAAAGCATCAACTTTTCTTACATGATGCTGGATACATAAGTAGAACAAGCGTATATCAAATTGGAAGCAATCAGAACTCCACAATGACATATTATTTAGAGTACTCTTCAGTTTAAGTAATAATGCATATATTGACACTGTAAAGACAACATGATAATGTACACTCACTGTAAAGACAACATGATAATGTACACTCACTGTAAGGACAGTCACAAATGAGGACATCTCACAGTGACTGTCCCTAGTGTAATTGCCACTTGAATGTATTGCTATTCAGCCACATTAATGCTTTTCTTCTTCAACAAATGAGGATAGTCACTGTAAAGACAACATGATAATGTACACTCACTGTGAGTGTACATTATCATGTTGTCTTTACAGTGACTATCCTCATTTGTTGAAGAAGAAAAGCATTAATGTGGCTGAATAGCAATACATTCAAGTGGCAATTACACTAGGGACAGTCACTGTGAGATGTCCTCATTTGTGACTGTCCTTACAGTGAGTGTACATTATCATGTTGTCTTTACAGTGGCTGTCCTCATTTGTTGAAAGAAAAAAGCATTAATGTGGTTCATTAGCAATGTATTAAATTAATTTTTTTTTTTTAATCCACCCACGGGCGTTGCAATTGCAACGGCAACCCGTCGCAATGCGATGCAGGTGCCCGTTGCAACTGCTTGGGAGGTCCATCACAATTGCAACGGCCCTCCGAAGCCATGCGACGGGGGGGCGACGGCCATGCCGCTAACAAATCTTAGTCACATTGTGACGGGATATGTGTCGCAATTTCGACGGCTACCCATAGATGTCACAATTTGCGACTAAAAAACAACGACGTCTATGGGTGTTGCTATTGTGACACATAGCTGTCGCAATTGCGACACATAGCCGTCGCAAAATGCCCCCAAATGTATTAGTGAATCTTGTTGGTTACCCTGTTATTCTAGGATGTCCATGGTTAGCAACAATTGATGCAAACATAAGTTGTAGATCAAGAAACATGACAATTTCAGATGGGCAAGCCACTAGGAAACTAGCATTGTATCCTCCAGCTCAACTGCAGCTAGATTTGAGTACACCTATATGGTCAGACTTAGGAGATGGGGAAGAAGAACTGAATTCTGTGGTTCAGCTCATGATGTTACATAGGCAATCCTTTCTAAAGCTTCAAGAGGAAGATGAAGTCATTCAGAGAATTCTTAATAATGATTTTGTTGTAACGAAAGATGTATTTGAGATTTATGTGTTAGAGTTAAGTACATATGAAGATAATTTTGAGGATTGTGTATTACCTTCAGAACCCAATATTATCCACTAGTTGCTACCTAGTGAAGTAAACACAAGTCCTATCCCTAAAGTATCCATGCTTGACCTTATAACTATTGTTGAGCTTTCTAAAGGTCATAATCTGCATGTGAATAATAAGTTGCCTTCACAACAAATGGAGCAAATAACCAAACTAATGCAAACACATGAGAAAGCCTTTGCATGGGACTATGGGGACATGAAGGGATTAAGCCCTACACTATGTACTCATAGGATATATATCAATGAAGGAAGCCTACTCCTTCGTCAACCTCAAAGAAGGATTAACCCAACATTAAGGGAGATAGTCAAAACTGAATTGCAAAAGCTATTAGATGCTAGCTTTATATATCCTATATCTGATAGTAAATGGGTATCACCTCTGGTTATAGTACCCAAAAAGGGGGGTAAATGGATAATTTGTTTGGATTAAAGGGAGTTAAACAAAGCTACCAAGAAAGATCACTTACCATTACCATTCATTGACCAAGTACTTGATACTTTGGCATTTAAGAAGTATTTTTCCTTTCTTGATGGATATAGTGGATACAATCAGATAACTATTGCTCTAGAGGATCAGGAGAAGACTACATTCACATGTCCATGGGGGACATATGCATATTCAATTCTACCTTTTGGTTTGTGTAATGCTCCAATAACATTTCAAAGAGCTATAATTAGTATTTTTGCTGACATATCACATGACTGTATGGAGATATATATGGATGACTTTACATCATATGGAGTGACATTTGATGAGGCTTTGAAGAATCTTGAAAAGGTACTAATCCGATGTAAGGAGCATAATCTATCCCTTAATAGTGAGAAATATTTTATGATGATGCAGGAAGGAGTGGTACTTGGTCATTTCATTTCAGCAGTACGAATTCAAGTGGACCCAGCTAAAGTTGAGGTAATACTTACACTACCTACTCCTACTAAACAAAAAGATGTAAGATCTTTCATAGGACATGCTGGATACTATAGACGCTTTATTCAAAATTTTAGTCAAATTGCTAGTCCTCTATATACATTGCTTACCAAAGAAGCTGAATTCAAGTGGACACAAGCATGTGATGAGTCCTTCCTGGAGCTAAAGAAACTTATAACAACTGCACCAGTCCTAAAAGGACTCGATTGGTCTATTCCATTCCACATCCATACAGATGCATCAGATTATGCCATAGGTGTTGTGCTAGGAAAAAAGTGTACTAACCTTGAGAATGCAATTTACTATATTAGTAAAAGCCTCCATGACCTTGAATTGAACTACACAGTTACTGAAAAGGAACTCCTAGATGTAGTTTATGCATTGAACAAATTTTGACACTATGTCACAGGTTATCCAATTTTTTTCACACTGATCACTGAGCAATAAAATATCTGATGAACAAACCTAATATAACAGACAGATTGGCAAGATGGCTCTTACTATTGCAGGAATTTGATATAACAATTGTTGATAAGCTAGGGAAGGCCAATGTAGTTGCTAACTACTTGTCTAGACTACAAAATGTTGATGAAGACACTACTCAGGTTGAAGATACATTTCTAGATGAACACCTGTTCCATATAGTAATAAAAAACCCATGGTATGTAGACATAGCTAATTATCTTGCAGCAAATAAGATGACCCCACATTTTTCTCAAAAAGACAAGAAAAAGCTTACAGATAAAAGATTTCAGTTTTCATGGATAGATAACAATCTATTTTACACTAGTCCAGATCAAATAATGAGAAGGTGTGTGAGAGAAGATGAAGTATATGATATACTCCATGCTTGTCACGATGAGCCTTGTGCAGGTCACTTTGCAGCAAAGCGAATAGCCCTAAAAATCTTAACAATAGGATATTATTGGCCTTAATTACATAAAGATGTAGCCAGTTATACAAAAAAATGTGATAAATGTCATAGGATGGGTCGACCAACGAAATCAGATGAGATGTCACTTAATCCACAAGTAGTAATGACACCCTTTGATAAGTGGGTATGGATTTCATCGGACCAATAGATCCACTAGCAAACGGAAAATCCTACATCTTGGTCTGTATAGATTACCTGACAAAGTGGGTGGAAGTGAAAGCAATGCAGAATGCCAGAGATAAGAAAGTAGAAAAATTCTTGTATGAGGAAATTTTTACCAGGTATGGAGTCCGCAGAGAGCTTGTAATAGACCAAGGAGCACAGTTCATATCAAACCTGATCATAGAGCTAATGAAGGAGTATCACATAAGGAATCGGAAGTCTAGTCCATATCATCCACAAGAAAATGGACAAGCAGAGGTGACAAACAGAGAAATAGAGGCCATATTAACAAAGACAGTACAGTTGCATCGCAAGGATTGAAGTAGTCGATTAACAGAAGCAGTTTGGGCTTACCATACCACATGGAAGACAACAACATGGTTCACACCATTTGAATTGGTGTATGGAAAAGCAGCAATGTTGCCCATAGAATTTGAACACAAAACATTGTGCACAGCACTTGAGCTAAACATCAATCTTCTTGCAGCACAAACAAAATGTCTCCTCCATCTCAACTCATTGGATGAAATGCGCAAGTCAGCATTAGAGAGAATAGAACTAATCCAGAATCAAAGGAAGAGATGGCATGATTCACATATCAAGAATAAGCAATTTCAAGTAGGAGATTGGGCTCTATTATATGATTCAAGATTCAAGGAGATCCCAGGAAAGCTGCAAACCAGATGGCTAGGACGATATGAAATTCAATATATCTTTGATAATGGTGCAGTTTAGCTGACCACACTTGACCCAGTATAATTTAAGTTCCTTGTCAATGGACACTGCTTGCACCTGTATCACAAACCTCAAACCAAAGAATAATTCTTACAACAGTTCAACACACACAGTTTAATAGCCCCTCAGGAAATAGTTCCTGCAACAGAAGGTGAAAAGCCTTCCTCCTGCAGCATCACCATGACATGCTTTCATCAGCATTCATAATAAAACTTCATTTACTAAGGTATATTTCTTCATTCACTTTTATCTTTTCTTCTCACCAACTCATCTCATTCCTATTTCTACCACCCACTCAAATTCCATATCACCAACAATTTCTATTTTCAAATGCTTTCACTAAAATGCCACGTCAACAATCTCATGCGGCTGTCAAAATTGACACTCTCATCAGCTCACATTCATGTACGGTAACTAATCGCCAGGTACAACTTTCTAACTCCTTACTTACTTTTAGTGCACATGTTTAATTAATTATATCTAGTACTACATTAAATGTATAATATATGCATTAAGCCAATTTCCCAACTTCGTGCTAAATTTAACAAGTGAGGACACTTGTTCAACTTTCCTAGGGGGCAGGGGAAGTGTATTAACTTCCAAGTGTCATTCCTAAACTACCCTTGTCATACCCCTGTCACATCAGTGTTGTACTTAGGCTGTGTTCCATTAATTCTTTTAATCCTTCACACATTTTCCCGTACTTTCAAATTTTGATTTCCTGAACTTGACATGACTTCAAAAGGATCATAATTAATTTGTGACGTAACTCGCACTTAAGGTATTGATGTCCTCTGAAAACAATGCCATTATTATAGTTCATGTCAAGTAAAACAAAGGTAATGCAAGCGAAAATATTGGTATTTTCAAGAATCGCAATTGCATTTCAAAAAGAGAGAATTTGTAGAAAAACCAAAAGCTTAGCAGTGGGTTGGAGAGCTGAAAAATTAGAGAGTGGGCATTATTAAGATGGGCAGACAATTACAGAAACATGAACCAGTCGTTCATGGTATTTTGCTAGTGGATGTTGAGGCAGTTCGCAGGTTCAATGCATGCGGCTGGCTTGGCTATTTTCGTCAGCTGACAGAGTTTAATGAGGAGGTTGCTGCAGAATTCATGGGTACATTTGAATAAGGACTAGAAACTATATGGGGATTGACAGTTGTTGCTACTAAAGAGAGAATTGCAGAAGTTACAGGGTTACCAGTTGTGGGAGAACATTATCCAAATGAGCATGACGCCAGGTCATCTCGAGCTTAGTTCTCCAGGCCGGGTGATCCTCCGCTTGAAATTACTAAGCAGGGGTGCAACAGATTGTCCCTTCCACAGCCATTTCCAGAATTGGCTACGCACATCATCAGGTATTTAACTTGTGAGGGAAGATTTTAAAACCTGCATGCTCATCATTTTAAATTTCTTAGTTGTATCAAGCATAATCTTCAGGTTAATATTCCCAATTTTCTTTATAATATGCTAAGTATCAGTGTCAAGGAAACACAAAAGGGAAATGCAAATTCCATTAGTCACCATGCCCTAATCAAGCTTTTGGTTGAAAAATCTCTTAGGGATGTTTCCCCCATGTCATGGGCAGAATTTGTCCAATTTAAAACTTTTCAACCCCAAGTAAATCTTGTGGCCCAACCTCTAGAAGATGTAGTAGAATCTTTCGGCCCTACTGAAGAAGCAGTTGTGAAAGAAAAAGAACTGAAATTACCCCCAGAAAACCAACCTCCTAAACCTAATCCAAAGAGTAATGAACCCACTTCTTCCTCAAGAAAAGGAAAGAAGAAAGGTAGAAAAGAAATCCCTAACTTAGAAGGAGAAATTTCAAACCCTGCAATTCAAATAAATAAAAGAAAACGGTCAAGTCCTGTAGTAACTACTCCTGCAACATCTACTCCTGCAGCACATAAACCAAAAAGGTCTCGCCAACCTAAAACTACAGTGGTTGAAGAGGCAATTGTGGGTAGAAGCCCTCGCATGAGAGGACAAATGTCTCCACCTTCCCTTCCAAACCCAACTGTTCTAGCACCAAAACCTGCTACAGAGCCCTCTATTGAATATATTCTTGATGACCCCCTACACAGGCAGAACCCCATCATATGGAGGAGCCTCCTAATGAGAAAGAACCTAGCAGTAGCATGCCACAGAATGATCAAGGAATGCCTGACCCGAGCCCTGATGTAATGCAAGAGAGCATTCCTCTGAATGTTCAATCTACTCCTCCTCAGCATCCTATATATTCCAATGTATCCTTTATACCCTATCGATCAATGTGGTTCACTGACTACTTTCAGCAGGTTGTTAAAGAGAAGAAAAAGAAAGCTTAGATGCAAGAGTTCCCTTCATCAACAATTCAGTCTCTCCTCTTTCATCTATACAACCATTTTATCAATCAAAAGACATGGTGGAAGTAGGAAAGAAATCAAATGCAAAGGGAGATATTTGATAAGGATGAGGAAATTGAAGCTCTCAAGGAGCAGCTAAAGAAACAAAAACAACAAATGGACAAGGCTCTAAAACTAGCTGACCAGGTCATAGCTTGTAGACCGCCACCTAGGGTATATGCTATTTTCTTAAAGGAGCAATTTCTGTTGTTCCAGCTTATGATGACAATCAAGGATATTGATTGTGAATTCAAGTTAGCCCAAGAATTCTATGGTTTGTATCAGACTCTACCATCATGGCAACAAAATCTGTTATGTGAGTTCTATTTGCACAATTTTATTATCCCACATGAAACGGAGTGGAATCCTCTGCTCTATATAGGGGACATTCACTTAAGGGCCTTGATGTCATGGATGCATAATGAGACAAACTATGACAAATAGTTGAACACTTATAGGTATCTGGAGAAATATGAGCCTCTGCCATTAAGGGTTGAGTCACATAAGCCTAATGTTCTTTTGAAGGATTGGCTCAATTTGACTTATGAGAGACCAAAGCCTAAAATCAGGGAGAAAGTATTTGCATTAAGGGATAAATTTTACAGAGATTATCAGACATTGCCCAATTTTACAGCCCAAAGAGCTCTTTCAGGGGTCAGAAGTAGATGGAACAGATTGCCAGAAGCTTTCAGGAAAGCAGAACCACATAGCCTAATTAATTATGAAGTAGTTGTCCACAGAGTGACTAATTACATGTAGTTGGGACGACATCCCAGAAGGGAATTATGGATTCCCTTATCCTTCCAGCCACCTACACTCTTTTGGCCCCTATACGACATCAATGCTACTAGATTGGATCAGTTGGTTGAGGAGCATCAAGAAAATTGCTTGGAACACACAAGGGGGTTTTACTACACTTTCAAAAGTGGAAAGAAGGGAAAGATGGTCGTTGGTGATTTCAGGACCATAGCCAGGAAATACAATGCTTGAGGACAAGCATTCTGTTAGTAGGGGGTAGATGATTAGTCCAATTATTGCCTCAATTTTGTTATGATCTTTATATTTTTTTGATACTCTGACAAACATTTCCACGACATTTTATGACTTATACTTATGTGAATCTATGCCAAGTACAACTAAAGCCACAAGATCTATGGGTAGCTTGAGTGATATGTTTTGCTGACTATTATAAATATAATGCAGTAATTCATATAATTATTTCAAGCTGTGTTTTAACATTTAAGTAGGTGTTGAAAATGTTGACTTCCATATGTGTACAAAATGTTTCTAACCTTTCAGGTAAACATGGAGCGGTATGAAAAGTGGCGCATTTGCATTAAAGAAAGAGCGTTAGAAGACCAACCATTATGCCCAAATTGAATTCATTATTGGTAGTGTAGTAATATTGTTCCATTTGAGGATCTACTCTATGGTTTATGATGTATGAGCTTTTTACATTATTTCACTTCTAGTCTATTACAATGATTTTGGGCTAGAAATGCTTAGAGAAAAATTGCTAAGTGCTTGTAAGAACATTTGTGTTCTAAAGATTGGCTCGCTCCCAAGAAATGCTCTACCAAGATATGCACCAATCATTGCAAATGGTAACCCTAGAATTATATCTATTTGTAGGATACATCACCCCAACCTAGATAAAAGCCTAAGAGTCTAAAGAGGGTGAATCTTTATCCTAAATGGTTATATTATTGCAAAAAGGCAACATTGCAAAATGCAATATTTTGCAAAGTTGAACCAAAGGTTGCAAAACAAGTTGGTTGGTCAGTTTCAACAATAGTTAGAACTGGAAGAAGTTATAAAATGGATGATAATTGGTGTTAACTATTTTTATGTTTTTTCCAGGCCATGTATGGACCTATACAACCTGGAAATTTTGTAAAACAAATGTGTGGATAGATAGTATATTGAATAATCTTCCTTTTTGTTTTGGTTTGGATTAATTTCATTAAGAAATAAGAAAGTTATGCCAATTTTGGTGAAAGTTATTATCTACAGATTTGAGATCTCATGAGAAAAAACATGTTGTAGCGTTTGGTACAGATGCATATGGATGAGTTAAAACCTCTGATTGGATTCATTTGAAAGATATGTGAATAACCTTTCATTTTATTTTGGTTTGAGTTGTTTTTATGCAGATTTGTGGAAGTTATGAAGATTTTGGTGAAAACTAGTTTTAAACTATCTTCAATGGAGTTGCAGGCCAATATTTGTGCTTATATATTAATTTAACAATTGGAAAATTTAATGGATTACATATTATGAAACTAGATCCATAAAGGTTTCATGCGTAACTAGTTTGTGATCATTTGGTTTTGTTTTGTGAAAGTTATATGATGCCCTAGGCGGATTGGGTAAAAAAAATTTCTTATTTTGTGACAGAAACATAGGTCTCGGTGCAGAGACCATAACTTGTTATCTAACCATTGGATTTGGCTATTTTGTGGTTATCCAAGTTGTAAAAATTTTCACCAAAGTGATTGTCCTAATCTTTGTTTAGATTGAAAGTTATGGATGATAGAGTTTTGATCTAGAAAATTGCAGGGTTAATGGAGCACTCTTGCACTATGGAAGGGTTAATTGCTAATTGGAAAAATTTTGATCAGATCCTAATGATGGATTGATGGTATTTATATTGTTTGGTTGATGGTCACGCCTCTGATTTGTTTCTTATGACAGTTCAAAATGTTTGAACAATGAAACTCTATGGTTGATTTGGGATTCTTGAAGAGTTTGAATGATGCTCTGCATCAATAATAATTACTAGCACTTGCACCTAGAGGAGGTTTGAGGGATAAGCCAATAGGAAATTATAGATAGAATTTTAATATATTATATATTGCATAATGTAATATAAATTTATCTATTTTGATAAGGTTGCAAGCAATTAATGACGACCAAATATGCAAGGAGATAATTGCAGGATCAAGTGCCAGATTTTTATAATGCACTATGTATCAGGATGTTGTCATAAAGTATGTCTCATTTACTTTTGAAGAAATAGATTTTAATATAAATATATGATTTTATTCTATAATAATTAAATTATCAATAAAAAATAAGTCTAATATATTTTATTATTATTTATAATTTTATAAGAATACATAAATAATAAAATAAATTTAAAAATTAAAAAAAATAATCTTTCAAAAGAAGGAAAAAGAAGAATTATCTAATAAAGCTAATTTTTCATTTTTAATATTTGTTTTCTTCTCACTTTTCAAAACATAGAAAATAGAATGTCCTAATAAAAGAAGATAATATTAAAAGGTATTCTTATTAGAAGACTTGATAATAATAAAATATAGATTTTTCACATTTTTTTTCTTTTTGATATTATTTAAATATATATGTTTTTTTGTTAAACATTGAATGAACAAATGGTTTTTTTCTTCAGAGCAAAAATAAAATGAGAATAAAACACATGTATGAGTTTTTAAAGTTCGATGACTAAATCATACTAAAATTAAAGTAGACCAATGGATTGCTTTGTCATAAAGAGGTTTTCCAACTGCAATGAAGAGGTTTGGTGGTTTGGGAAAACTTGTTTTGTGGTTTTTGGGGTAGTTTTATAATGTGAGACAAGTTTTTGAGCATAAAAGTACAAGGGCAAGCCCACAATTAAAAGCCGACTAATTAATACTATAAATAAATTTAGATTATATATATATATATATATATATATATATATATATATATATATATATATATATATATATATATATATATATATATATATATATATATATATATATATATATATATATATATATATATATATATATATATATATATATTACGACGAGGTAAAAGCAACATGAAGATATAGAGGTTATCTTTAATTTTATATAATTTAGATATTAAAAAATATAGAATCAAAAATTTCAATCAAATTATTATTTAAAATAATAAAATGATTAATAATTACATGAATACAAATAGTTCATATTTAAATTATTAATATATTAAAATATATTTAAAAGATAATTATTAAAATCAAAATTTAACATTTATAATAAATAAATAAGTATAGTTTTATTATTAACTAGTTCAATATATAAGAGAGAAAACTTATAATTCACATAACATAGTTAGTGGACCCGCTCTACAACTCTCACTCCCTTTCTCACTTGTTTTCGTTCAAAAATGTTTGAAATCTAGTTCAACCTCACATGGATGAGAAATCAAGGGAGGGCCTTGCACCCCCCACCCCACCAAGTTGAACCCCCCTCCCAATAAAGAGGTGCCTACGCATGTTGATTTTGAGCCCTTGCATGAAGATTTGGGTAATGTGTCAGGCGGTGCTCTATTTTTTGTTGGGAGCCTAATGAAGGGTAAAGGAACTGAAGAGACCTCTAGAGTGGCCTGGAAGAATGCTTTAGTTGGGTCTTCAAATAAATCGTTGGAATTTATCTTGCTGGAGATAACACAAGCTACTGAAGGTCCATAAGTCAACCTCCCTAACACGGTGATGGATAAAATTGTATCCTCTCTTCATCTATCTTTAGTTGGGAGATTACTGGAGTTTAGACCTACCATTGATATGGTTAGGATATGGGCTAATGCTTGTTGGAATCTTCAAGGAAGTATCACTATTTCTGCTATGCCGAAATCTTGTTTCTCTTCAATTTCATAGTGAAGGAAGACTTCATTTTTTTCCTTGTTGGGATCATGGACATATGGAAAGCACTTTTTGGTACTTTCCAAGTGGAAACCTAGTTTCGATCTACTGGCAAAGCTTAATAGAATGACACATGTCAAGGTTCATTTATCGTGCATGCCACTTGAGTTTTGGGATGAGAAGATCTTTCATTGGATTAGAAACTCTTTTGGGCACTATGTCACGATAAATGTTCTAACTTTTGGCAAGGTCCAAGTTAGTTTATGCCTGTTTCTATGTTAATGTGGTGATAAACAAATCACTCCCAAATTTTATTACTTTAAGTCAAAGTGGGGAAAATAGACGTAGACGATTGTTTATGAAAGCTTCCCTATTTTTTCAGCATTTTGCCAAACATGGTCATGTTATTGCTAACTGTAAGGCTCAAGACTCTGAAAGAACCTGAGTTAAAAGAAAATATTGGAGCCTCACCTTAGCCACAGGTGATTTTTTCCCAAAAGGTGTCTGAGAAAAATGTGTCAGAAATTGAGGATTGTCCTTTTTTGGAGGGCATTCTGGACCTAATGAAATCCCCAGACCCTAAGACCTTAGGGACTCCTTAGAAGATAGATATGCATGTTCCTAATGTTACCTTAGAGGAAGGATAAATCCCCAAGGTTATAGACGATGATTCTCCCTCTAATGACTAGTCTAAAGATGATGAAGGTCCTAGTGAAGGCTTGAGTGCCTCACTCAAGGAAATGGAAGAAAATACCAAGGGGTGCTCAACGGGTATTCCTAAGTCTGGGAATGTCAAGCACCATCAGTGGAGTGTAAGAAGATGTTGTGTGATAGCACAATATCATCAGTGGAAAAAAAAGAGATCACACAAGGATTATATGGTAGTGATGCCAATCAAAAATTTATCTTCCCTCCCTTCCTTGTTTGTGAACTCCTTAGTTGATGATTTATGTTGTGAAATCACCAAGCCTTGATTATCACCCCATATTGTAAATCTTCTTTGGTTTCACCTACAAGGAATTTTAAGGATAAATGACAAGTTCAAAAGAGGAAAACTAGGGCAAAAAAATTTGATGTGGGGATTGATACTAATCTTGGTCATCCCTCAGAAAGGGTACTCAGACATAAGGTGATGGCCAAAGAGTGAGGAAATATAGCAAGACTGATTTCCTATGGTAAGGGATTGATACTAATATAGTGGAAGTTGCTATGTTTTGTTCTTCATGAGTTATTTAGTTGTTATGTAACCAGTTAAGAAGGATTTAATGGAAGAGTGATTTTTGGATTATTTCCTCACCTTGTGATTTTGGATTTTGATGTGGGGATTGATACTAATCTTGGTCATCCCTCAGAAAGGGTACTCAGACATAAGGTGATGGCTGAGAATATAGGGAATCAGTCTTGCTATATTTCCTCAGAACTGTTATTCTGTTGTCAACAGTAATTGTATTATGTCGTGGTTGTTTTATCTCCTCCATAATTGGTGAGGTTTAATAAGACTTTTTCTTTTATGTTTTCAATAAGCGTCAATCCTTGATATAAAGGAATTTTGACTAATTTAGTAGGTAATGAGAAAAAGATAGAATTATGTATTCAGTATAGTAGAAGTTGCTATGTTTTGTTCTTCATGAGTTATTCAGTTGTTATGTAACTAGTTAAGAAGGATTTAATGGAAGAGTGATTTTGGATTATTTCTTGTGTTGAGTAGTTAACAGAAGCCAACCAAGGGGGCCCACTTGGAAGGTGGATTAGATTAAGTTAGAATATATTTGCTTCCTATACTTTTCCTATTTTCAAATAGAGTTACTGTTTTAGTCTTGCAACATTGCCACTATGGTTGTTCCTGCAGCATTTGTAGAGACAGGTATAGTGAATGTTTTAAGTTGTTAGACAGGCTTAGATTCATTTCATAAGTTTTCTGCAGTAATTCCATTCAATAGTCAAGTGTGTTTACTTTCCTATAGCAATAGCATTTTATGCATTTTATCTTCTTGCAACATAGTTGTTATGACTCCTAAAGGAACTTAGTGCACAAACTGTTCTGTCCCATTTCAAGTGTACGTCCCTGGGTTGACAATCTAAATGCATTTCATGATGGGGATAGGTAATTTGTAGCATAGATATATTACCCTTAAGAGAGACAATGGCATGCTTATCTCTACCTATTGTTAGACTATTCATTTTTGGCACCATTGCCGGGGATGGTGTCAAACTAGGAACCTTAATGAGTCATTTATTTTTCAGATTCGTTTCCTATTTTTAGTCAATACCAAGAAGTTGTGAGCTTGCTTCACAAGTCATCAACTTACTTGCATGCATCGAAGAAGGTGAGATGTTCATGGTAGATTTATTCCAAAAGAACCTGTTAAACTAAAAGAAGAGTTTGAAGAACTTGAGTTACCATTTCTTGACACCAGTCCTGAGTTTGTTGCATCATATTCAACAAAAGAAGAAGAAACCCAAAAAACATTTGACCTCCATCCTTTTGCAGAAATATGAGCCAATTTTCATAATAATCCTACTCCAGGACCGCCTATTGCTCAAAACCCTCTAGTCAACAATACTTTCCAGCCATAGTTTCAATATCCAACACCTCCAGTAATGGCAGCTCCTACATTTCCATTTCCAATTCCAAGTCTTATTAACAATCCTAACCTCAAGAACATACCTGCTTCAACACTTCCAAAGTTCTATGGCCTTGTTACGGAGAATCCTAACACCTTTTTGTTCGAGTTTGACATACTATGTCAAAGTTTTGACTATAATACTGACAATCATAAGCTTAAGTTGTTCCCAGCAACACTGAAGGAGTCATCTCTCAGATGGTTCATGGGCTTAGGAGTGAATGCAATAGCTAATTGGGATGGAATGAGAGATTTATTTCTAAGAAAGTATAAAGAATATTGCAAGGGAAGTGATTCAAAAGGAGATGACATCTTCTGTATGTCACAAAGGGAAGATGAGACATTAGAGGACTACATATCTTTCTTCTTATTTAATTTACAAAAGAACCTGCAACATGCATTGCAGGAGGATTCACAGAAGCTGATTTTTCTAAGAGGAGTGAATGAAAATTGTCTTGAAGCTCTGAACCTCATGGCTGGAGGTGATATATCTTAGTCTTCCTGGGATGACCTTCAAAAGATTTGTATGAACTATTCTAGAGCAGCAGTCAAGAAAGGAAGGGGATTTTGGTCAACGGTGGCTAAAGGAAGTGGCTTTGGTATTTCAAAGATGGAGATTTCAAAATTGTTGTCAGACTTCAAGCAAGACATCATAAATGATGTCGCTACACACCTAGACACGATGACCGCTAAGAAGAAACATGCAGATGTAGAGGCACAGCTGGCTGAGTACTATCCTCATTGCCGCAAATAAAAGAAGGATTGTTAGTGCAAATTGGTCACAAACCTAGAGAATCAGCATCTTCCAACTGAATACTTGAAGCTAGGAGAGCATTAGAAAGTATTCTTTGTTGCTCAATGTCGGCCATGGACCACAAGACAAGTTATGCCTCAAGACCCATTACAAATTTTAATTCCTTATAATAGTCATTGGAAAAAATGGAATGTCCAAATTCCTCCATAGTATAATCAACCCACCTAGAATAATGCTTGGCCAAATAATCAAAAGAAACAATGGTATCCTCCACAGCAACCCCAATGGTCACAATTTCCAAACCAATGGCAACAACCACAAGGAAATTGGCAGCCCACTAACCAGTGGAGAGGACCTCAGCAATGGCCTAATCCAAATCTTAGATATCCACCTCTACCACCTCCAACAAATATTCCTGCAATAATGCCGCCACCTGCAAATACAAATCCTCAAAGGCAGACGCAATTACCTGCTCAACCTCAACCAAATCTCAACAATCAACAACCACAATAGCAAATGTATGCTATTGATGCTCAGCAGTACCCTACCTATGCACTTGATATAGCTGATATACACCTAAGATCAGGTACTACCTTGCCAGCACCTGAACCACCCCTTATCATTGAATTGCCAAACCTTCCTGCAGCATCAATACCGATTCTAGAGAATGATTTGCCAAAAATTGTTGCATCAGAAAATGTTTCCAACTCAGCTAATGCTCATACATGTTAAACCACCTTTTCCTTACCCATACCAAAAGAAGACCAACCATTTGATATCATTGACCAGCTTAAAAATATGCATGTCCAGATTCCCCTATTTCAAGCAATAAAAGATGTTCCAGTTTATGGAAAAGCAATAAAAGAAGCTTGTCTTAAAAAGCCTAGGAGAAAGAAAAAGGATCCTACAACAATTCATGTTATAGGACAATTGGCTGATATCATGCTAGGAAAACTGGTAATTCCAAAATATTCAGATCCAGGGAGTCTAGTTGTGAATATCATCATTAATGGCCAGTATGTCAAAAATGCATTAATAGACTTAGGTGCTACCATTAATGTAATGACTAAGGATACTATGAATAAACTGAGCATTGAAGGGGTGAGAGCTACTCCAACAATATTGCAATTAGCAGATAGCTCTACTATTACCCCTGATGGAATGATAGAAGACATAATAGTTGCCTTAGATTCTTGGGAGTACCCTGCTGATTTCATGATCCTCTCACCAAAGGTCAATCTTGCTAGTTACCCTGTTATTCTAGAATGTCCATGGTTAGCAACAACTGATGTAAACATAAGTTGTAGATCAAGAAACATGACAATTTCAGATGGGCAAGCCACTAGGAAACTAGCATTGTATCCTCCAGCTCAACCGCAGCACGATTTGAGTACACCTATATGCTCAGACTTAGGAGATTGGGAAGAACTGAATTCTGTGGTTCAGCTCATGATGTTACATAGGCAATCCTTTCTAAAGCTTCAAGAGGAAGATGAAGTCATTCAGAGCAATCTTAATAATGATTCTGTTGTAATGAAAGATGTATCTGAGAGTTATGTGTTAGAGTTAAGTACATATGAAGATAATTTTGAGGATTGTGTATTACCTTTAGAACCCAGTATTATCCACCAGTTGCTACCTAGTGAAGTAAACACAAGTCCTATCCCTGAAGTATCCATGCTTGACCTTATAACTACTGTTGAGCTTTCTAAAGGTCATAATCTCCATGTGAATAATAAGTTGCCTTCAAAAAAAATGAAGCAAATAACCAAACTAATGCAAACACATGAGAAAGCCTTTGCATGGGACTATGGGGACATGAAGGGATTAAGCCCTACACTATGTACTCATAGGATATATATCAATGAAGGAAGCCTACCCCTTTGTCAACCTCAAAGAAGGATTATCCCAACATTAAGGGAGATCGTCAAAACTGAATTGCAAAAGCTATTAGATGCTGGCTTTATATATCCTATATCTGATAGTCAATGGGTATCACCTTTGGTTATAGTACCCAAAAAAGGGGGTAAATGGATAATCTGTGTGGATTAAAGGGAGTTAAACAAAGCTACCAAGAAAGATCACTTACCATTACCATTCATTGACCAAGTACTTGATACTTTGGCAGGTAAGAAGTATTTTTCCTTTCTTGATGGATATAGTGGATACAATCAGATAACTATTGCTCTAGAGGATCAGGAGAAGACTACATTCACATGTCCATGGGGGACATATGCATATTCAGTTCTACCTTTTGGTTTGTGTTATGCTCCAACAACGTTTCAAAGAGTTGTAAATAGTATTTTTGCTGACATATCACATGACTGTATGGAGATATATATGGATGACTTTACAACATTTGGAGTGACATTTGATGAGGCTTTGAAGAATCTTGAAAAGGTACTAATCCGATGTAAGGAGCATAATCTATCCCTTAATAGTGAGAAATGTTTTATGATGATACAGGAAGGAGTGGTACTTGGTCATTTCATTTCAGCAGTAGGAATTCAAGTGGACCCAGCTAAAGTTGAGGTAATACTTACACTACCTACTCCTACTAAACAAAAAGATGTAAGATCTTTCCTAGGACATGTTGGATACTATAGATGCTTTATTCAAAATTTTAGTCAAATTGCTAGTCCTCTATATACATTGCTTACCAAAGAAGCTGAATTCAAGTGGACACAAGCATGTGATGAGTCCTTCCTACAGCTCAAGAAACTTATAACAACTGCACCAGTCCTAAAAGGACTCGATTGGTCTATTCCATTCCACATCCATACAGATGCATCAGATTATGCCATAGTTGTTGTGCTAGGACAAAAGTGTACTAACCTTGAGAATGCAATTTACTATATTAGTAAAAGCCTCCATGACCCTGAATTGAACTACACAGTTACTGAAAAGGAACTCTTAGATGTAGTTTATGCATTGAACAAATTCTGACACTATGTCATAGGCTATCCAATTTTTTTTCACACTGATCACTCAGCAATAAAATATCTGATGAACAAACCTACTATAACAAGCAGATTGGCAAGATGGCTCTTACTATTGCAGGAATTTGATATAACAATTGTTGATAAGCTAGGGAAGGCCAATGTAGTTGCTAACTACTTGTCTAGACTACAAAATGCTGATGAAGACACTACTCAGGTTGAAGATACATTTCTAGATGAACACCTGTTCCATATAGTAATAAAAAACCCATGGTATGTAGACATAGGTAATTATCTTGTAGCAAATAAGATGCCCCCACATTTTTCTCAGAAAGATAAGAAAAAGCTTACAAATAAAAGCTTTCAGTTTTCATGGATAGATAACAATCTATTTTACACTAGTCTAGATCAGATTATGAGAAGGTGTGTGAGAGAAGATGAAGTATATGATATACTCCATGCTTGTCACGATGAGCCTTGTGGAGGTCACTTTGCAGCAAAGCGAATAGCCCTGAAAATCTTAACAATAGGATATTATTGGCCTTAATTACACAAAGATGCAGCCAGTTATACAAAAAAATGTGATAAATGTCAAAGGATGGGTCAAGCAACAAAATCAGATGTGATGTCACTTAATCCACAAGTAGTAATGACACCCTTTGATAAGTTGGGTATGGAATTCATCAGACCAATAGATCCCATCGGACCAATAGATCCACTAGCAAACGGAAAATCCTACATCTTGGTCTGTATAGATTACCTGACAAAGTGGGTGGAAGTGAAAGCAATGCAGAATGCCAGAGATCAGAAAGTAGCAAAATTCTTGTATAAGGAAATTTTTACCAGGTATGGAGTCCCCAGAGAGCTTGTAATGGACCAAGGAGCACAGTTCATATCAAACCTGATCATAGAGCTAATGAAGGAGTATTGCATAAGGCATCGGAAGTCTAGTCCATATCATCCACAAGAAAATGGATAGGTAGAGGTGACAAACAGAGAAATAGAGGCCATATTAACAAAGACAATACAGTTGCATCACAAGGATTGAAGTAGTCGATTAAAAAAAGCAGTCTGGGCTTACCATACCACATGGAAGACAACAACATGGTTCACACCATTTGAATTGGTGTATGGAAAAGCAGCAATGTTGCCCATAGAATTTGAACACAAAACATTGTGCACAACACTTGAGCTAAACATCAATCTTCCTGCAGCACAAACAAAACGTCTCCTCCATCTCAACTCATTGGATGAAATGCGCAAGTCAGCATTAGAGAGAACAAAACTAATCCAAAACCAAAGGAAGAGATGGCATGATTCACATATCAAGAATAAGAAATTTCAAGTAGGAGATTGGGCTCTATTATATGATTCAAGATTCAAGGAGATCCTAGGAAAGCTGCAAACCAGATGGCTAGGACCATATGAAATTCAATATATCTTTGATAATGGTGCAGTTTAGCTGACCACACTTGACCCAGTATAATTTAAGTTCCTTGTCAATGGACACTACTTGTGCCTGTATCACAAACCTCAAACCAAAGAATAATTCTTACAATAGTTCAACATGCACAGTTTAATAGCCCCTCGGGAAATAGTTCCTGCAACAGAAGGTGAAAAGCCTTCCTCCTGCAGCATCACCATGACATGCTTTTGTCAGCATTCATAATAAAACTTCATTTAATAAGGTGTATTTCTTCATTCACTTTTATCTTTTCTTCTCACCAACTCATCTCATTCCTATTTCTACCACCCACTCAAATTCCATATCACCCACAATTTCTATTTTCAAATGCTTTCAATAAAATGCCACGTCAACAATCTCATGCAGCTGTCAAAATTGACACTCTCATCAGCTCACATTCGTGTACAGTAACTAATTGCCAGGTACAACTTTCTAACTCCTTACTTACTTTTAGCACACATGTTTAATTAATTATATCTAGTACTACATTAAATGTATAATATATGCATTAAGCCAATTTCCCAACTTCGTGCTAAATTTAACAAGTGAGGACACTGGTTCAACTTTCGTAGGGGGCAGGGGAAGTGTATTAACTTCCAAGTGTCATTCCTAAACTACCCTTGTCATACCCTTGTCACATCAGTGTTGTACTTAGGCTGTGTTCCATTAATTCTTTTAATCCTTCACACATTTTCTTGTACTTTCAAATTCTGATTTCCTGAACTTGACATGGCTTCAAAAGGATCATAATTAATTTGTGACGTAACTCGCACTTAAGGTATTGATGTCCTCTGAAAACAATGCCATTATTATAGTTCATGTCAAGTAAAACAAAGGTAATGCAAGCAAAAATATTGGTATTTGCAAGAATCGCAATTGCATTTCAAAAAGAGAGAATTTGTAGAAAAACCAAAAGCTTAGCAGTGGGTTGGAGAGCTGAAAAATTAGAGATTGGGCATTATTAAGATGGGCGAACAATTACAGAAACATGAACCAGTCGTTCATGGTATTTTGCTAGTGGATGTTGAGGCAATTTGCAGGTTCAATGCATGTGGCTGGCTTGGCTATTTTCGTCAGCTGACAGAGTTTACTGAGGAGGTTGCTGTAGAATTCATGGGTAAATTTGAATAAGGACAAGAAACTATATGGGGATTGATAGTTGTTGCTACAAAAGAGACAATTGCAGAAGTTACAGGGTTACCAGTTGTGGGAGAACATTATCCAAATCAGCATGATGCCAGGTCGTCTCGAGCTCAGTTCTCCAGGCTGGGTGATCCTACGCTTGAAATTACTAAGCAGGGGTGCAATAGATTGTCCCTTCCACAGCCATTTCCAGAAATGGCTACGCACATCATCAGGTATTTAACTTGTGAGGGAAGATTTTCAAACCTGTATGCTCATCATTTTAAATTGCTTAGTTGTATCAGGCATAATCTTCAAGTTAATATTCCCAATTTTCTTTATAATATGCTAAGTATCAGTGTGGAGGAAACGCAAAAGGGAAATGCAAATTCCATTAGTCACCATGCCCTAATCAAGCTTTTGGTTGAAAAATTTCTTAGGGATGTTTCCCCCATGTCATGGGCAGAATTTGTCCAATTTAAAACTTTGCAACCCCAAGTAAATCTTGTGGCCCAACCTCTAGAAGATGTAGTAGAATCTTTCGGCCCTACTGAAGAAGCAGCTGTGAAAGAAAAAGAACCGGAATTACCCCTAGAAAACCAACCTCCTAAACCTAATCTAGAGAGTAATGAACCCACTTCTTCCTCAAGAAAAGGAAAGAAGAAAGTTAGAAAAGAAATCCCTAACTTAGAAGGAGAAATTTCAAACCTTGCAATTCAAATAAATAAAAGAAAACGGTCAAGTCCTGTAGTAACTACTCCTGCAACATCTACTTCTGTAGCACATAAACCAAAAAGGTCTCACCAACCTAAAACTATAGTGGTTAAGAGGCAATTGTGCGTAGAAGCCCTCGCATGAGAGGACAAATGTCTCCACCTTCCCTTCCAAACCCAACTGTTCTAGCACCAAAGCCTGCTACAGAGCCCTTTGTTGAATATATTCCTGATGACTCCCCTACGCAGGCAGAACCCCATCATATGGAGGAGCCTCCTAATGAGAAAGAACCTAGTGGTAGCATGCCACAGAATGATCAAGGAATGCCTGAGCCGAGCCCTGATGTAATGCAAGAGAGCATTCCTCTGAATGTTCAATCTACTCCTCCTCAGCATCCTGTATATTCCAATGTATCCATTATACCCTATCGATCAACGTGGTTCACTGACTACTTTTAGCAGGTTGTTAAAGAGAAGAAAAAGAAAGCTTAGATGCAAGAGTTCCCTTCATCAACAATTCAGTCTCTCTTCTTTCATCTATACAACCATTTTATCAATCAAAAGACATGGTGGAAGTAGGAAAGAAATCAAATGCAAAGGGAGATATTTGATAAGGATGAGGAAATTGAAGCTCTCAAGGAGCAGCTAAAGAAACAAAAACAACAAATGGACAAGGCTCTAAAACTAGCTGACCAGGTCATAGCTTGTAGACCGCCACCTAGGGTATATGTTATTTTCTTAAAGGAGCAATTTCTGTTGTTCCAGCTTATGATGACAATTAAGGATATTGGTTGTGAATTCAAGTCGGCCCAAGAATTCTATGGTTTGTATCAGACTCTACCATCATGGCAACAAAATGTGTTATGTGAGTTCTATTTGCACAATTTTATTATCGCACATGAAACATAGTGGAATCCTCTGCTCTATATAGGGGACATTCACTTAAGGGCCTTGATGTCATGGATGCATAATGAGACAAACTATGACAGATAGCTGAACACTTATAGGTATCTGGAGAAATATGAGCCTCTGCCATTAAGGGTTCAGTCACATAAGCCTGATGTTCTTTTGAAGGATTGGCTCAATTTGACTTATGGGAGACCAAAGCCTAAAATCAGGGAGAAAGTATTTGCATTAAGGGATAAATTTTACAGAGATTATCAGACATTGCCCAATTTTACAGCCCAAAGAGCTCTTTTAGGGGTCAGAAGTAGATGGAATAGATTGCCAGAAGCTTTCAGGAAAAGAGAGCCACATAGCCCAATTAATTATGAAGAAGTTGTCCACAGAGTGACTAATTACATGTAGTTGGGACGATAGCCCAGAAGGGAATTATGGATTCCCTTATCCTTCCAGCCACCTACACTCTTTTGGCCCCTATATGACATCAATGCTACTAGATTGGATCAGTTGGTTGAGGAGCATCAAGAAAATTACTTGGAACACACAAGGGGGTTTTACTACACTTTCAAAAGTGGAAAGAAGGAAAAGATGGTTGTTGGTGATTTCAGGACCATAGCCAGGAAATACAATGCTTGAGGACAAGCATTCTGTTAGTAGGGGGTAGATGATTAGTCCAATTATTGCCTCAATTTTGTTATGATCTTTATATTTTGTTGATACTCTGACAAACATTTCCAAGACATTTTATGACTTATACTTATGTGAACCTATGCCAAGTACAACTAAAGCCACAAGATCTATGGGTAGCTTGAGTGATATGCTTTGTTGACGATTATAAATATAATGTAGTACTTCATATAATTATTTCAAGCTGTGTTCTAACATTTAAGTAGGAGTTGAAAATGTTGACTTGCATATGTGTACAAAATATTTTTAACCTTTCAGGTAAACACGGAGCGGTATGAAAAGTGGCGCATTTGCATTAAAGAAAGAGCGTTAGAAGACCAACCATGGCGGGAGAATCCAGCACGATTCTGATGGATATGCCGAGCTTTGAAGGAGCTATTGTTCCAGAGAATATAGGGAATCAATCTTTCTATATTTCCTCAGAACTATTATTCTATTGTCAATAGTAATTGTATTATGTCATGGTTGTTTTATCTCCTCCATAATTGGTGAGGTTTAATGAGACTTTTTCTGTTATGTTTTCAATAAGCATCAATCCTTGATATAAAGAGATTTTGACTGATTTAGTGGGTAATGAGAAAAAGATAGAATTATGTATTTAGTATAGTGGAAGTTGCTCTATTTTGTTCTTCATGAGTTATTCAGTTGTTATGTAACCAATTAAGAAAGATTTAATGGAAGAGTGATTTTAGATTATTTCTTGTGTTGAGTAGTTAACAGAAGCCAACCAAGGGGGCCCACTTGGAAGGTGGATTAGATTAAGTTAGAATAGATTTGCTTTCTGTACTTTTTCTATTTTCAAATAGAGTTACTATTTTACTCCTGCAGCTTTGCCATTGTGGTTGTTCCTGCAACATTTGTAGAGATGGATATAGTGAATGTTTTAAGTTGTTAGACAAGCTTAGATTCATTTCATAAGTTTTTTGCATTAATTCCATTCAATAGTCAAGTGTGTTTACTTTCCTGCAACAATAGCATAGATTCATTTTATGCATTTTATCTTCTTGCAGCATAGGTGTATGACTCCTAAAGGAACTTAGTGCACAAATTGTGTTGTCCCATTTCAAGTGTACGTCCCTGGGTTGACAATCTAAATGCATTTCATGATGGGGATAGATAATTTGTAGCATAGATATATTACCCTTAAGAGAGACAATGGTATGATTATCTCTACCTATTGTGAGACTGTTCACCTTCCTCTTTGAAAAATTTTCATTTGTAGAGGCAAATGAATGGAGGGGCTTACTGAAGGACTATGCCAATGCTTCAGGATAGTGTATCAACTATGGGAAGAGCAACATTTTTTTATTCAACACTTAAAAGGATCTCTAAGCTAAAATCATGGATATCCTGGGCTCTCAATGTGTTGACCTCCAGGGTGTACACACTAAAATGTGCACTTCTCTAAATCATTGCTTCCAAGAGAATCCATGGATTGGAAACCTTGAGAAATCGATTTAGAGCTCCCTAGGCATGGAGTGTAAAGGTTTTAAGAGTGCTCTCAGCTAGAGCTATTAAGCCAATAACCTTGCTAGTAAACTATGCAATGAGAGATTCAAATAAAGACAAGGGCAAGAATGTCAATATCCTCAAGAATCAAATGAAAATGTAAATGCAATGCAACTATGCTAGAAATGGAAATGCAAGCTATTCTATGAAAGGAAATATGCAAGTATTACAAAGCTTTCTAATTAAGCTAGATCTAAAAAATGGGTGCCAGTTTTCTAGAGGCACGGATTCTGAAAATGTTGAAATTTTAAAAAAAAATAGAAAACCCAAAACTCAACTCACTGTCAGGTACAGGTGACAATATAGTCACCAGAAATATCACGTGACACTTTATAGTATACTGGGGCGATAATATATTTCTGGGTGATACTTCATCTTACACCAGGCGATAATATGTTTCGAACAATGCGATAGTTCCTACAATAGCCGAGCGATACTTTTAACTAGTAAAGTATCGCGCCGCTATATAAGAAAGTATCGCGCGATACTTGACAAAGTATCACATGATATTCTGAGACAGAAAATTAAAAAGCTGAAATTAAGCTAAAAACTTGCCGAAAAATTGACGAAAATGCAAAAAATTGAAGACAAAACACTAACATTTTGCCCCACAGTGGGCGCAAAAAATGTACACACTAAAATGTGCACTTCTCTAAATCATTGCTTCCAAGAGAATCCATGGATTGGAAACCTTGAGAAATTGATTTAGAGCTCCCTAGGCATGGAGTGTAAAGGTTTTAAGAGTGCTCTCAGCTAGAGCTATTAAGCCAATAACCTTGCTAGTAAACCATGCAATGGGAGATTCAAATGAAGACAAAGGCAAGAATGCCAATATCCTCAAAAATCAAATGAAAATGCAAATGCAATGCAACTATGCTAGAAATAGAAATGCAAGCTATGCTATGAAAGGAAATATGCAAGTATTACAAAGCTTCCTAATTAAGTTAGATGAATTAATCTAAAGCACAAAGGAAACTAAGCTAATATGAAGCTATGAATGTCATGACAATGCAAGAAATGAAACTATGATAGCATGTAGATGCAAAATTTAAGAATGCTCCAAATCTTCAAAAGCTCCAAAGTGACCTAGAAAACCTGCAGCATAACATTAGTATAAAAAGTTGGGGATCTAGAATGAAGAAGAGAGCTCTCCTTTTATAAGAAATGAAAAGGAATGGACCATGGAGATTAAGAGGAAAAAGATTTAATCAATGGTGGAGCATCAAAGAGGAGCAATCCATGTGCACAAGTATCCTCCAATGAGAAAATACGAGTTGACTTTTGTGCCCATATGAGACAAAAAGTGTTTTTCTTCTTTTTATAAAATAAGAATAATGCTTTATTTGTGCAACTTAGGATAAGAGAAAAAGTGGAGGTTTTTTATTTATTAAAAGGGGAGGAAATTTCATTTAAATAAATAAAGATTTATGATAACATGGTTAGCCCATAGAAAATAATCGAATAAATGATAGAACTAGGATTTGATCAAGAATAAACAATTGATGATTTAACAAAAGGGGCTAATAGTCTAGATGACCATTTTTAGGTGTATACACAGAGTACTTAGTTGGGTTTATCCCTTATAGTCAAGGAATTTACTCCCAACTTATGGAATACCATTCTTGAAAGAATCCAAAAGATGATTTTTGTATGGAAAGGTAAAATGCTAAGTAGTATTGGGAAGATTCAATTTCTCCATACCTCCATGAAAGGTATCTCAATCTACTTCCTATACCTTTTCAAAATCTCTAGGGTGATGGTTAAAAAAATAGAAATAATCCAAGACTCATTCCTTTAGATAGGTATGGAGGAAAAAAAGAGAATGAATTTAGTCAATTGGGACACTGTATGTAAACCCAAAATTAGGGAGGTCTTGGAATCAAAAAGTTGATCGACCTTAATAGAGATTTGATTGCTAAAGTTGGTTTGTGTTTGGTTGTTGGTCTGAATGACTAGTGTAAAATAATTCAAGCTAAGTACTTGAATAATGACAACTTCCATAGGCATTTTGACTCTAATGACCTCCCTTATAGGTAAAATTTATGGGCCAATATCCTAAAATTTCATTCCATTATCAGAGAAGGGTTGAAGTGACTGGTTAATGAAGCGTGAACTATCAAATTTTGGGAGGATTCTTGGTTGGGTGATAAACCTCTGGTTTCCACCCCTTTATGTCACCTAATGAGAAGAATGTGTTAGGAATGAATGCTAAATATATCCTATGGGGGAGTATTCGCAGCCATTCTATAACAGTTGTTGTTGCATTCATGATTGTGATTGTCATTGATGTCAACACAATGATCTACTGAAGGTTAGCAGAGAAGAAGATAGTGTTTGTATTAGCGCACATGGGATATTGAAGATCAAACTATGCGGAGTTGAGGACTTAATCTATGATGTTTTCTGAGATCGTGGTTAAGAGCACATATGAAAATTCATCTATTCATAACAGTTATGTGTAAATCAGTGGAAGCAGTATTTAGGTAGTGTTCCTGAGAAGCAGTTTTTGGAAATCAGATGATATCTCCAAATCAGGATAGAATCTGAGCATGCCAAGTTGTATAGATGATGAAGATGTGATTATTATGATGTGGACATGACAGCAAGGTTAGAGGTCACACGAGTGAAGAATTATCTTAATTGAAAGTCGACAGTTTTATGTAATTGTGGAATATTGTGTAATGTGTGGAAGATTTTATTTTGTAATTTGTATGCCAACTCATTTGTAATTATTTGAGTGCGGTATAAAAGAAGGATTATTTTCCTTTTTGTAATGTGGAATTATGTGAAAGTAAAAGTGTGGAATTAAGCAATACTTGTTGTAAGAGGATATGCAAAGTACAAAGATCTAGTATTGAGATCTGATGAAGTAGTTGGTGCGGTTTGGCACAGTCAGAGGAGAAGTGATAAGTTGTTGAGATCAGTAATCTTTTGGTATTATTCTATTGAGTAATACAAAGATCAGCTGGACAATGAGTTCAGTGATCTTGCCTTTGAAGCTGTTTGGACAGTGGGTCTTTATGTCTTCCATAACTCCTAACATGGTTAGAATCTTTTAACTAGGATTCAAAGTCTCCTATCAGAAATTCGTATGTAATAAATGTATTTCATAAGACTCCTAACAGATTCATCCTCTCATAAGGAATATTCATATTAGTGCATCTTTTGTGGGCATCATTCCCACCGGGGTTTACTCTTTGATCAAGAGGTTCCCTAGTCAACATATCTTGTGTTATTGTGTTGTTGTGTATGTATATATTTATATGGTTGTTGATTACATTGCTTACATGGTTGAAATCTATTAAAGGTGATAAAAGTTGTATTTATCTGATAACTGATTCACCCTCCCTCTCAGTTATCTTGGTGGACTTTACTTTCTAACAATTGGTATCAGAGCAGCAGGTCTTTAAAAGAAAAGTTTAACAACTTAAGGAGATCCATGGAGAGTCATTTCAAGAAAGAAAGCCCTAAGTTTGATGGAGTAAATTTTGGCAGCTGGAAAGAAAAGATGAAGACACATTTTCTTTGTTTAGGACCAGGATATTGGTTAATCACAAAGAACAAGAAGACTATAATTGATGAAGACAAAATTGAAGAATTTACTAATGAGGAGAGAGATCTATTCATGTGTAACATACTTTCTAGAGTACTCTTGTCAACTCTTCTAGAAAATGAGTACAGTCAGGTAAAATATATAAAAACATCTCATGAAATTTGGTCAGCATTACAATCTATTTTTGAAGGTGATGAACATGCAAAGAAAATCAGATTACATAATTGGATATGTGCATTTGAAGATATAAGAATGATGGAAGATGAATCTGTTAAAAGCTATATTGGTAGAATGTCAAAAATTGTTGCAGGTATAAAATCTTGTGAAGGAATCAAGACAGAGAATGAAGTGATATGGAAAATTCTAAGGACATTAACTCCTGCATTTAAGCAGACAATGCATATGATTGAGCAAGTTATACCTTGTACTGAGAACTTCACCAGAGAAACTCTTCTTGGAAGACTAGAAGCAGCAGAGATGAACTTGAGACAATCAGGAGATCTACCTAGAATGGAGACAACATTCATTGCACTTAGTATTCATCCTACTTTGTCAAGAAGTGTTAGTGTAAGTGGAGACCATGCTAGTGGAAGCATATTTAAGAATGAAGAAGACAGGAAGATTGATGAAGGAATTGCCTTGCTTGTGAAAAGAGAACCAGACAGTAAGAAATTTTTTAAATGTTGGACTTGTCAAGAATATGGTCATTTTGCATCTAAATGTCCTAAGAGAGTAAAGAAGTATAGAAAGAACTTTAAACCTAGAAGATCTAAAGAATGTTATTATGCTAATGATGAAGAATTTGAAGCTAGTATGAAAAAATCTCTAAGTGAAAGTGATAATGAGAATGATGATATAGGATTTGTAGCAATAAAAGAAGAAAACCTTAAAACAGAAGTTAAAGAAGAAAAAGTTTTAGTTTCTCAAGTAGAAAAAAGATTTGATTGGATTATAAATAGTGGTTGTTCACATCATATGACTAGAGACATGAAGAAATTCATAAAGTTTAACAATTATGATGGAGGAATTGTTAGAGTTGGAAACAATGCACCTTGTTTGATAAAATGAATAGGATCTATTACTCTTGATGGAAAGACTAACACTGATGATGTTTACTTTGTAGATGGATTGAAACACAATCTTTTGAGTGTTGGACAACTAGTTGATAAGGGATATCAAGTTTGGTTTACTGAAAACACTTGTGTAATCAAAGACAAGGATGATAATTTGATTGAAACTGGATCAAGAACCAGAGATAATGTATTTCAGTTGAATCCTACTGAGATGACATGCTTGATTACTAAGATTCATGATAGTTGGTTATGGCACAGAAGATTTTATCATATAAACTTTGATAACATTATGAAAGTGAGTACTACACTTGCAGTAAGAGATTTGCCTAAAATTATGAAACCTACTAACATGATTTGCAAGGAATGTGTTATGGCTAAATAGAAGAGAAGCTCATTTCCTAGCAAGAAGTTTACAACAACAGAGAAGTTGGAAATTGTTCATACAGACTTGAGCGGTCCCACAAGGACTAGAGGATTATATGGCAAAAGGTATTTTATGATTCTTGTTGATGATTTTACAAGAATGATGTGGATTGCATTTCTTAAAAAAAATTCTGAGGCATTTGATAAGTTTAGAGTAATTAAGAATAAAGTTGAGAATGAATTTGGAATGAAGATTAAATGTTTGAGATCATATAGAGGTGGAGAATTTACTTCAAAATAATTTAACACTTTTTGTGAAGTAAATGGTATTAAGAGATAGTTTTCAGCCCCTAGAACACCTGAACAAAATGGTATTGCAGAAAGAAGAAATAGGTTAGTAACTGAAGCAGCAAGAGCCATGCTATTTGAAAATGACTTGTCGAAGATATTCTGGAGAGAAGCAATGAATACATTAGTATATACAATGAACACAGTACATATCAGAGCAGACACAAATAAGACACCTTATGAACTATGGTTTGGACATGCACCATCAGTTAAGTATTTTAAAATTTTTGGAAGTAAATGTTATATTAAGAGAGATAATGACATTAGAAAGTTTGACCCTAGAAGTGATGAAGGAGACATGGTATGTAAATTGAACAAAGCTTTATATGGACTTAAACAAGCACCTAGAACTTGGTATGCAAGACTGGATAAGTATTTGATAAAATTGTGATTTACTAAAGATACATTAGACAGTAACCTGTATATGAAAGAAATTGAAAATGATTTTTTGGTTATAGTTATTTTTGTTGATGATATTATCTTTGGAGGAGAGGATGAAGCCAGTGATAAATTTGCAGTTGAAATGAAGATTGAATTTGAAATGAGTATGATTGGTGAGATGAAATATTTTTTAGGATTGTAGATAACACAGAACAGTGATGACATCTTCTTATGTCAAACAAAGTACTTGAATGACTAATTGAAGAGATTTGCAATGGAGAATTGTAAGCTGGTTGGCACACCTATAGTAATTGGACACAAGTTATCTAGCACATATGAGACTCTTGTAGTTGAAAAGAAGAAGTACAAATCTATGATTGGATGGTTGCAATATTTAACTCATACAAGACCAGACATATCACATGCGCTTGGAATCATTGTAAGATTTCAAGCTAACCCTGAAGAATCACACTATACAGCAGCAAAAAGAATACTAAGGTACTTGAAAGGCACAATTGAATATGGATTGTGGTATGAAAAATCTGATGACTTTACCCTATGAGCATATACAGATGCAGATTGGGGAGGCAGTGTTGACAAAAAAAGTAGAAGTGGTGGAGCATTTTTCCTTGGAGGAAGATTGGTTTCTTGGCTAAGCAAAAAATAAAACTGTATTTCACAGAGCACAGCAGAAGAAAAATATGTAGCAGCAACAAACAATTGTAACCAGATAATATGGATGAAACAAATGTTGAAGGATATTGGAATAAAATTTGATGAGCCTTTTGTTATACACTATGATAACACCAGTACAGTTAGTATGTCTAATAATCATGTACTACATTCTAAGACAAAGCATATAGAAATAAAGTATCATGTAGTGAGAGAGAAAGTTGTAGAGAAAGAAATCAGACTTGAGTATATAAGTACAAAAGAGCAGATTGGTGCAAATATATTTACAAAGCCTTTTCCTAAAGACACATTTGAGTATCTGAGAGGTATGCTTGGGGTTATGCCCCAGGCTACTTTTGAGAAGTGATGCAGATTGTTGATCCAGTCCAGTGGTAGATGAGTCTTATCTTTTTCTGGACTGAATGTTGGTACTTCCTCTATGCGGGAGTATGTGTTTCTGAGCTGAGTCATGAGGACTCTAGTAAAATGTATTTTTTGAAAAGTGTCTTTTGACATTAAAGTTATTGTTGACATAGTGATGTAGCATTTTTCATTAATGTCAATGGGGGAGAAGGATACATGAAAAACCATCTATTGAAGAAAATTTGAGGGAGAAGGATACAAGCAATATAAAATGGAAAACTAAAAGAATTGAGAAGGAAAATGAAGCAAGATTTGATTGATGAAGAGAACTTCAAAACATTTCAGAGTAGTAGTGTTGCAATGTTGGTATTCATGGAACTTAGATATTTTTTCATCTATGTTTCCATCAATGCCAATGGGGGAGATTGTTAGGAATGAATGTTGAATATTATTGGCATGTGATGTTTTGGAGTATTGGGAATCACTTAAGGGTTGTTATTTATGGCAACACTTATGATTGAGTGATCGCATGTTGTGGAGATTTCTATTGGAGTCACAGTCATAAAAATGACTAAGTCCAAAATCAGGATAACAGGGTACAGTGCCACAGTTTTGGATAGCGATAAAGATATACAAAGTATTATAGCTTGCGAAGTTAACTAGAGGTATTTTTGGATATGCACATTCTTCAGTTAAGATCGCATGAGTTTTGGATACCTAATATGTGAGATACAGTGTTCGGAAGGTATGCGAACAGTATATCAGGGTACATGAACAGTTGCGAAGATTAAGGAAATCATAATGGATATGGTAACATGCTAAGACAAGTAAATAAAGTATATTGCCAACTCTTTGGTAATATAAGAGTGTCAAATCAATGTATATCATTTGCATAAGTTTCTATTATGTTTTGTATGACAATTATGAGGCCGACTAGAAGACTAATTCTGTATAAGTATAGATTGGTTTTGTGAAACCGAATGATGGATGGTTTTATGATGATGGAGTAAGTTTGTGAATATAAGAGAATAGATTAGATGCAAGATCAGTAAGAAGCCGAGCTACAATTGGAACTATCTAAGTAAGATAAGTGTTTGTATTGTTCTCCCTTTTGAGAACTATTTTTGGGACAATATTGATTGTAAGAGAAGTATGCCCACCACTTTTAACCAAGTGTTTTGTATACCCCTAACAGAGTTTTTGTAATTCTATAACAAGGAAATGTACAATGTAACAATCAGCTCGTAACAGGGCTAGATCTCTTAATAGGGACATAATATTTTAGTGCATATTTGTGGGTACCATCTCCACCAGGGTTTCCTCAAGAACAAGTCATGGTGTCATGAGTAATGTGTTATGCTTATATGTTCTTTTCATTTCCGCATTACTTTGGATTACTTATAATTGTTTAAAGTTGAAATCAAAATTCTGTAATATTGATTCACCCCCCCTCTCAGTATTACCTAATCCTAACAATTGGTATCAGAGCTTCTGGCCCTTTGAGAGAAAGCTTGATAGCTTAAGGGAAATCATAATGGATTCAAAAAATTTACATGTGAACTTTGAAGCTACACTAGAAGATCTAGATAAGATGAAAGCTGAAAATGGCAAACTAAAATTTAAATTAAGAAGAGCAGAAGGTTTCATGAGGAAACTTAAAGAACAACTTAAGATTGTAAAAAATTAGAGACAAGACCTTATGGAGAAAGTCAAATAAGGCTTAGACAATGATATATCAGACAAAGTAAAAAAGTTGGAGCAAGAAAAAGAACAAATCAATCTCTTGATGATCAAAGAGATTCAGCATGAAAATGATGAAAGAAACAAAGTTGAAAAGTCACTAAAAGAAGCTAACCTATAGATAGGAAATAAGAAGACCGAACTTGACCATTACAAGGATAAATATCAGGAATTGGATAATTACAATCGGATCATCAAAGGTGAACTCACTCAAGCCAGACTACACATTGAGGAGTTACAAATGAGCAATGACAAGAATGATGAAAAAAGAACAGAACAAAAATCTAAAGGAGACATGAGTGGACCAAATGAAGTTGGAAGTTCAAAAACTCAAGAAGAACCAAAAGAAGCCAAGAATGAGGAAAGACCTATTCTAGATGAAAGGCCTACAAATGAAGATTCTAGAGAACAATTCAGATCCTTCAGAGGTAGATGTTTTGGATGCAACAAAGTTGGACACATGAAAAGAGATTTCAGAAGTAAAAGTAACTCTAAACCCTTTACCAGCTATTGTTTTAATTGCTATGAGTATGGACACAAGAAAGCAGATTGTAGAAAACCTAATCAATCCAGATATAATGATGCAGGAGCATCCTGGGTGTAACAGCAATCTTGCATCACCCAAAAAAATATTTCTATTTTTATATTCAATAAGAGCTATTTTGTGCAGAGCTGCTATTTATGGAAAGTTACTATTTTTGGTAATTTTCGTATGTGCTCAGAATGATCTGATTTCTTTCTTGGAGGTTCATTTTGGTCATATAAGTCTGCCAGTAAAGTTTCATTGCCAGATCAAGTGTATATTGGAAGATATTGAAGATTTTCGGTATTGGCAGCAGGGTACAGAAACTTTGAACTCAGTTTTGAAGGCTTTAGAGGCCCCGGATGAGGTCAAAAATTTGGGTGACGGGCGCTTGAGTGGATAAAGCCTGTAGAGCACTTCGTGGCGTTTCTGAAATGGGATTATAATAGCCGATCGGGTCAACTGGTGATGACTTATGGTCTTCGAAAGTTGGGCCATCTGAAATGGCAGAAAATAATTTTCTTCAAAATTTATGTTCGGGTTTCAAAGGTTATCTTGAGCCGACTATGATGTAATAAAATGTAAAATAAAATAATTCTAAGTTTGGTCGGCCTTATTGGCTAAAATTCTAGAACCTTCCCAGGCGGTGAAAAATTGCCTATATAAGGAACGCTGTATTATTGTCTTAGGCAGTTCAGAATAGTTCTGGGTAGTAGATCTGAGTAATAGTTCGAAGCTTTGTCCTACAGAATATTGTAAGGAAATACCCATGTGGCTTTGCATATTATAATTCTGAAAGTTTGTAATTCCACATTTGTGGAGATAATAAGAAGCCCATTTTCTATTCTTGCATATTGTTGTTGTTTCTCTATTTCTATTATGTGTTTGTGGTATTAAGGGGAGCACCCTTCACCAAGTGGTATTAGAGCCGGAGTTTCTGAGTGTGTAAACAGATCGCCGACTGTGAGGCAGTTTGCACCAGGACCGTGATTAGGGTTTCAGCACGCATCGCAAAAATGTCTCCACGAAGGGAATGTGGCGGAAGAGCTGGTGTTGTAACACCTGAGGTTAGGGCACTGCAGAGACAAGTGCGAGCATTGCAAGAAGAAATTTGTAGAGGAATGAATCTTAATGTCAGAGATGAAAGCGAGGATGAAGCTGAAGAAGAATATCAAGAAGGAGAAGTCAAAATTCTGAACCAGGAGGAAGAAAGACTTTTTCGGGCCATTTCTAAGATTGGGAAAAGACCTAAGATTGAGGTTCCTACATTTTCTAAAAATCTTAACCCAGAAGAATTGATCGACTGGATCAATGAATGTGAGAAATATTTTGAGTATGAAGATGTTGAGGATCCTGATAGGGTCAAATTTGTGAAGGCCAGACTGAAAGGTCATGTGAAGATATGGTGGCAAGAGATTCAGTTGGAGCAAAATAGAAGGGGAAAGGAGAAAATCACGAGATGGGATCGGATGGTGGATAAATTGAAGCGACAGTTCATTCATGTTGATTATAAGCTTGACCTACTAAAGAAAATACAGAGTTTGAAGCAAGCAAGAAGATCTGTTCAGAAGTATACAGAGGAGTTCTATCGACTTCTCATCAGAACAGGCCATGTAGAAGCTGATAAGAAAAAAGTTGCCCGATACCTTAATGGGTTAAGGCCAAGCATTCGAGAGACGCTGAATCTGGTTCGAATGAACAGTATTGAAGAGGCATACTAGTTTGCCCTAAAAGTAGAGGAAAACTGAACAAGAAGTTTGAGAGCAGACAAAACAGAAGAGGTCGCGGTGGATGATCTGGTGGACGGTCATATGGTGGCCGAAATGAAGATCTGAAAAAGAAAGATGAGGCCAGTAGCAGTCAGAATCAGCGAGGAAATAATTCCAATCACTTTCAGGATCAGAATAATAGAGATCAGAGAGGAAGAGGAAGAGGACAAGGATCTGGAAGAGGTGGCTTCCGTGGAACATGTTTTCACTGTGGAGAAGAAGGTCATAGGGCATTTGAATGTCCTCAGCGCCAAGGCAGAATAGACAGGAGAAATGAAGGCCAGACCAGAGTTGCACATGTAGATCAAGATGCCAGATCATCAAATTCTGAAGATGCTAAAAGAGGAGAAACATTGATTAACATAAGAGTCCTGTTGAGTGATGATAATGAACCTGAGCAAAGGAGGAGCCTGTTTCGCACCAGGTGCAAGTGTGAAGGTAAATGTTGTGATGTGATTATTGATAGTGGAAGCACTGACAATTTGGTGTCAGAAGAGATGGTGACAAAGTTGAAGCTCAAGAGACAGAAACACCCACATCCATATTGGATTGCCTTGGTACAGGATGACCACAAGGTCATTGTCAATGAACAATGCTTGGTGAAGTTCAAGATTGGCGGATACCAAGATGAGGTATTGTGTGATATCATATCTATGGATGCATGTCATATGTTGTTGGGTAGATCATGACAGTTTGACAGATGTGCTGTACATGATAGTCGTGCAAATACCTATTCCCTGACAAATGATGGAGTGCGACATAAGCTAAAACCATTGAAGGAGACTAAAGAAAAGGTATGTGGTAATGCAAGGATAACTTTTGTTGATGGAAAAAATTTTCTAGATGGTATGAGGCATGAGCATGTATGTTTTGCTTTAATTCCAAAAGTTGGTAAAGAGGAAGTAGAAGATGTTCTTGTAGAAGTTGCAGATTTATTGAATGAGTTTCAGGATATTGTATCCGATAACGTGCCTGATGGATTACCACCAGTCAGGAAGATCAGTCATCAGATGGACTTGATCCCAGGAGTGAGTTTTCTGAATAAGGCAGCACATAGAATGACACCTACAGAAAGTGAGGAGTTGAATAGACAAGTACATGAACTGTTACAGAAATTATTGATCCGTGAGAGTCTGAGTCCCTGTGCTCTACCAGCAGTATTAGCACCAAAGAAGAATGGAGAATAGAAGATGTGTACAGATTCTAGGGCAATAAACAAGATCACAATCAAGTACAGGTTTCCATTGCCACGAATGGATGATATTATGGACTGTTTGAGTGGAGCTGTGTATTTCTCAAAGATAGATCTGAAGAGTGGATATCATCAGATTCGGATCAGAGAAGGAGATGAATGGAAGACTGCCTTCAAGACAAAGGAAGGACTATATGAGTGGTTAGTCATGTCTTTTGGGCTAACCAATGCACCGAGCACTTTCATGCGGCTCATGAACGAGGTTCTGAAAGAATTTCTAGGTAAGTTTGTCACTGTTTACCTACATGATATTTTGATTTTTAATAAGACATTGGATGAGCATATGATGCATATTCGTATGGTATTTGAGAAGTTGAGAGAAGAAAAATTGTTGATTAATTTGAAGAAGTGCAGTTTTGTGAAGAAAGAGTTGGTGTATTTGGGGTTTGTAGTTTCAAGAGAAGGTCTAAAAATGGACCCAGAGAAGGTACAGGCTATCCTTGAATGGCCTAATCCAAGGAGTGCTACTGAGGTAAGATCTTTTCATGGTCTAGCTAGCTTTTACAGAAAGTTTATCAGAAATTTTAGCAATAATTGTGGACCCTTGACTGAAACAATGAGAGGGGATAGAAAAGAGTTTAAGTGGACTAATGGGGCAGAAAAGAGTTTTCAATTATTGAAACAAAAAGTTACAAAACAACCTGTTTTAGCACTTCCAAATTTTAATAAGGTGTTTCAAGTAGATTGTGATGTTAGTGGTACTGCAATAGGAGCTGTTATGAGCCAAGAAGGTAAACCTGTTGCTTATTTCAGTGAGAAGTTAAATGATGCCAAAAGGAAATATTCTATTTATGATCAAAAATTTTATGCTATAGTTCAGGCATTAAAGAAGTGGAGACATTATCTACTTCCTAAGGAGTTTGTTTTGTATACTGATCATCAAGCTTTGCAATATTTGAATAGTCAAGGAAAATTGAATCAAAGGCATTTGAAATGGGTTGAGTTTTTGTAGAGTTATACATTTATTTTGAAACACAGGAGTGGAAAGTCTAATAGGGTTGCAGATGCTCTTAGCAGAAGGCAACTATTGCTGACAGAAATGCAGATTGAAGTGGTTGGGTTCAAGGAACTCAAGAATTTGTATCCAGAGGATCCTGATTTTGGTGAAGTTTGGAAAGCTTGTACAGAACCTGTTACTCTAGACAGGACGAAATGGTTGGATTTCATCATCCAGGATGATATGCTATTCAGAGGGAGTCAGTTGTGCATTCCACGAAGTTCTATGAGGGAGAATCTCATCAAGGAGAAGCATAGCGGAGGATTGGCTGGACATTTTGGTCGTGATAAAACCCTTGGTTTGGTTAGTGAGAATTATTATTGGCTACAGTTGCAGCAAGATGTGAAGAAGTTTGTACAGAGTTGTAGAATATGTCAGATGGCGAAAGGAGTGAAGCAGAATACAGGGTTGTATCAGCCATTACCTGTACCAAAGAAGCCTTGGGAGGATATCAGCATGGACTTTGTTCTTGGTTTACCGAGGACTCAGCGGGGACATGATTCAATTTTTGTGGTGGTTGACAGATTTTTAAAGATGGCACATTTCATTCCCTGCAAGAAGACTAATGATGTTGTTCATGTAGCAGAATTATTTTTCAGAGAAGTAGTGAGACTTCATGGTTTGCCAAAGACCATAGTTTCAGATTGGGACACTAAGTTTGTTGGATATTTCTAGCATACATTGTGGAAGAAGTTGAAGACAGATTTGAAGTTCAGTTCATCCCATCATCCACAGACTGATGGACAGACAGAGGTGGTGAATAGGAGTTTGGCAAATTTGCTGAGATGTTTGGTTGGAGATAAGCCAACAGGATGGGATTTGATTTTACCACAGGTGGAATTTGCATACAATAATTCTGTCAACAGGAGCACTGGTAAATCACCATTCCAGATTGTATATGGAAGTAATCCAAGAAATGCATCTGAATTGAGGAAGATAGATAAAGGAGAAATAAGTAGTGTTGAAGCTGAGGATTTTGCAGAACACTTGAAGAACATCCATGGGGAGGTGAGGAAGCATATTACCAAGATAAACGCACAGTATAAGGCTAAGGCAGATGAGAAAAGGAGGTATAAGGAATTTCAGGTTGGTGATGAAGTCATGGTTCGTTTGCGGAAGGAGCGGTTTCCAGTTGGTACCTATAACAAGCTGAAAATGAAGAAGTTTGGACCATGTAGGATACTGAAGAAACATGATTCAGGAAACGCATATAAGGTAGAATTGCCTACTGAGCTAAATATTTCACCAGTGTTTAACATTTCAGATCTGACAGAGTATCATGAAGGAGGTGTTGAAGATGAGATCACAGCAGTACAGTGGAGTATTCTAGCAACTAGTTCAGACACTAAGGAGATCGAAGATATACTAGACAGTCGTGTTAGCAGAAGCACAAGGAACAGGACATATGAAGAATATCTGGTCAAGTGGAAATGATGACATGTTGAAGATTCATCATGGCTGACAAAGGAGGAGGTTAGCCGTCTTGGTTTTCCTCTGCACACCTGAGTCGTGACAGGGTCACTTCTCAAATTACCCTGGGTGTCTGATGCAGGAGCATCCTGGGTGTAAGAGCAATCTTGCATCACCCCAAAAAAATATTTCTATTTTTATATTCAATAAGGGCTATTTTGTGCAAAGCTGCTATTTATGAAAAGTTACTATTTTTGGTAATTTTCGTATGTGCTCAAAATGATCTGATTTCTTTCTTGGAGGTTCATTTTGGTCATATAAGTCTGCCAGTAAAGTTTCATTGCCAGATCAAGTGTATATTGGAAGATATTGAAGATTTTCGGTATTGGTAGCAAGGTATAGAAACTTTGAACTCAGTTTTGAAGGCTTTAGAGGCCCCGGATGAGGTCAAAAATTTGGGTGACAAGCGCTTGCGTGGGTCAAGCCTGTAGAGCGCTTCGTGGCATTTCTGAAATGGTGTTATAATAGCCAATCGGGTCAACTGGTGATGACTTATGGTCTTCGGAAGTTGGGCCACCTGAAATGGCGGAAAATAATTTTCTTCAAAATTTCTGTTCGGATTTCAAAAGTTATCTTGAGCCGACTATGATGTAATAAAATGTAAAATAAAATAATTCTAAGTTTGGTCGGCCTTATTGGCTAAAATTCTGGAACCTTCCCAAGCAGTGGAAAATTGCCTATATAAGGAAGGTTGTATTATTGTCTTAGGCAGTTCAGAATAGTTCTGGGTAGTAGATTTGAGTAATAGTTCGAGGCTTTGTCCTACAGAATATTGTAAGGGAATGCCCATGTGGCTTTGCATATTGTAATTCTGAAAGTTTGTAATTCCACATTTGTGGAGATAATAAGAAGCCCATTTTCTGTTCTTGCATATTGTTGTTGTTTCTCTATTTCTGTTATGTGTTTGTGGTATTAAGGGGAGCACCCTTCACCATATAAGCAAGACTATATCAAAGAAGAAACTGCAACCAAGATTACATGTCAGAAATGTAATAACTTTGGGCACACGACAAGGTATTGTAAGCTACAAACTAGCCAAGAAAGAAGAAGACCGCCTATTTGTTACAAGTGTAACAACCCAAGTCACATTGCAAAGTTTTGTAGATACAATGGAGATGACAACAGAAGAGGACCAAGGAGATCTAATGAATCATAAAGACCACCACCTATAGTTATAAGGAAAAATATCAGTGACAGTGGTAAAAGCCTAAATGATTACATAAATGAAAGCAAGAAATCAGAGGATGAGAAAATAAGGAAAGTAAAATTTCCAAATAAGGCAGTGGTTCAGGGAGAGACAACTTATGATGATGTGTCTTCGCATGATGAATTCTTTGAGGCATCAGCCTAAAAGGCCTCATGACCTCATGGGGAGCATTGGATACAGACAACATAAATTATACTACCCCTATATAAGTGGAGTAAGCTCATGCGAGCTTAGGTATGTTATGTACAGATGTTTTGGAATTTGTGGATAAGTTCGCAACACTCGGAGATTCATCTTCTATGTTCGCGAGTTTTGCATTTACTAGACAACATGCAAAGTTGAGCTACCTGTGTTTAATGCACACACTCAACTTGCGATGGATAAAGGACTTGAAAGATCTCATTTCTCCACCATTTGTTGATCAACGACTAAGGAGAGTAGATGTGTGAAAGCAGAGCAATAATCTAGCAAAGAGATTTTGTGCTTGCGTGAAGTCAAGCATCAGATTTGTCCGCGTTTAAGGTATTTAGACCTAATATGTTTGGAAAGTCATGGATGCACTAGTAATTTATGATGTGGTAGACAGACCTAGGTATAAGTTCAAAAGGCATCCATACAAATTCTGTGAGGATGATTCGGAAGGGGCATTTTCTCAAACCCCCGTAGGTGTGTTGCATGTAGAGGATATTAGGGCATACATACACTGCAAGTATGAGATTATTGGGGAGGTCAATATCTTCTATGAATTGAACAGTATGATAGATGTAAATGGGTCCTTGACAGAAGAATTCAAACATTTAAAAAACCTGTCAATACTCAAGTTAACCTGACTCACTGAATTCACGAAAGTCGAATGGTTCAAGATCATTTTGAGTAGAGTTAATGATCAGTTCTTGTGGATAGGTGATCAACCAGTTAAGATATGTGCTCAGTTGATTCATGATATCACAAGGCTTGACAATGAAGGAGCCCTACCTGTTAGTTAGAAAAATCTAAGAAAAGAAGTTGAAACCCTTACACACTCTAAATGGGACAAAAACGCAATGACTGTAAATGATATATATCTACAAGATGTCATATTGGTAGCAATGCTAATTGGCTACAAGGTGTTTTACAGTTCCAGACTTAATTCAGTATCAACTGGAGTAATAATGATGGCATACAGAATGGTCAAAGAAAACAAGAAATACAACCTATGTGAAATACTAGCTCAACAATTCATTGAAAATATAAAAGTTATAAAAAAGGACAAATCTAAGGCATTCAGGTTTGGGTCATTAATAGTTCACATGTACAACTCATGTCATTCACAACTTTCTTGGTATGCATCCTAGAGCATGGAAATACAATGAAACCATTGATCTACAAATCTTATAATATTATAGAAGGCAGAAAAAGGATTGGGTTGATGGAGAATTGTTTGGCATGATTAAGATCTTGTAGAGACAGATGAAAGAAAGATATAGAATTCTAGAAAGCTTAGTAGAAAAGTATGAGGACACCATCTATTTCATGGTTGAAACTGAATGTGTATTCTTTGAGGCAGTTGAGCCTAGAACCAAATGGTGTTATCCTATGGGATATGAAGTAAGTGTTGAAGTACTAACTATGCAAGTAGAGCATGTATTGGCAGCAGACTCAAGAAAGATGGGGTATATACAGAGAAAAATATGAAAAAGTTAGAGAAGAATAAGAGAAAGTAACAAGAAAGAGGAAAGTCAGCAAGATAGTAGAAGATATCACTACGATGGTGGGTATTACAAAAGCACAATTGATAGACATCAAAATAAGATGGACGCATCTTCTAGTATTGCCACTAATTCACCCACTCCATTGGAAGAAGAAAAGACAACTACTACTAATAACATCATTAATTTATCAGTCCCTCAAGAGGAAGAAACACATGAAGTTTAGACTACAGTGGTTCCTAGAAGATCATCTAGGGCAGTCCAAAAGAAAAAGAGACAGAGGCAAAAAGGAAGAAGGAAGAAAAGGTTATGGAGAAAGGTGAAGAGAAAATGGTTCAAAAGAGTCCACAAATCTTGTGGAAACCTGATATGAAAGCACTACAGAAGAGGGTTATCAAGGATGGAAATTTGATATCTATAAACAAATACTATGAGAGATATAGCCGTGGGGATCAAGCAATCATTGAGGACACTATCATTGAGCATTTGTTAGTTTTCAAAAAGAATTTGTTGGAAGTTGAAGCCAGTGTCCCCAAAGATCTATATAGCAAGCTGGAAATCAGAAAACAGTTAGCACATTCAGAGGATGAGAACATAAGAAACAAGACAATTAATGATATGTTGCCAGTTGTGTCTATTCAGGAAAGAGAAAGAATCATAAAGGCACTGCAACCTCTTCTAAGAACAAAGACCAGACTAGTCAAGATCATGGCTAGAATATATGATGAGGTCATTGAAGATACCCAAAAGGCATTAGACCAAGTTCTAATGCATGATATGCCTAAAAAGGTGTCACCTTTTGAGACTGCTAAACCTATATCCTTGGGTTTAGGAGAGAGCTCACAGGCAATTGATGAGAGTGTTCAAGTTAACTTGCAACCAGACTTCTTTGTCACTGGTGTGTCTGTTAGCCTTGACACTTTGCAGGATATAAATGATCCATTTATGGACAAGATGGACACTGATGGTGCAGGAGAACCCTTCTAAGGGCTCCCACCTTCACAATTTTGGTGTGTTAGTCTTCCTGAGAGAAGCATGTAATTAAAATAAGAGCTTTAGCTCATGCTTGTGTGTCTTTGTCTAGTCTTAGTCCTTAAGGTTCAGTTGGATTGTCTTATATTTGTGGCACACTGATTCAAGGAATGTTGACATCCTGAAATCAGTGCTTTGATAGGAGGTTTACAGTCCTAGGTTAGTTTTGGTTGTAATTTCAGCACATGGAAGTGCTTCAGGAGGCCTATAGTGGAGGTCATTGAAGAATGGGAGCAAAGTTAACAAAAGTTGTTTCAAAGTTGTCAGCAACTTTTAAAAGTTGATAAGCAACTTTTTTTTTTCATTATGATACCTAGCGTAACCTAAGTGGCTAATAAGCCCTAACCTCACACACCTACCGAGAAGGATATAAAAGGCCTCACAAACCCTAATATGGGGGTTGGATGTCATTTGGTACGGTTATTGTATGAAACACCAGACTGAATACAAGATTTGTGTGGAACAGTCACTGTTATGACTGGTTTCTTGTGAATACAGTGGGGTTTTTTTGAATCTTTGAAGGATCTTATTGTTTATGTGAGTTTAGGCCTTCTTGTGTGTGTATTAGATTAGGTTCTTTCAAGTTTTATTAGCATCTTTTGTTCATTTCTTGTTGTAACCAGCTCTCTGCCAGTTTGGAGAGATTTGTGTAAAAGGGCCTATATCTTTAGTTTCCACCATGGCCAAGCCATGAAACCTTGGATACTTAAAGTATAGACCCATACCTGTATAAATATGGAAGCAGGGCCCTGGAGCATGTGTGCAAACAATTGTTTGACAAGGCCCTAGGTGAGCTAAGGCTTAGTTCGGCTAGGAGCGGTCAGCACTAAAAGAACTCCAGCAGTCAGAGGAATGAGTTCCAAGCCTAGTCGTTTGGAGGGATGCTAGATGGATGAATGAAGGTAAAGTGTTATGAAGGAGAAGCTTTGAAGAGCTCTAGAGAGGCACTGGTGAAGTTTGGAACAGAGAAGAGTCTCCAAACCCTTGAAACCCTCTAATTTGCCAAACCTACTGTACAGTCGAATGGGCACTTGAGACCTCAAAAATCCTTGAGTTTGGGTCATATGGAGTAGAAGTACTTTAGGACAGGGTTGTTAATTCTATGGAGAAAAGGCCTCAAAATCCCTAAGAAACTGGAGGGAGGGCTAATTAGGCCTCCTCCTTGTAGCCCTAAATTACAAAGAAACTCCTAAATTGGTTAAACCAAAAACTTTGCTAATGGTATGGAAAGGTGACAATAGCCCTAAAAAGACCTTGGAACTCATCATTTTCACTGTTGGAGCTTGGGAAGGAATTAGAAGCCAAATAGACCCTTATGAGCCAATGTAAGGGTTAGTAGCCTGAAAGAAAAGGTTGTCATGTTGATGGATGAATTTGTTTAACTTGGTGGGTTGGTTAGGCAGATCAGGGGGTCCTTGAATGTATAAGGTATCACATAGATCAACCACAGGTGTCAAGAGCACACTTGAGTCCTTGGGAAAGGATCAAAGCATAGACTAAGCTAGTCTATCCTAGCCTCCCCATCAGATTGGTATCAGAGCTTCTTAAGGCTTGGGAAGTGAAAGGTGGATGTTTCAACCACCAGAAGAATCAATTGGATCATCTCAGAAGTAGAAAATGGTGACCAATGCTGAGCTTGCTAAGAAGGTGGAAGATCAAGAGGAAGCTAATAGACTCCTGCAGGAAAGATTGATGCAAATGGAGCAACTCTTGGATGATGTCTAAACAAAAGCAGATAAGGTGAAAGATAGGATGGAGGAGCAGGATGCCAAAGGAAAAGAGACAACCATTGATGATGATGTACCTACACCTGATCCTCCAACTCAAGATGAACAATTCTTAAAAGCATTGAAGGCTATCACAGGCAAGCCACTTGAAGGTGTCCCATTATTGACTGGCAGGATGGATACAGAGCTTGTGATGCAATGGATTGAAGGCATGGAGAATCACTTCAAGTGTGAAGAGATCTTAGAGGCACAAAAGGTCAAAGTGGCCAAGTCTAGGTTGAGAGGACAAGCTTTAACCTGGTGGAACTACTTGCAAGGTGAAAGAGAGAAAGAGGGAAAGAATCCAATCTCTAATTGGAAAGCAATGGCAAATAAAGTTATGGAAGCATACCTACCAACATATTATGAAATCCAATAGTATAGGAGGAGATTGAACCTCAGACAGAAGGAGATGCATGTAGCCACCTACACTGAAGAGTTCCACAAGTTGAGCTTGAGATCCAAGATCAAAGAAGAAGAAAGCATTAAAGTGGCAAGGTATCTAAGTGGTTTGAGATGGAGCATAGTAGAGGAGATGAGTTTGTTCACTCCCACCACCGTATTTGGTTGTCAGCATATGGCACAAAAGCTTGAAGAGAAACAAAGAAGAAAGCAAGAACCTAACTCCAAGAACAGGGGAAGAGGTAGAGACTCTAGAGGGGGTCAAAGAGGAGGTTTTTGTAGAGGCGGTGAATCAAGAAACCAAGGTGAGAGTAGACTCTTGGAACAAAGTTCAGAAATTAGTACAAGAGGATCTTATGGGAGAGGAAGAGGTTCTCAAGGAAACAAAGGAAGCGGAACAGGAAGGAGCAGCTCCTACTTTGCCACCATGAAGTGCTATCAGTGTGGATAGCTTGGACACCCTGCCTACAGGTGTCCTGATAAACCATTAGCCTCAAATAATGAGAAGAGGGTAGCCTATACCCAAGAGGACAGCAGCAGCTCATGCACTAATGAGGTCAGCAAATTGAAATCAGAAATGGGGGAGAACCTTATGTTCAGGAGGGTGCTTATAAGGCAGCCTAATCAAGGTGAACCAAAGCAAAGGAGGGCTCTTTTTAGAGTCAGGTGCAAGATACAAGGCAAAGTGTGCAAAGTTATAGTAGATTCAGGGTCTATTGATAACATTATAGCAGAGGAAGCAGCAAAGAACCTAAAACTCACAAAGGTTCCCCATGCAAATCCCTATAAGGTGACTTGGTTGAACCAGGAGCAGAGTGTGCTAGTTAATGAGCAGACATGGGTAGAGTTTTCTATTGGAGGCTATAAAGACAGAATTTTTTGTGATGTCTTACCCATGGATGCATGCCATCTTCTATTGGGAAGACCCTGGCAGTTTGATAGAAAGATGATCTATGATGGAGAGGAAAACTCCATTGCTTTCAAGAAGGATGGGAGGACTTTGAAAATCCAGTCCTTAATAGAGAATGAAGAAGGAACTTCTAAGACACCTAGTGTGTTGCTTAGCAGTGATAAAGAGTTCCTACAAGCCTTGCATGATGAAGAGACCATAGGATGTGTTATTATGGTGAAACCAAAGGAGGAGGACAAGAAGGTGCAGGCAGATTTACCATTAGAAGTGCAGCAAATGTTGGAAGAATTTAGAGATATAGTAAGTGATGGAACCCCTACCACCTTACCTCCAAGGAGATCTATAAGTCATCAGATTGATTTTGTACCCAGTGCATCTCTGCCTAACAAAGCTGCCTACAAGCTTACCCCGGACCAGAATAAGGAAGTGGCAAGACAAGTGCAAGAATTGTTGGATCAAGGGCTGATAAAGAAGAGTATTAGTCCATGTGCAGTCCCAGTGGTCTTAGCATCCAAGAAAGGAGGAAAATGGAGACTTTGCACAGATTCAAGGGCTATCAATAGGATCACTATCAGGTATATGTTCCCAATTCCAAGAATAGAAGATTTGATGGATTTCTTAGGAGGTGCTATGTATTTCACCAAGCTGGATTTAAAGAGTGGTTATCACCAAATCAGAGTTAAGGAGGGTGATGAGTGGAAGACCGCTTTTAAAACCATAGATGGTTTGTATGAATGGCTTGTAATGTCATTTGGGCTTACTAATGCCCCAAGCACCTTCATGAGGTTAATGAATGAGGTCCTGAAGGACTTCACAGGCAGATTTGTGGTGGTTTATCTAGATGATATACTCATCTATAGCAAGACAAAAGCAAAACACCTTGAGCACTTAAGGTTGGTTATGAAGAGACTCCATGAAGAGCAATTAGCCATCAATCTAGAAAAATGTGAGTTCATGCAGCAAGAGCTGATTTATTTGGGTTGTGTAGTGTCCAAGGGTAATCTAAAAATGGACCCAAGAAAGGTGGGGGCAATCTTGAATTGGCCTACCCCAAAAACAGGGACAGAAGTTAGAAGTTTTCATGGTTTAGCCCAATTTTATAGAAAGTTTGTGAGGAACTTCAGTGGGATTTGTGCACCAGTATTAGACACCATCAAAGGAGGACTGAAAACTAAGTTTAAATGGACTGAGGCAGCTGAGAAAGTATTCCAAACATTGAAGCAAGAGGTAGCTACTAAACCTATCCTACTCTTACCTACTTTTGACAAATTGTTTACCATTGAATGTGATGCAAGTGGTACACTACTAGGGGGTGTATTGAGTTAGGAAGGAAGACCTGTGGCATTCTTCAGTGAAAAACTCAATGAAGCAAAGAAGAAGTATTCAGCTTATGACTTGGAGTTGTATGCATTGGTACAATCTCTCAAGAAGTGGAGGCATTACCTTTTGCCAAAAGAATTTATTGTCTTTACTGATAATCAGGCTTTAAGCTACATAAACACTTAGGAGAAGCTTAGCAACAGACACTTGAAGTGGATGGAGTATCTCCAATTCTTTACTTTCACAATCAAGCACAAGAAAGGGCAACTCAACAAGGTAGCAGATGCCTTGAGTAGGAAGTTATTGACTGTCCAAGAGGTATAGCTGCAAATCATTGGAATAGCAGGTTTTAAAGACTTATATGAGGAGGATGAAGACTTCTCACAAGCCTACAAGGTGTGCCTAGAGTTTGAGAACCATTTTCATGGTGACTTTGCAGATTACACCCTTCAGAATGGACTGTTGTTTAAAGGTAATCAACTTTGTGTACCTAGAGGATCCATGAGGGAAAATCTGATCCAAGAGAAGCATAATGGCAGCCTAAGTGGTCATTTTGGCATAAACAAGACATTGGAGTTAGTACAGAGATACTACTTTTGGCCTAAGCTAGCAAGGGATGTCAGGAGGTATGTAGAGCAATGTGGAGTATGTCAGAGAGCTAAAGGAGGTTCAAGCAATGCAGGACTCTATCAACCTCTACCAGTTCCAAATAGGCCTTGGGAGTGTGTAAGTATGGACTTTGTGGTTGGACTCCCTAAAACCAAATCAGGTATGGATAGCATCTATGTTGTAGTAGACAGGTTTTCTAAAATGAGTCATTTCATTCCATGTAAAACTAGTCATGATGCAAGCTATGTAGCACATCTCTTCTTTAAGGAGATAGTTAGAATTCATGGACTTCCTTTGAGTATTGTGTCAGACAGGGACAACAAGTTCATGGGCCATTTTTGGCAAACCTTATGGAAAAGGCTGGGAACTAATCTCTCTTTCAGTTCAGCATACCATCCTCAAATTGATAGTCAAACTGAGGTCATCAACAGGGTGCTTGGCAACTTACTAAGGTGTTTGACAAAGGAGTATGGGCAAACTTGGGATCTTGTGATCTCTCAGGCTGAATATGCTTACAATGACAGTGTCAACAGGACCACAGGAAGAAGTCCTTTTGAGATAGTCTATGGAAGACACCCCAGAGGAGTGTGTGAGTTGAGAGACTTAGGTTCCATGGAGCTGAAAAGTGGACAAGCTGAAGATTTCACTCAAACAATCAAGGAGGTGCAAGAGCAGGTGAAGAAGTCTATTTTGGAGTCTACTCAAAGACTCAAGGCTAAAGTGGATGAAAAGAGGAAAGAAGTACAGTTTCAGATTGGGGACTATGTCATGGTCCATCTTAACAAAGCAAGGATGCAAAAAGGCTTGCCCACCAAGCTACAAATGAGGAGAGTAGGCCCATGCAAGATTCTAGCCAAATATGGAGAGAATGCCTACAAAGTGGACTTGCCATCAGACTTAGCCATCTCACCGGTGTTTAATGTTGCAAACCTGATCAGATTCAAGGGAGAAATCAGTCAGCAAGGTACAGCTCCACCAAAGGTACTGCAAGATGTAGACATCAATGCAATGCCCAAAAAGAAGTCAGCCCAAGCAGAGAAGGTTCTAGAATCCAGAGTGAAGAAGACTACTAAGCATCATGTATACATGGAGCACCTGATTAAATGGAAGGATCAACCTGAATCTGAAGCCACCTGGATTGAGGAAGAACAGTTCAAGAAGTTTGGGATTGACTTGGCTCTTCTTGACCCCAAAGTGCCTTAGTTGTGCTGAGGGGGAGTATGGTGCAGGAGCACCCTTCTAAGGGCTCCCACCTTCACAATTTTGGTGTGTTAGTCTTCCTAAGAGAAGCATGTAATTAAAATAAGAGCTTTAGCTCATGCTTGTGTGTCTTTGTCTAGTCTTAGTCCTTAAGGTTCAGTTGGATTGTCTTATATTTGTGGCATACTGATTCAGGGAATGTTGACATCCTGAAATCAGTGCTTTGATAGGAGGTTTATAGTCCTAGGTTAGTTTTGGTTGTAATTTGAGCACATGGAAGTGCTTCAAGAGGCCTATAGTGGAGGTCATTGAAGAATGGGAGCAAAGTTAACAAAAGTTGTTTCAAAGTTGTCAGCAACTTTTAAAAGTTGATAAGCAACTTTTTTTTTCATTATGATAACCTAGCGTAACCTAGGTGGCTAATAAGCCCTAACCTCACACACCTACCGAGGAGAAGGATATAAAAGGCCTCACAAACCCTAATATGGGGGTTGGATGTCATTTGGTACGGTTACTGTACAAAACACCAGACTGAATACAGGATTTGTGTGGAACAGTCACTGTTATGACTGGTTTCTTGTGAATACAGTCGGGTTTTTTTGAATCTTTGAAGGATCTTATTTTTTATGTGAGTTTAGGCCTTCTTGTGTGTGTATTAAATTAGGTTCTTTCAAGTTTTATTAGCATCTTTTGTTCATTTCTTGTTGTAACTAGCTCTCTGCCAGTTTGGAGAGATTTGTGTAAAAGGGCCTGTATCTTTAGTTTCCACCGTGGCCAAGCCATGAAACCTTGGATACTTAAAGTATAGACCCATACCTATATAAATATGGAAGCAGGGCCCTGGAGCATGTGTGCAAAAAATTGTTTGACAAAGCCCTAGGCGAGCTAAGGCTTAGTCTGGCTAGGAGCGGTCAACACTAAAAGAACTCCAGCAATTAAAGGAATGAATTCTAAGCCTAGCCCTTTGGAGGGATGCTAGATGGATGAATGAAGGTAAAGTGTTATGAAGGAGAAGCTTTGAAGATCTCTAGAGAGGCACTGGTGAAGTTTGGAACAAAGAAGAGTCTCCAAACCCTTGAAACCCTCTAATTTGCCAAACCTGTTGTACGATCGAATGGGCACTTAAGACCTCAAAAATCCTTGAGTTTGGGTCATATGGAGTAGAAGTCCTTTAGGATAGGGTTTTTGATTCTATGGAGAAAAGGCCTCAAAATCCCTAAGAAACCGGAGGGAGGGCTAATTAGGCCTCCTCCTTGTAGCCCTAAATTACAAAGAAACTCCTAAATCGGGTAAACCAAAAACTTTGCTAATGGTATGGAAAGGTGAAAATAGCACTAAAAAGACCTTGGAACTCATCATTTTCACTGTTGGAGCTTGGGAAGGAATTAGAAGCCAAATAGACTCTTATGAGCCAATGTAAGGGTTAGTAGCCTGAAAGCAAAGGTTGTCATGTTGATGGATGAATTTGTTTAACTTGGTGGGTTGGTTAGGCAAATCAGGGGGTCCTTGAATGTATAAGGTATCCCATAGATCAACCACAGGTGTCAAGAGCACACTTGAGTCCTTGGGAAAGGATCAGAGCATAGACTAAGCTAGTCTATCCTAGCCTCCCCATCAACTGAGATGGAAGTTGAAGATTAGGAACAAATAAAAGAAAGCAAATCAAAAAAGAAACCAGAAGAAAAAGTACAGGAGAAGGAATTACAGCAAGAAGAAAAGTAAGAAAGACAACCTAAAACAGAGGAGGTTATTGAAGTCATATTGGATTCATCTCTATTATTGGCAAGTGTGGCCAAACTAGTCAATTCTGATGTGGACAGCATGGATGAAGATGAACTAATGAGACTATCATTCATGGTCTTTGCTAAAGCTAAGAAGAGATTAGTTCAGAAAGGAGATAAAAGAGTTAAGATAATGGTCAAGGCTATAGAGACAGTGAACAAGTTACTCCCCTCACCAGTTATCCTAAAAGACAAGGATGAGGTTGAGAATCTTGGTATAGTATTGGATAGCTTTGATAGTCACTTTGACTCATTTCTAAAAACAGCAGAGGAGAAGGCTTAAAAGAACTTCTTGGAGAAGAAGTTGAGCGAAGTTCATAAGTCCATTTCATGGGACTTAGGCATTCTAAAGGCTACCACTCTTAAAGCCAAGAGTTGTGTAACACAAGGCAGGAAACTATATAGCCATTGCATAAATCCCTGCAAACATTTGAAGAATGTTGAGGAGGCCATAGCCAAAGACAGGGCTAGTCTTGATAGCATAATGGACAATTGTGAATCATCGTCACAAACTATGGGAGAGATAGATAAGGAGACATCCAGGCTACCGGAGAAAATAGGAGTACTGGAAATGGAGAAAGGGAGAGTTGCAAATAGATTTGGTTCATTAAGAAGCCTATTGACTCCCAAGCTCTTAATATTGGAGACTCATCTCTTTGAGATGATAAAGGTTGAAAGCTCAATGTCAGTACCAACTCTCACTGAGCTTAAGGCAGCAGAGACAACATCATATGCACTGAATGGATTAATCCATGTCAGTGAAATTCTGATAAGTTCATGGATTGAGGAAGTTAAGACCTTGGAAATCTCCTTCCAAGATGTCTTAAATCTGGTGAGTAAGTACTAAACCATTTGTGCTTAAGCCCTACAATTTTGTGTAAACCTTTGCCATTGATGTCAAAGGGAGAGGAAGAAAAAGGAAAAATGAGGAAGAGAGTTATATACAAAAAAAAATTAAAAGAAAAGATGTAGAAAACAAAAATATAGAAAAGAGAAAAAGGAAAAGAAAGTTGTATTGTAACACTTAGTCATTTTTCTAAGTGTTGCCATCAATGCCAAAGGGAGAGATTGTTGGCATGTGATGTTTTGGAGTATTGGGAATCACTTAAGGGTTGTCATTTATGGAAACACTTATGATTGAGTGATTGCATGTTGTGGAGATTTCCATTGGAGTCACAGTCATAAAAATGACTAAGTCCAGAATCAGGATAACAGGGTACAGTGCCACAGTTTTGGATAGCGATAAAGATATGTACAAGGTATTATAGCTTGCAAAGTTAACTGGAGGTATTTTGGGATATGCACATACTTCAGTTAAGATCGCATGAGTTTTGGATACCTGATGTGTGAGATACAGTATTCAGAAGGTATGTGAAGACAGTAAAACAGTATATCAGGGTACATGAACAGTTGCAAAGATTAAGGAAAGCATAATGGATATGGTAACGTGCTAAGACAAGTAAATAAAGTATATTTTCGACTCTTTGGTAATATAAGAGCGCCAACTCCATGTATATCATTTGCATAAGTTTCTATTATGTTTTGTATGGCAATTATGAGGCCGACTGGAAGGCTAATTCTGTATAAGTATAGATTGGTTTTGTGAAAGCGAATGATAGATAGTTTTATGATGATGGAGTAAATTTGTGAATATAAGTGCAAAGATCAGATGTGAGATCAGTAAGAGGCCGAGCTACAATTGGAACTATCTAAGCAAGGTAAGTGCTTGTATTGTTCCCCCTTTTGAGAACTATTTTTGGGACAATATTGATTGTAAGAGAAATATGCTCACCACCTTTAACCAAGTGTTTTGTATACCCCTAACAGGGTTTTTGTAATCCTCTAACAAGGAAATGTACTATGTAACAATCAGCTCCTAATAGGGCTAGATCTCCTAACAGGGACATAATATTTTAGTACATATTTGTGGGTACCATCCCCACCGGGGTTTTCCCTTTGGCCAGGGTTTCCTCGAGAACAAATCATGGTGTCATGAGTAATGTGTTATGCTTATATGTTCTTTTCATTTCTGCATTACTTTGGATTAATTTTTTTTTTATCTATAACAGTGATAAGATTTATTCAAAGATCGGGAAAGCACCTAGCCCAAACCAGGGATGGTTACAAAAGGGGAAACCATCTTCCCCAATAGAAAACAAGACAAAGAGTAGTAAACAATAGAAAGCTTAGAAATAAACGAGGAGAAGAGACACAAATAGAGCTATCTCCTTACACCTCTTTTAGTATGTGAATAAAGAAACATCTCAAAGGAATTCTTCATTTTTTTATCCTTTCTCTTCTTCACCACTTCCCAACTCTCTTCCATCCTTGAAGCCACATGTCGCCATTCCTCACGAACACCATCAAGATCTTGTAATGGATCTACCAATCTGTCCTCCTTTGGTTGTCCAAGAATTTTCTCAATGGCTGCCATCTTCTCCTTCTCTCATGAGCCCACAGGTTTCAACTTCTCCCGACCATCCGGTGTGCCAAAAACACTATATAAGTATGGAGCCACCACCTGAACAAAACCATTGTCCGAGGGGGACTGTGTAGCTAGTTTTGTCACCTCAGAGACACCATGCACACCATCATCGTGCACCACTTGTGCATAACTCTTATGACTATCAACCTTCTTCTCCGCCATGTAAAGCGAGGAAGAGACCTCTCGCCACCAAGAAGCCTCCTTAACCAGCCTAGACTTGGCACATTGGGTAGCCAAGTGGCCCGTTTTAAAATATTTCCTGCATCGAAAGGGCACACCTTCATAATCCATAGGCTAGGCCAAACAACCTGTAGAAGTTTTGATCATAATTTCTTGAGGAAGATCCCCTGAAATGTCCATTTCAACTAAGATTCAAGCATAAGTGGAATGCAGGAGATTAGAAGACCCTCATCCACCATCAAAAAATTGCCTAAAAAATTTCCTACAGCCTCCAAATAGGAATCAAACCAGAAATGAAGAGGGAACTTCAGAAGCCTTACCCAAATAGGGACCTTGTCAAAAGCTTCAGAGGACGGACAGAAAGCTAGATGCCAAGGATTTAGCATTAGAGGGAACTTGTCCTCCCAGTTCCAGAAAAAATCACATAAAATCTTATTTCTATCCTGTTCTTTTTCAAAACCAACAATGAAAAAGCCCCTAGCTGCAGGGTAGATCTGAACAAAACCATCCATCACCGGTTCCCAGTGCTTTGAAATCCATTTGTTAAGGTCTTTCAGGCTTGGCCAAAAACCCCTGAAGTGTCCAATAAGCCCCAAATTAGAGAAAACTGCCACATTATGGAGAATCTCTGCATCAATGTCCTTCTCAAGCACCACAAAAAGAGGCTCTTTTGTGGGCTTGTTCAATGCCTTCAAAACCCATTCTCCTCTATTGACATTACCAGCTGGAGTCTTTCACTTCCCATTTAAATCTTTCTCATATGAAAGGCCAAGACAACCGTTCTATGCATTCGGAACGCTATCACAAGCAATGTCGAGATTCCCTCTACCCCCAAAACGCACCTTCTCAAACCCTACTGCAACATTTGAGGTGTCGCCGAACTCCATTTTACCTTCTGCAAGCGGCAGACACCTCTCCCCGCGCGCGCTTTCATCTAGAAGTAACGGGGCCAAAGAAGCCCCATGAGCAAACTGCTCAGCACCCCCAAACCAGGCATCCCTCGCAGAGGGCAAACTCATGTTCTCACCCTCACCCGCCTTTCTTGCAGAACACAGCTCGGACGCGGAGAATGGCTCATGCACCAGTCGCCCATTCAGTTTCTTGGAACCATCAAGCACAAGAGCCCTAGCATCTCCGCCATTGTTGGCTAGAAGCCCTAGCTCGCCTGTAGCAGTAGGCACCTCCAACGGCTCCATTCTTTTAAAAAAACTTTTATTACTTTAGATTACTTATAATTGTTTGAAGTTGAAATCAAAATTTTGTAATACTGATTCACCCCCCTCTCAATATTACCTAATCCTAACAAATATATCATATGGGGGAGTATTCGCAGCCATTCTGTAGCAGTTGTTGTTGCATTCATGACTGTGATTGTCATTGATGTCAACACAATGATCTACTGAAGGTTAGCAGAGAAGCAAACAGTGTTTGTATTAGCGCACGTGGGATATTGATGATCAAGCTATGCAGAGTTGAGGACTTAGTCTATGATGTTTCCTGAGATTGTGGTTAAGAGCGCTTACGGTAATTCATCTATTCATAACAATTATGTGTAAATCAATAGAAGCAGTATTCAGGCAATGTCCCTGAGAAGCAGTTTTTGGAAATCGGATGATATCTCCTAATTGGGATAGAATCTGAGCATGCGAAGTTGTAAAGATGATGAAGACATGATTATTGTGACGTGGACATGACAACAAGGTCAAAGGTCGCACGAGTGAAGAATTATCTTAATTGGAAGCTAACAGTTTTATGTAATTGTGGAATATTGTGTAATGTGTGGAAGATTTTATTTTGTAATTTGTATGCCAATTCATTTGTAATTATTTGAGTGTGGTATAAAGGAAGGATTATTTTCCTTTTTGTAATGTAGAATTATGTGAAAGTAAAATTGCGGAATTGAGCAATACTTGTTGTAAGAGGATATGTGAAGTACAGAGATCTGGTATTGATATCTGATGAAGCAGCTGGTGCGGTTTGGCATAGTCAGAGGAGAAGTGATAAGTTGTTGAGATCAGTAATCTTTTGGTATTATTATGTTTAATAATACAGAGATTAGTTGGATAGTGAGTTCAGTGATCTTTCCCTTGAAGCTGTTTGGACAGTGGGTCCTTCTGTCTTCCATAACTCCTAATAGGGTTAGAATCTTTTAACTGGGATTCAAAGTCTCCTAACAGAGATTCATATGTACTTAATGTATTTCATAAGACTTCTAACAGATTCATCCTCTCACAAGGGATATTCATATTAGTGCATCTTTTGTGGGCATCATTCCGAGCAAGGTTTACTCTTTGATCAAGAGGTTCCCTTGTCAACATATCTTGTGTTATTGTGTTGTTGTGGTGTTGTGTATGTATATCTTTCTATAGTTGTTGATTACATTTCTTAAATGGTTGAAATCTATTAAAGGTGATAAAAGTTGTATTTATCTGATAACTGATTCACCCCCCCTCTCAGTTATCTTGGTAAACTTTACTTTCTAACAATTGGTATCAGAGCAATAGGTCCTTAAAAGAAAAGTTTAACAACATAAAGAGATCCATGGAGAGTCATTTCAAGAAAGAAAGCCCTAAGTTTTTTATCCAAAGAAAAGCTTTATATTTTTTTCTTTATTATTTTATCAATAAAGTTTTTTTCAAAAATCTAAAAATGAAAAATAACTTGCGTGTTTTACTCTTTTTTTTTTAATAAAGTTTTTTTGGGGGATTTTAATAAAATATTTTTCTTAAACATTAGGTTTTTCAAAAATAAAATTTTAAATAAATAATGCAAATTGGGGACAATTTTTTTTCATTGTCATCTACATACCTGCTTTGCAGCATTATACAATCAACAGCCAGAGGGGAGCACAATTTTGTCCCAAAGACTTCTTGACTAAAAGCCAACCGCAGGACACTTTTTTGGTAGTGTTTGACAAGGCATGTTTGGTGGCTTCATCATCTTTCTAGCTTTGCATTGTATTTGATGTTGTATGCTCTTGCATGAGTAATGTTGTACACACACTGTCATCAAGTGCCACATTTTTATTTGTACTTAGTCATTGATGATAAATTTGATGTAATCCCTATGTTAGTAGATTAGGGATATGATCATGGGACATGGTTCTTGGAAGTTATGCTCCAATCAGTTAATGGAAGTAGGACACAAGTTCAAGTGTACCAACCTGCCAGTTGAGTGTACCCAGTTGGTGCCTACAGGTGTCTCCATGCCTCATCTCTATCATATCTTAGTGGGTACTTCATCAGTCATTCTACATCGATATTGGTACTTGATTTTGTCACACTTTGACATTCTTGGTGCAGCATTGACTCTATTTTCTTTCTATGGAGGATTTTTGGTCAACATCTTGGACCATCTTTGCAAGAGAATCAACATTGGGGGGGAGGGGGGTACTTGGTCTCTCTTCTACTTTTTCCTTCCTTTGGGGGGATTCTTGATTGTATATGCATGATGTATTTCATAATGGGGAGGGGGGGGAGTCTTGATTATTCCATCCATCCATGCATCTTGTTTGTTTTTATTTCTTTTCTTTTTTTTTTGGGTGGGGGGGGGGGGGGGGGGGGGGGTTTCCCATGAGGTTTTCCCCCTTTCTCCGCTTTATGTGAGATTGCATTACATTTCTTTTGCACTTTTATATTGTACATGGGTACCTAACATGGCTTAGTAGTCGGGACCCATCATGCATTGTCATCTAACCTTGTGAGCTTAAGTGCATTCTCTTAAGTTGCACTTAGGGGGGGTGTTGGTGTAATTAAATATTCTTAATTACATTTTACTTAAGTTTACTTAGGATAATGAACTTGCATATAATTTTTCATGTAGACACATATGAGTTTGTATTTCATTTTAGCACATGGTGTAGGAGAATTCCTTTTTAGGTGGAGTTATTTATTATCTCATTCCACTTTATGTGTGAGATCCACCTTTAGTGCTCTTATCACATTAGCATCCTCTCATTGTTGCACATATTTGGACATACTTCATTGTACAATGGAGGATGATCTACCTTTGGTGGACATGTGATTACACCTAGTGTGGTTGATAGGTTATCACTTTCATATCTCCTAGTTATCATGTCTTTCTCATATATTCAGGCACATCTAATTTGTATTTATCAATTAGTTCAATTGGGCATCCATTATTATTTGATCATTACCAAATCAATCAATTGATCATATCATTTTGCCTATCTCTATTGTGCTATCAATTGAGCTTCTAGATCTTGGCATTTTCATTCTTTACCTTAAGCAAATTCTTACATGGTATACGAGTTATATCAAAATTCTTCCAATATTCAATGGGTTTCAATGTAAATCTTCAACAATTCATCTAAAGTAGGAAGTGTCCCTCGAAACACCCCCTCATAAGGCAACTTTGGAGGTAGATTTTGTTGCATGTTTGTTGGTGTCTGTGGAAGTAGAGAAACAATAGGATTTTTAGGGACTTTGAAAGCAATGCTAGTAGTGTTTTGTCAATCCTCAACAAGCTTCCCTGACCCCTCCCTCTGCAAGTATTATGGACATCCCAAGTTCCACCATAAAGAAATGTATTAGGAGACCCAAAATCCCATGAAACTCCCTTGACAATTCCCCTAATTTTGTGTCCCATGTGAACCCTAATGATAAAAAAAAGTGACCCACCTGCTCAATTGAAAGTCAATACCACCAAAAAGGTCATGTTCAACATTCAACACATCGACTCTGATGTGGAAATTATTGAAGAAACAAGTACCCCTCGTCTCTCCACTAGGCTTGCTACCAAACCCTAGGGGAAGGGTAAGAAAATTAAGGAGGATCATGTTGAAGAGAAAGACACTAGTGAGTCTAAGAGCCATGAAGAGAATAACCATGGTAAGGAGTCTCAGTCGACTGAAAGTATCTCTTCCCATTTTTTTGAGAGCCTTAAAACTGAGTCCTCGGACCTCACATGGAAAGACGAGGAAGGTAGTAAAGCCAACTCCCCAATTGACGCCACCTCCTCTGCTGATACTAAGGGCATATCTACAGGAGAAAATATTGTTGTGAGTGGTGAATATAGTAATAGTGGGATTGCGTGAAGGGAAATTGGTTATATCGGAAATGATATAAAAAATTTAGAGAATAGGTTCTTGGAGTTGTCTAAGTTCACCCTCAAGTTGATGCACTCTTCGGCCACCACCCTATTTTTATTGTAGGAGAAAATGTCTAAAGAGAAGGAATCTGAGGATGATGATTTCAAGGAACTCTTTAAGTTCCTAATAGAGGAGTGGGCTCAAATGATGTTGTCAAAATCCATTGTGTTGAAGAAGAAGGCCTAGCTCATGCCTATGTTCCCTATCATTTTACTGTTGGATGGTTTCTTCTACCGTTGTCTTTTTTGGTGTTCCTTCTATAGGGTTTATGGTCTTGTTTAATATTTGCTGATTTAGCCCTGCATGGCACACAAACAAATTTTTTTTATAACTATACTATGATGATTGTGACTCTTATTTTGTGGGTTAGTATCCTTAGTTTTTATATGGTGTGTTTAGTTAAAATGGAGGTGTTAGTTATGAAGTATAGTCTCATAGCTAACTACTGGTTTTTTGGTTTCCTATATTAACTAGCTAGATGCTCTATTTAGTTTTTGCTTAGTGCTATTAGTGTGTTGACAATGGTAATTTTTCTTTGGCCGCCCTTTGGCTGTTGTATCTAAGGAACAACACCCTCATTTTTTGTTGTTATTAATATAAAAAACAAATAAAACTTATATCTATAAAATTAATTGAAAATATATTTATAATTTTCAAATAATATAATATTGTATAAACATTATTACAATATATATTTAATATATCTTAAATATTCTCTAAAAATATATATACCAATGAAGGTACAATTTTTTTTTAAAAGTAAATAATGCTCTAAAGATTGAAATGCTAAGTTAAAAAAAGGCAAAACAAATTTTATGTGTGGGATTAATATTTTGCAAAACAAATTCAATGTTGCAATGAGAAAAGGATCACATGTGAGTATCAAAGATGCTTAAAGACCAAAACTATACATTTTTCTCTTCAACAACTATATTAAATGAAAACTATTAATAGCTATCGATAATTATTATTTTTCAAATTAATAATTTTATTTATTATTTTAATTTTTATTATTTAAAGTATTATATATATATATATATATATATATATATATATATATATATATATATATATATATATATATATATATATATATATATATATATATATATATATATATATATATATAAAGAAGTAATAGAACAAGAGTTTTATCCCTTATAAAATTATAATGTGAGGATGCCAAATATACAAACCCAACAACTATTTACAACAAGGTCAAGAGGAGACTACTCTTGCAATTACGAAAATATTTTTGGATATTATAAACTCAATACCAATACATGGGCACATGGTTTGGGATGTTTGAACCATATGATGATTAAAAACAAGTGGAAAATATAGAAATATCTTGAACATGATAGTTAGTACAAAGAGAAATCATGACATGGTTGATGTAGAAATGGTGTGACGTAAGTCAACTATGGAAGGTGAAGTGATGATGAATTAGAAATGACAACCATTTATTGATACAAGACGTATACCACATTGCAAGTTTTAAACCAACTATTTTCTACCATAATTGCCAAACGAGTGATGAGATTTTGGTGGATATCAATATACACATATAGATGGCATGAGGATACAAATACACTAAGGAGGTGAAGGATGATTCATCATTCTTGGAAAAATAGTTGCAGGCTACTGAGTGTGAGATGGATATGTTGATTAATTTGGAGTCCCCTAAGAAGATGATGTCATTTTGGGGGGAGGTTACAGACAAGCATCTATTTTTTGTGCTCTCTATGGATCATTTGATGGTTCTGCATGCAATAAAAAAGGTGTTGGGGAGGGAGTTTATATGGTCATACCACAAATATCGGGTAAATACCAATATCATTGAAATGTTTCTTGATTTGGAATTGTATAGAGCGATGGAAAAGAAACTTTGTCAGGTGTTGTTCTAGCATGACTTTTAAGGGGAAATTGATGTTGTGCTAGACAATGTGAAAAAGAATCATATGGTACCTATGCCACAACACTACTATTTGACTTGAGGTTGTGGAAGAGAGATATGGAAATTACCTCTCATTTAGACAATTTCTTAATGCCGATCTTATCAATTTCTAATTTTGACAATGTTAAATATCACCAAAATACACAAAATTACAACCATAGATCTAAGATAAGCCATGCCAAAATATTTTAGAAAATATTTGGCTTGTTAAATACCAAAAATTCACTTAAAGCTAAAAATCCAACAAAGCGTAAAATGTGAATCCTTTTTGTTGATGCTGATTGTTGTTGTATCAAGGATGCTTCTGCATACAATTGAAGGCCTACTAGTAGGTATATGTTTACTTTGTTTTGAGGGCCAATGACTTGGACGAGCAAGAGGTGGCCTATAGTTGTTTTATCAACCATTGAAGCAGAGTATATGGCTGCTACCCATATGTCTAAGGAGGCAATTTGGTTACAAATATTGTGTACATGTATAAGTTTTGATTGTAGGACTATTCAAATTGGCTGTGATAGCTAAAGTACAATTTGTTTGGCCAAGAATCTTATATATCATGCATGAACTAAGAGCATGTAGAAATACACAGCCATTATGTTCACAAAATGATTGCTAATGGAAAGATAGAGTATAAGAAGATTGACACTCACTACAATGTTGCAAATTCACTTACTAAACATGTGGGCACAAACATGAGAGCACAAAAGAGTTCACATGGTAGAAGGAGGCCATGGTTTTAGCCATCATTCAATGTCATGGAATTAGTATTACTATCGCATTGAACTGCAATTCATTTGTATTCATATTCTTCCCCGTTCACTTTGACTTAACAGGAGACAACCCATGGCCGTTTTCTACAAGGTCAATATGTGAGAGTATTTGACATTTTCTCAACCAGTGGAAACTGATCTTAAAGTTGATGGGCAACTGACTCGCCAGAATTAGACATTTTTTATGTACAAAACAATCAAAATCTGGAAAACACATTTCAGATGAACTATCAAAATTAATATAGGATTATGCTGATATTACTATATATAATTTATGTATATCAAAATCTCTCTTTATATATCTCAAGGGCACGTTAGAATGGATAAACATCATAAAAAAAATTGCTTGACAGACAGGTTCGACCATCAAATTTAGGCCCTTAATTATAAACTGCCTGTAAAAAGCTGAAACTAATCACATAACAAACACAAACTAGAAAACGCCCAACAAAGAAAACTCCAAAACCACTAATTCTTTTAGTACAATACAGATGGGCTATGCTTAAACAATAAGATGGAAACAGAATGTAGTAAATGTGTATGTTAAATGTAAAGCCATCGACCATGTAGAGACATCACCAATTGCAGGCATAGTTTAGGGTTTTGGCTTTCAGCCATGGGATGCATTAAATCCTAGATGGTCAAACAATGATCAAAAGGGTCCTCCAAGGAACCCTTGTAGGAAGCTTCTCTACTCACTGTTAATGCTTCAAATTCCTGACAGATTTGCCTGCACATTGGACCTCTCTAGTCATTACTTATCTCATTTCTGGATGTCTTCCACATTGTTGTGCTATCAGTTTACAACACACTTCAATCCACGTACATCCATAAACTTGATGAATTCTAAAGTTTAACTAGCAACCTGTATGTACAGCCAGTATTCATTATTTACCTTCTCACATTTTTGTCTAGCTTGGATAATTCAATGTTTTCAAGCTGGATAACCCAATAAGATCTAGAATTTGTATCCTCTTACCTCTATGTCATTGAACAATCAGCAGTAGTGATCCAAATGTATTGGCCAAAATATGTAACACAGATGGTATTACCAAGTGTATCACATGCAGGGGCATCATGCCAAATTTGAATCATATGCAGCTAATGGAGGAGGGATATAACGTCCGTGGTAAGTGGTTGTCTACCACTTACCATGGATGTTAGCATGTACTTTGTACAACCTGCAGCTAGCATGTACTCTGTAGAACTCAATACCACTTTTAGGATCTTTTTCAGTTGATTGGGCATTGTAGGTACTTGTTAAAATGCAGAAAAGTAGGTGCCATAACAGGTGATATATGGTTCTAACAAACTAAAGAGATCCCCTCTGCCTTAACAAACCGTACAACTCCATAGACCACACCAGTTCAAGAGATAAGTACCAGGAAAGGTATGAAAAATAGATAAACTAATTGTTTAGAAATAAATCATTAGTCAATCTATGTACAGAATACATTTTGTGTTATTTAGTCACAATTAATGGAGTGAAGTGGAGTGATAGTGCCATGCTAGGCATTGGGGAAAGTAAGAGAAACCGATGGGAAAGCAGATTTCTTGGTTGCCAGCCAAAATAAATTTCAAACCACGTACCAATTGTTGATTTCAAACTATAGTCACAACACATAACACGGTGATGAGAAGAATTGATACAAATGCGAAGTTTAATAAATATAAACTCATTCTGAAATCATAAAATTTCAGGATCATACAAATCCTAAGTGATGGAATGTGTAACTCAGATCTAATGAAAATAAGTAGCCTAGAATGGCAAAAGCAACCCTTTAATTACGAAAGAATTGGCATAGGCATATAATTAATACAAAATATTGCAAAATCTTGATAACAGAAATTAAATGACGAAATCTGAAGAACTAAACCATCTTATCTGGTTCAAAACTTGTTTAGTACATAGAGCATACACGTACAAGAAAGGAACAATACAAAAACAAAAATTTATATGACACTAATGTCGAATAATTCATAAACGTATAGACTACATTTCATTGTTCTCACAAATACATAGAAGGCAGTCCAGTATTTTCAAAAAAGTGGCCAAGTAACTTACCAATAATTTTTCATATAAAGAAAAAATCAACTACATTTCAGTCCTCGCCACACAAATCTCCCAACGTATGCTCCATTAAATGCACATTATGAATCCTTCCTTTCTTCAATGTTTTCTTTTCAACATCTTTATCAGAAACTGTAACATGGATTTCCTTTTTCTCTGATTTGTTTGCCAATACTTGTGATTCTGTTTTCTCATCCTCAATTCTAAAATCCTTATCTGGAACAGACTGGTAAAGTGGGAGTGCCAATGATTCCAGGGACTTCAAATGCAAAGCCCTGATGTTTCCCCATTTTTTTGGAAACACTGAAGCAAGACTATCAATGAAACCCAAAACATTCTCAACAATTTTCTGCCTTGTTTGCGACACCCTAGCTATCTTAACAAAACAGCAACTACCCTTTCCAAATTTTAGAAAAGCCGACTCACACGCCAACTCCAACTCCGCCCTCCATTGCTTGTGGCTCAAATCCACAGGGATGGGATTCTTGTTCTTCTTAAAAAATCCTTTACCCAACGCCTTGGGGAGCAGGGGAATGACAGATTTATCAGCCATGAACATATCAAAGGACTCAAAAAGCTCTTGCCTGGCCTCAAAACAATGATAATGAGTCCTCAGTTTGGAATATTTTAAAACATTTGAAATAGGTAAACCCTCTTCCTTAAGCTTGCGCCTGGCAAAATCAGTATTCATTCCTTTTTCTTTGTCATTGACAAGTAAGCAGATCTGTTGACTTCCATCCAATGGAAACAGAGGATGGCGTAGAGGAATTCTATAAGGGTTTTTTCTTGCATTGTCAGAGACCTTTTTCAGGGTAACCGCCATGTACAAAAGCTCATCGTGTTCTACGAGCTGGGGGTTTTTATCTTGTGCCCTAGATTTAACCCATTTCAGGAGGGAATCCACTGCTTTTTCTACTTTTTCTTGACTCACTCGTGATCGAGTTTTGGGTTTAGGGAATTCACTTGTTTTGCTACTCTCCATAAAATCAGAGGCGGAAGAAATGAATGACCCAAAATGCATAAAACCAGTCCTTACCTGGAAAGGCCCTCAAATATCTTCAACTTACTAGCTGCTTTCAGTTCTTTTGCAAAAATGCAGACGGTGAGAGAATGCTTTCTTAAACCCCGACCCTAGAACCTCAATTTCTCGTTGTTTCAGTTCCACTGCTCGGAATCTCATCCAAAAAAATAAAACGACAACGATGACGCCTGTGCAGGTGATTCTTTGTACCAGTATATGTTTTATATTCATTTATAAGTAGGTGACTATTTTTACCGGTGTATGTTTTATATTCCTCTAAAATTAACTCATTCTTCAAATGAGTAAATCCCCATTGATTTTAAGATTCAATAGATTACTAAATTCATTATCATCCTCTCATGAGTTTGAAATAATAATAGAAATTCTTTACTAATTTAAGTTTATTCATCTATCTTTTCATATTAATTTAATAATTGAATAATGTAATTAACTCTTATTTTTTGATTGAATATCACAATTCATGTAATTTTTGAAATTCTATAAATTATCTTCTTATTTGTGATCTTGAATTTTTAAGCAAAATGATATATCATTTTTATCATTAAAAAATTATTGTTATGATTTTTATATTAAAAGGCAGCAAAACAAGGGTGATGTCCCTTTAGAGACAAGCCCAAAGGGCAACAAACATCATACTTACATCATCAACACATTGAGAGCACAAAGAATTACATCAAATTAGACACCCTAACTTTTCCATATCAAAAACAAGCAAATATGAGCAACAGGACCCATTATATCAACATTTGTCTCAAGACTAACAAACCTATAATTAGTTTTGAACATAGCAATAAAGTTTATGACAATAACTAACATAAAAATAACCAGATTACTACTAGTGTCCATCAAAGTAAACATAACAAATTTAAAAGTCCTAACCATAGTCCACTAAGGGACATACCAGTCTGTGATATAAACATAAACCAAAGTAGCATCATAAAATTACAAGTAAACTAAAACAAGGCATGTGAGGCCACTCCTAGCAATAGTGCAAAATATAAACAAGGAGCACGTCCCTAAACTTTCTTCTTCCTACATTCCTTTAACAACATCATCGTGGTTGAGTCTTCTATGAGGAACTTAAATAGTTCCTTGGAGTTGATGTCTTCATCATCATCCTCAATGGAAGCATGTCTGTAATAGGCACAAAGTAGCTACGAAACTATGCGTCATCTTGAGGGCAAAGTGGGAAACATCATATAGGCACTTCTCCAAATCCACCATTTTCTTTTTTAGCTTACCAACCTCCTCCTAAACAAAATCATGTTCACTGCATTCCTAATGCAGGGGCATTCTAGGGTACTCGATGAATCTGCATGGGAGGTGTGTGTTTGGCCGTCGTTACTCGGTTGTAGCCTTGACCGACGGCCTCGGTCATTGAAGGAAGCTTGGTCGCTAAAGGAACTCGGTAATCCCTAGTGCTCGATGAAAGTGTTACTCGGCGATGCCTGCGGTGCTCGGTCGACACTGGTGCTCGGTGATGCCTGGCATGCTCAGTTATTTCACTATTGCTCGATAGTTCTGGTTTACCAACTGGAGTTCTGTGTGATTTGTTGGGCCAACTTGGTGCATTTATTGTTGGTAGCTATTGTTACAGGTCGACATGTTGAATTAAATGTTTGTAAGGCTATTTTGATGCCGACTTGTATTGAATTTAATATTGTTGGGGAGGAGTTAATGGTTTCATCCAGCCGACTTGTGGCTGATGATTAGTATTTATAGGATGTTTGGGTAGGTGTTTAGGGATCATCAGGGGATCATCAGTAGGAGTGGAGTTCATGACTTGGAAGACTTAGCGAATCAGATCTGAGGTTCTGAAAGCTGGAGTTGGCGAAGTTGTGGAAAAGATCTTGCATGATCTTGCAGCTCAGATTGTTATCTGATAGTCTATAGTTGCAGAGCTAGTGGTTGCACACTTGGAGACAAGGAGATTGCTTGGAGGCTTGCGAGCTCAAGTTTAGATCTGCCTTAGGGTTTCCATCAGTTGCTGATTGTTTTTCAGAGTTGAACTAGCTGAGATTGTATTGGATCTGTGTGGATCTTGCATAATTATTTTTTATTATAATTGGCCCTAATCCGAAAGGCCTTACAGTTGAGCATGTTAATGAAAATCAGAGTTAAACAATTATTTTATTGTTGTGTTGTTGAATATTTCGATGTGTTGAGTATTGGCTGCAAGGTTTGGACTGTCCTTAACTGGATCCACCATCCTTGACTATGTCAATTCCCCCTCCATAGGAGCCTTACCCTTGTTAGTAACCACGAGCATGATCTTGACCTCCATCCCCAAATCACATGTGGGATCACGAGAATTAGATTTTTAACATATTAAAAAACGTAAGAGGAGCTGCTTGCAAAAACAAAAAGGGCTTCCTCCTTCACCATTTTCTTTTCCTTGGATTTATTCTCACTTTCTCCCCCATCCCCAAAGTTAGAGGCCTCTTTGATATCTTTCACTTTTTCTAGTTTAATGGCCAGGCTAATGGACTTGTGTGGGGTACTAGTTTCCTTAGTAATTTCTATGTCTAATTCAATTTGGTGGAGTTTGAACTTAGCTTTCTTTGAAGCTTTGGCTTTGATTTTGAGGGGAGGGGTGTTTCTTTTCTTATCCTTCTTGTGTTCCACAATCTTAGAATTAGGAGAGGGGTCCTAGGGTATGGCTTTCAAATCAGGATTTTTAATACATTTCTTTTTGCTAGTGCCTAGGGTGTCCATGTTACTAGCCGAAGGAGGGATTGAGGAGGCAGGGACTTCTTTGACAACAATGGCGTGAGGAGGGCAAAGGGATAAATGCAAATGATAAAGCATAAGCATAAGCCCTTGGTGCAGGATAATGAAATTCTTGCGCAAATTGGTTGCTTCAATAACATCTTTAATAGTACTTTCTAGAGAATGTAGCAGAAAAAATAGAATAGAAATGGTGGTGTGATTTTTAAAATGACTGAGGAAAGGGAGATGGTAATAGTAATACACACCAAAATACCCTTCCAAAGTGAAATATTTCATCACAACTGTTGATGCTTTGTAGCTTCAGCCGAATAAATACTATGAGTCAATACTAGTGAATATATGTATATATTTATTTAGTATATATGAAATGTGTGTGTGTGTGTGTGTGTGTGTGTATATATATATAATACTCAAGAGATATTATACATACATACATACATACATACATATATATATATATATACATATATAATACTCAAGATATATATATATATATATATATATATGTTAGAGTGACGTATTAATTATGTTAATTAACTTTACTCCCTTCTTAAGATGTCAACTATTTTTCTTTAGTTGTTTATATTTAAACACTCATGCACTAGTTATTTTAAATAATCATGCATTAGTTGTTTTAAATATAAACTTGCATACATTAGTCTTGTAATAATTTAACTAATTATTACATGCACTAGGGTTTGCCTTTCAAGGCTTTTGATCTCCTTTATAAGGATGATCCATTGTACATTTAATTCATTTATTATTTGAGGATATTTTCTTCTTCATATTTTTGAGTCAAACCCTTGCCCTCTTCTTGTCTCTACTTCTTTGTAACAGGTTTTTGTATGCAGGTGATCTTTAGGTTTTGTAGATTTGTATTGCTCAAATCCTTCATGGTATCAGAGTCTAATCTGCTACAGCTTGTTCGCGTTTAAAGGATTCAAAAATTAGAAATTCATTTGTTTCAAATTAAAGCTTTTTTTTATTTTTTTTATTGAAATTAGGGGGTCCCTAAATTTTGGTGCACTTTGAGCTCAAACAGACCTTGCCGTTGAGCTCGCAACACCCAAAAACCCCTATTTTGATATAAAACACATCAAATTTAGACAACTTTGCATTTTGGGACATTTTTTGGTACCAAACTGCTTAGCACACTTCTCGATGCAAAATTTGTACTAACTGGCACACTTTTCAAGGTAAAATTCTCTATTTGGCACATAAATCAATGCATAAATTTTACTACCTAGTATGCAAATTAAAACCAAAAATGGCACGCAAATCAAGGCAAAAAAATTGAAAAGGTCTGGCACAGATCTTAAGGCATGCATGCGATTTTGCTATAAAAAATTTTGGCCGATGACAGCCATTTGGCCATCAAATTTAAGCCAAGCAAATGTAGTTTTAGCTCCTGGTCATATGGCGACCAGGGGCCCAAACTTTTAGCCCCAGGGGGCTTGCGACGGCCATTTGGCCGTCAATTTTAAGCTAGTGAAGTGCTGACATCAACACATTTAGACACCATTTTGGGCTCTCTGGAGCACTCAGTGGTTTTTTGCTCATAACTTGAGCATACAGTGTCGAAATCGGGAAAATGAGATATTGTCGAAAAGCTGGTTCCAAGCTCTATCCAGATTTAGAGGTTTGGATTTTTTATTTTTATTTTTTGATAGTTTTTTATTGTCAAAGCCAGATGTTCAGTTTTGCACTCTAGAAGCTCTATCTTATGCATCCGAACTCCATTTTTGGAAAGTGATATATCATTGGAAAGCTTGTTCTAAGAGATTTCTAGTTTTGTGAGTTATTTTTTCAAATTCTGCTCCAGGTACATTTTATTCAAATCCTTGCATTTTTGCAATTTGGTAGATATCTTAGATGTTACAGGTCCTGGGATCTCTTCCCTTTAAGGGATGGCTCTTCTTAGGCTATTATTTTGTTTCTGCAGCCTTCGCTCTTTTTTGAGCAGTGTATACTTCATTTTTGTAGCATTCTTTTATGCACATGCACTAAGATAAAGTGTCATTCTATTGCATGTTTAGAATCTTGAACATGTCGGCCATTTGGCCATCAAATTTAAGTCAAGGGAATGCAGTTTTAGCCCCTGGTCATATGTGTACACACAAAAGTAGTGCACTTCTATGAATCCTTACATGCAAGAAAACTCAAGAATGAGCCCTCACAAATCAATCCATAACTCTCTATGCATGGAGTTGCAAGATTATAAAATTGCTCTCGGCTAGAGCTATGAAGCTAATGACCTTGCTAGTCAACCACACAATGAGAGATTCAAGGGAAGACAAGGGCAAGAATGCCAATATCTCCAAGAATCAAATGAAAATGAAATGCAATGTAAGCTAAGAATGAAGATGCAAGCTAAGCTAAATGATAACAATGCAATGCTTGAAAGAAAATCTAATCTATGAAAAGAAAGTACAAGCTAGACTATGAAAGGAAAGTACAAGGATTACAACCTTCCTAATTAGGCTATGTGAGATTAATCTATTGCATAAAGAAAATCTATACTAAGAATGCCATGATTATGCAACTATGAAAGTAAACTAAATGAGATGCAACAACAATGTCTTCAAAGCTTGGATGCAAGATGTCTTCAAAGAGCTCCAAATAACCTAGAAAACTTGCAGCATAAAATTAGCATAAAAGAGAATGACATATGCAAATGAGGAAGAGAGCTCTCCTTTTATAGGAAATGAGGAGAAATGGACCATGGAGATTAAGAGGCAAAAAATTTAATCAACTGTGGAGCATCAAAGAGGAGCAATCCATGTGCACAAATATCCTCTAATGAGAAAATAAGAGTTGACTTTTGTGTCCATATGAGACAAAAAGTGTTTTTTTTCCTTTTTTATAAAATAAGAATAATGCTTTATTTGTGCAACTTAGGATAAGAGGAAAAGTGGGGGCTTTTTATTTAATAAAAAGGGAGGAAATGTTCATTTTAAATAAATAAAAACTTAAGATAAAATGGTTAGCCCAAAGAATAATCGAAAATGATAAAATAGGACTTGATCAAGAAAATTGATATAATTGAAAATGTTGATTTTTTTAAAATATTGATTCAGGAATTTGATAAATTGCTGAATGGGAGCCCAAAGTCTAGGCGACCATTTTAGGGTCCATACATTTGCCCCTTTTTGACTAATGTGTGATCATTTCGGGAACACATGCAGTCAAAGAAGAATTGAAATGTGAGTTCATTTTGGGATCACAAAACAACTCAGATGTGTGCTCATTTTGGGAACACATCAGGACAAAGATAAGCAAAAGCTGAAAGACAAGACCAACACCATCGCTGCTAGGTGCAAATCAAGCCTTAGACAAAACTATCACTATCGCTGCTAGGCAATAATCAAGTCTAAAAAATAGGAGATAAAAATTGAAAGACAAAATCACCACCGTCGCTACTAGGTGATAATTAAGTCTCAAAATAAGAATCTCAAGCTGAGCTGAATGATAAAGCTGAATCAAAGATTAAAGCTGATAAGTACTGCCCCCTCGAAATCAAAATCAAAATCAAGTAGAGAACAGGAAATTAATAAACTTGATCAAGCCACTAGAAATCGTAATCGAAGAATAGGACACAACGATAACCATCAAGTAGCGAAAACATGCCCTAGTTTGACCAAGTCAAACTCAGAAAAAAAAAAAAAAAAGTGAGTGAAAATTTTGAAATGTGATTTTGACTATCAAGATTAACTCAGATTTCAATTTCAAGTCCGAAAATGGATCCAGGACGTCGAAATTAGCTAGGGGTGTAATTTTCATGCAATTCTGAGGTATTTTGAAAATTAGGTCAAAAAGTCAAAATGCTATATAAGGGGTAAAAAGTGTCATTTTCAAAATCATTTGACTTTTATTGATTTGAGAATTGTGAGAGCTTAGAGAGAGAAAATGGCCCAGCAAGCAGGAGTTCCCGTCCACAGGCATCGATTCGAGTGAGCCCGGTTGCACAACCGGCCTCCACACTATCCTGTCCTGGTATGTTTTTGAAAAACGTGCCTATTTTGAGTCATTTATTGCATTTAATATGTTTTTAGCATGTTTTTAAATTTTTAAAAGTTCAAATTTTGAGATTAGGGTGACCTATTGCACGATACTTTAGGAGTATCGCGCCCTTTGGGGAGAAACATCACGCAATACTTTGCGGGTCCTTAAAGTATCGCATGCGTATAAACACCAGTATCGCACAATGGCTGGTGAACTATCGCATGATACCGGGTGAAGTATTGCACGACCAAAGGTATATCGCACTGCTATAGAAACAAATATCGCACGATACTTGTTCCAAAAAAGCAGTATCGCCCAAGTGCAAAATTTGATATTTTAAGTATTTTTGAGCAAAAAATGACATGAGTCTAGACAAATTTATGTTGTATATGTCTTGTACTGATTTTTAGACATTCATCATGATATGTACTGACATCTGGCTTGGTTTAATGGTTTGCAGGAGCACTTTCCGGTGCTACTCATCAGAGTGTCGAAGGTGGTGGGACTGAAGTGCGTCTGAGATCTTGATGATCCGGGCAAGGATGACTTGAGAGCGATGGGATTTGGATATTTGGTGTGGTTCCTAGATATCCGAGCTGATCATGGGTTGTTGACTGCTCTTGCTGAGAGATGACACAATGAGCACAACACCTTCCACCTGCCCACAGGAGAGGCATCCATCACTCTGGAGGACGTCTATCGGATTCTCCGAGTACCATGCCATGGAGAGCCGGTGAGTAAAATCATGCTTTAAGATATAATCATTTAAATATAATGTTTCCATATGATGAAAAACCTAACATGATTGTTTGCTAGCACAGGTGTACTATGATCAGGACGCCACTGAGGGTCGACATGCTATCCAGGGCATGTTTCAGGATGTCACTATCATTGACAGACACGTCAGCTGGGAGCGACTGATTGATGATTTTGGTAGAGACTTCCCAGTGTCATGCATTGTTGCATCCATCATCTCACAGGCCTTGATGAATGATCGTAGTCATAAGGGATTCCCTCTTGGATGGGGTAGACTACTAGTTGACTTGGTAGGTAGACCTCGGCGCATGGGATTGGGACCTGCCATACTTGCAGAGATGTATCATGAGTTGCACAAGATCATCTACAGGGATGGTCAGATATGGGTGTGCGGTGCCATCCTGGCATAGGTATGGGCTTGGGATCACATCGTTGTGATACGGCTCAGGGTTCAGCCGAGGGAGAGGAGATACCCGTACATATATAGGTACGGAGGATTCATATCACATACCCATACTGGGGATGTGACATACTATCGACGGGTTCTGGATGAGATGACCTCCTTCACATGAAGGCCATACAGGGATGTTGAGGCATGGGGGGATGCAAAGGATGAGTTCAGCTATATGTTATGTAGTCGACCATTGATAGGCCGACACTTTGAGATTGTCGAGAGGTTCTACATCACACGGGTATGGTGATAGTTTGGGCGTCAGCAGCGGGTCTCGGCAAAGACCACTACTTATGCCAGGGCTAGGGACGAGGAGGGACATGGGTGGCTACCCATGTTAGACTATCAGCAGGCCATGGCAGAGATAGATGGCATCAGGAGGGAGCCTTAGGAGTACCTTCCCGATATGGCTGATGTAGGAACAGATGCAGCATACAAGGCGGAGCGACGGAGGGCACCATTCCCTCATTTCACAGTACCTGATGCTCCAGTAGTGGCTCAGGGTGGGGATGGGGATGATGGGGGAGATGGAGGAGATGGAGGGAGACAGAGAGGGAGAGGGATGGAGAGGGGGGAGGGATCAGGATCGGGTGGCCGAAAATGGCCACGGGGATAGAGATCAGCGACCCTTGAGGACGAGGCGAGGCCATCTCGCCGATAGGCAGAGGTACAGCAAGATTATCCTGTGGGAGGGGAGGACCTGAGAGCCAAGATACAGGCTCTAGAGATAGAGATGCAACAGCTACGCATCACCATAGCAGTGAGAGAGTAGTAGCTAGCTGACCTGAGGGTAGAGAGAGATCAGCAGATCACTGATCTCAGGGTAGAGATAGCATGTCGGGAGTAGGCGGCACAGGCTGACGCAGCAGAGATCCAGAGAGAGACAGCACGAGTTGCTTACTACCATGGACTCTACCTACAAGTTGTACCTGAGGGATAGAGAGTGCCATCTTACTCTCAGAGGACAGGTAGATCAAATATGGTGCTAGACAGGGCAACAACACCACCTCCACCACCACCACATGATGGGGAGAGTCAGACCTAGGTTTAGATGTTTTTAGACATATCCTGAGACTTGTGATCCAGATTTTGGGATCTCATATTATATGTTGTATGATGACATTGATTTATATATGAGATTACTAGATGTTCGATATATCTTGTGTTTACATCTCACTTGTGATGGATGTATCAGTTTATGTATTGTCTTGTCATTTTGCTCAAAAATGTTTATGCTCATGTGTATTCTCTCTCATAGATGTATGTTTAATTCTCATGTGTATGATATAGACTCATGTTTCTGAAAATGACATTTTTGAGATATAGATATGATGATATGATTAACCCCTTGTGATGACAGGAACAGGTCGTGAGATGAAAGATAAAGAGTGAAAGACATGATCGAGAAAGGGGAAGATGAGCGCAGTTGACTGACAGGTCCATGTAAGATGAAAAGGAGAGCTCTCTCCATATGCAAGATGCAAAACTAAACTAATATGAACCTAAAAATGCAAGCTACTATGAAAAGTGGTTGACTTGCAAGGTCACAACGCTTATAGACATCTAATTATCATCATCAAGCTTTTATTGGTAGTGTCGTAAGATCATACAATACACACTAGTATGACTATGGGTATATGAATATGATCTATATCAAATGAAATGTGGGAATCCCACCTAGGCACCAAAGACATGTAGGTCAAGATGACTAGTGCAGTGAGATTACCTAAGTTTGTTATGGTGAGATTATGCTTTCATCGGGACACAAGAAAGTCAAGATGGCTATAAGCATGCACTCACAAAACAATCAAGGATAATACCTTGTCAATCCCTAGTGTCAAGTAAGACCAACATAAATGCTCATGATAGTTAGGATCAACGAAATATACCCATAAGAAGATAAAGAAATAAAACATGTTCTCATACCCTCAGTCTTCTAGCTATGCATCATCGAAAACTTCTCAGGGAGAGACCACTCATCAAAAAAATCATCATAGACAGCACACAAAATATATAAAGTCAACATATCTCAATCGAGTCGATTGTTTAAGTGCGTGTGTGTTTGGTCATAGAGTCAAACTCTGATTATTGCATCTGCAAATGAGCAATATCACATCATACTAGACTAGCGGGTAAGACATATTGTAAGTGTTGAGAAACACTCGATGCTAGGGTAGTGTTGAAAAATATTGTTTAGGGTGGTGTTGAAAAACACCTGTTTGTGAAATGCCCCAAGAGACAAACACATCTAAAGAACCTATGTGAATAGGTATGCCCCCTAGACAAAGACAAAGACCAATTCCAAACCAAGGCAACAAGGTCAAGGCATGATGGAGAATGGCTAAGTGTCGAGGATGCATGCTAAAAGAGAAGGGTGCAAAGGCCTCAAGTAGCGCCTATTTCCAAGTTTTCACCACTTGACAGATTTTTTCATTTTTTCATTTTTTTTTGTATTTTTGCTACCAAGGTGCCTGTTTCTAGGTTTTCACCAAGGCACTTTTTCTATTTTTTTGAATTTTTTGAATTTTTTAATTTTTTTGTATTTTTTCAGGACTTTATATGCTTTTTAAAAAAATTTCAGCATCATATATGAATTTTTTTTTGGAATTTTTTCAGGATCAATAAATATGTACAAAGGATGCCCCCAGACAGAATATGCATCATGGATAGAACTTCTTGAGGTCCAAAACATTAATAGGATCAGGGAGTTGTTCCCCCTGTTCATCAGATAGCAAGTAAGCACCTGTCCCAAAAGCAGTAGTAATAATGTATGGTCCAAGCCAATTAGGTTCAAATTTGCCTTTTTGTTCTCGATGTTGTTGGTTCTTAGGATTCTTACGCAGGACAAGATCTCCTACTTGAAATTCTCTAGGGTGAAACTTCTTGTTGAATGCTTTGGACATACGCTTTTGGTAGACACTCATGTGATCAAAAGATGCTCTTTGTTTCTCATTAAGAAGTTCCAATTCTTGCAATCTCATGGCACAATAATCTTCATCTGTAATCAAACCTTTGAGAGAGACTCTAAGTGAGGGAATCTCAACTTCTAAAGGTAATATTGCTTCAGTACCATAAGTAAGGGCAAAAGGAGTAGCCCCTGTGGGAGTACGAATACTCATTCAGTAAGCCCATAAGGCTGGATTGATCTATAAGTGCCAGTCTCGACCATTCTTGTGAACTGTTCTATGGAGAATCTTAAGAATGGTTATATTAGAGGCCTCTGGTTGTCCATTTCCTTGTGGGAAGTAAATGGAGGACCAATGCTATTTTATATTGAATTTCTTGCAGAGGTGTGTAAGGTCCTTGTTTTTGAACTGACCTCCATTGTCAATGATTATCTTAGAAGGTATCCCAAACTGACGAATGATGTGATTCAATATGAACAAAGAAATTGTCTTTCCTGAAGCAACAGAGAGTGGAATGGCTTCTACCCATTTGGTAAAGTAGTCAGTAGCAGTAATTATGAATTTATGTCCACCTAATGAGTTGGGATAAATCTGCCCAACAAGGTCAAAGGCCCAGCACTGAAATGACCAATGAGAAATAGAAGGAATAAGCTCCCTACCTGGAGCATGAATCAGGTTTCCATGTTTCTGACACTTTTCACAAGATTTGGCAAAAGCTATGGCATCCATCTGCATTGTGGGCCAATAGTACCCCGCCCTAAGCAACCTTCGGGCCATGGCAAGATCATTGGAATGTCCTCCACAAATGCCCTCATGGATGTCAACTAACACTCGGTCGGACTCATCCTTTTCCAAGCACCTAAGAAGTGTCCCATCTAAACCCCTCCTATATAGATCACCAGAGATAAGGGTATGGCGAGAGGCATTACAAACAAGGTTTCTTCATTCAAATCAGTTAAATGATTCAGGAATGATGCCATCATGAAGGTATGAATAGATAGCACCATAATGGGAAGACTCATGAGTGACCAAGGTACAAATGACATGGCTTGCAGAGGAGTCAAAGATGGGATGGTGTAGCTCTTCCACCAAGAATTCAAATCTTGATTCGTGTTGTTCCAACTGAAGGAGGGAAGCTAATGTAGCCATAGCATCTGCAGCCTTGTTTTCTATTCTAGGGATCTATTGAAATGTTACAAATGTGAAATAGTGTCGCAATGAATCAACCATCTTTTTGTAAGGTATCATCTTATCATCTTTAGTTTGGTACTCTTCATTCACTTGGTTGATAATTAATTGCGAATCCCTGAAGACATGCAGCTCCATAATTCCCCATTCTATGGCCATTTTCAATCCATTGGTTAAGGCTTCATACTCAGTAATGTTTTTTGTGCATGGGAACAGTCATTTATAGGACTTGGGAATAGTACACCCATGAGGGGAAATAAACAACACTCCAGCTCCTGATCCATTTTGCATATTTGAACCATCAAAGAACATCTTCCATGTTCTTGTAGTCATGTACATGACGTGCTCATCTGGAAACTCAACTGTCATTGGTGCTTTGTCTCGGATTGGAAAATCAGCCAATTGGTCTTCAATGGCTTGTCCTTTTATAGCCTTATGCTCAACATACTCTATGTCAAATTCTGAAAGAATCATCATCCATTTAGAAAGTCTACCTGTGAGGGCGGCCTTACCAAGCAAGTATTTTAGAGGATCAATTTTGGCTATAAGGTGTATTGTATGTGCAAGCATGTAGTGACGCAACTTTTGGGAAGCAAACACCACTGCAAGGCAAGACTTCTCAATACTAGTATAATTGGCCTCATAGGAAACGAACGTTCAGCTGATGTAATAGATAGCTCATTCTTTTCCAGTATCATCAAGTTGAGCCAACAATTCCCCCAAGGAGAATTCTATCGCTGAGATGTACAAAATCAATGGTTTTTCTGGGATAGGAGGCATCAAAATTGTAGGATTAGCCAAGTATTGTTTTATTTGATCTAGGCTCTTTTGGCAATCCTCATTCCAAGCACATGTGGCTCCCTTATGCAATGTCTTGTTGAATGGTTGTGCTCTATCTGCAAGCTGTGAAATAAACCTCCATATGGATTGGAGTTGTCCTTGAAGACTTCTCATCTGACTAATGTTCTTAGGAGGCAGCATATCTAATATGGCTTGAACCTTTTCAGGATCCACCTCTATTCCTTTGGCTGAGATTATGAATCCTAGAAGTTTACTTGAGGTAACCCCAAATGCACACTTTTTTGGATTCAATCTTAACTGAAACTGCTCCATTCAATATAGAATTACTTCCAAATCTTGTAGGTGTGTACCCCTTTGCTTAGACTTGGCCAAGGTATCATCCACATAATCCTCCATGTTTTTATACATCATGTCATGAAATATTATGGTCATAGCTCTTTGGTATGTGGCTCCTGCATTTTTTAATCCAAATGGCATGACGTTCCAACAATAGGTTCCCCATGCACATGTGAAGGTTGTCTTTTCTTGATCCTCAGGAGCTATTTTTATTTGGTTATAACCGGAAAAACCATCCATTAAAGAGTATATCTCATAGTCCGCAGTCATATCCACTATCATGTCTATGTTAGGGAGTGGAAAGTCATCCTTTGGGCATGCTTTGTTAAGGTCTCTGAAGTCTGTGCATACACGAATGGACCCATCATGCTTTGAAACTGGAACAATATTTGAGATCCACTCGGCATAGTCAATAGCTCTAATAAATCCTGCTCCTAAGAGCTTTTCTAATTCAACCTTAACAAGGAGAGCTATATGAGGGTGCATTTTCCTCAACTTCTGTTTTACTGGTTTAATTCCTGGAGCTATAGATAAGTGATGCATAATAAGATTAGTGTCAAGCCCTAGCATGTCTGAATATGTCCAAGCAAAATTGATTTTCTTCTTTTGTAAGAATTTTGTGTATGCCTCTTTTTCTTGCACTGACAGAGACTGAGCTAGATGAATCACCTGTGGAGCCTCTTCTGTATTCAAATTTACTGGTTGTGTAGGCTCAATAAGAACTGATGACCTGTCTTGGAAATAACTTAGCAGGTTATTAAGTACCCCATCCTTAGGTGCCTCAAAGAGGTTTTCACCTTTGGATATGTCCTTTCTTTTTACTTTTTTGGGTTCTGACACCGCCACATAGTGGTTTTCACCATCCGAACCATTGCTCTTTTTTTTCTTTTTTTTTAATTTTGTGATTGAGGTACTTAATATCTGGCTCTGTCATACTTGTTGTAGGTTCACTGGTGGAAGAGACTACGGGTTCAAGAGCACTCGGGTAGCAAGCTATTTCGTAGTCATTGTGAAAGGTGAGGAGCTGAGGCTCTTGACAAAGTTGTGACCAATCAATCAGATGATGGTTTACAAGGGGTAGGTCAATGACTGGTTCAACATTATTAACGCAAAAGGTATTATCTCCAGTGATCGCATAGTTAGGATCTATCAAGTCTCCCTCTAAGATACCTGAATTAGGACTCATCCTACCAAATGAAGCATCGTCCACTAAGGCAATTCAAGGAGTCCAATCCTCTAGTCCTACACTAGGTTCGTTGGTCACATCGGGTTGAGTACTATAGGTGTGGACAACATCCATGTCTAAATCAACTGTTGCATCTGAAAGTGAGTCCCATTCAAACTCATGTGAGTCTGTCTCTGAATCAGTATTTGGGCCTCGCGATGTAGAAGCCTCAAGGTTGGGAAGGATCTCCCCTTCTCTAGCACTAGCGTTGTTACCATCTGTCGCAGCTAGGATAGAAATGCTTTCCATTGTCAATCTAGCATTCGTATAGTCACTATCCGTCGCAGCTAGGATAGGAGGACTGTCATTTGTCAAATCTTTTGAATCTCCCCAAAGGAGAGCTATCGAAGGCACCCAATCATCAGACATGTCTTGTTGATTAGAAAGATTAGGTGTGTAGTCTGAGTCCTTGTCACTGTCCATTGCAGCTGAGATAGGGACGCTTGTTTGTTTCTCATTTTCAAAACCTAAGCCAACTATTGACTTAGTCCTACGACCAAAAAGAGCATGGTTGAGTGGTTCAACCTTGGCATCTAACCTGTGACTGAGAGGGCCATGACCTAGATAGCCCATGTTGGTGACCAACGTGTATCCTCTCCCATAAGTCTTAGGAGATGGAGAAAAGTTTTCATTATGTAGGTACTTTTCTTCTCTGTATATCTAGTCTCTGATAGCCACTTCTTCTTTCTCATGTTGAATAGGTACTGAAGACTCTACAAAAGTATCGAACAGAGTCATGGCTGAAGATGAGGGGTGCATCTCTTGTGACGGTTTACCATAGGACCTAGGTGAAATTGGCAATTTTGTAAAGGAGTCAATTTGATAGCCTCCCATACCAAGGTCTATGGACTTGAATTTATCTTTACATTGCTCAAGAGTTTCCCCAAAATTGTCTGCTTCTCTATTTAAGGGAACATGGGCCCCTATTGAAATGGCATTAATAGATAAGGTACTATCACCTAGTATGCAGACTTCTACGCCATTGTATGGAAACTTGACACATTGGTGATAGGTAGATGGTACTACTTGGATGTCATGAATCCATGGTCTACCTAGTAGGATATTGTATGCTAGAGGACTAGCATCAACAATTTGAAACAAAATGTCCTTTTCAATAGGACCAATTCTAACTAGAAGAATAGCTAATCCTTTAGAACTTCTCTCAGCCTCATCATAGGCTTTGATAGTAATTTTCTTCCTGGTATCAATGGCATGCTCTGAGTAACCCAGGTTTTTCAAAAGACTTAGAGAACAAATATTGAGCCTAGCACCCCCATCTATCAACACACGCCTAACACAGGTTTTATGGATCATGACCTCAATGTGAAGGGCAAGATTGTGCGGATGACTCAAGGCTTTATCATCTTCTTCAGAAAATGTAAGGTAATGTGGGCTAGCCAGGTGGTTGACCATGTTCTAGAATTGGTCGACATCTATATTATTAGGGACATTTGCTGCACGTAAAGCGTCCTCAAGGACACGCTCGTGTCTAGGAGACAATTCTAAGAGCTCAAAAATAGAAATCTGTGTTGGCATTCACTGTAACTAATCAACAAGATTGTAACTCATATCAGGATCAACTACAGACTTGGAAGGAACATTTTTGGACACTAGTTGCTTGGATTTGCTAGAGTTAGGACCTCTAATGATAATAGGACCTTGGGACTAACTCCTGGTAACAGCATTGAGAGGCTGAGATGACCTTCGAGATTGACGACCTCTAATCACAACAACGGGTCCTTCATCAAATATTGGGGGTGAGCTTACATCATAGTCATGGGGATCATTCACTCTCATCATGTTGACATCATTGTTCACAACCTCAAGCATATTAATGACATTTTCCGTAGCTATATAGGTATAATTGATTGCGGCCTTGTCATTCTTGTTTTGAGAGGTCTCCCCCTTCTCATACTTAGGCAAGGGCTCCTTAAAGGCCTTATGGTCTGCATTTGTGGTCAACCCATCAACTTGTAATTTCCCACTCTCAATAAGGTCTTGAACAAGATGTTTGAGTTTAAAAAAACCTTCAATGTCATGTCTAATCCCATTGTGGTATACACAGTAAGCTTTCTCATTCCACCAATAAGGTTTAGGATCCGGTATGAGAAACTGTGTAGGATCCTAAGGTTGTGCCAAATTATGAGCAATCAAGGTCTTAAAAATGTCTGCATAAGAGTCTCCAAGCTTAGTGAATTGCCTCTTTCTTGACTTAGGTTTATTTTGATACTTGGGCTTGTTCTCTTGTTGATCTAAGGATGTCTGCAACTTCATAGCTTGAACTGCATTAGATAGATTAAGAACTCCTTGTTCCTTAGGTTGTGGAGAGTCAACAACTCCGTCATTGACTATGTGCTTATTTTTGTTCCAATATGAGTTCTTTTTGTCCTTATTGTTGTTGTTATTGTTTTGGCCATTGTTGTTGTTACTTTGTTTGGCCAAAATACCTTGTTCTTTTAGAACATCCTTGATGCGACATGCAGTTTCTACCATAGTGTCAAAAGAATTAAAGACCATTTTTCTAACTTCATATCTTAGTTTTGGCACTAGATTGCTCATGATGATATCAATCCTTTCTTCCTCAAGGATGGTCCTAGAATATTTGGAGCATAAGCGTCTCCACCTTTGTAAAATTGTCACAAAGGGTTCCCCTTGATTCTGTTTTAATTTACACAAATCAAGCATGGTGATTGACCTTGATAGATTATATGCAAAATGTTGCACAAATCTTTGGACAAGTTCTTTAAAAGTTTTGATAGGAGGGGTAATGTTAGTAAACCACTCCATAGCTTGGCCTTTAAGGCTCCTTGGGAATAATCTCATAAGGTAGGAGTCCTCATGATGAAATTCAAAGCTCATGATATAGAACTATCATACATGGTCATGGGGGTCACCACTACCATCATATTTGTCATAAGTGGGGATTTCAACCTTTCTAGGAAAATCTACCATAACCACACTTTTGTCAATGGGATTGGAACATATGGAGTCCAAGTTGAAGGAACTCTTAGGAGCCATCATTTTTTCCATAGTCTTTTGCATCTGCTTAATCACCTCATTGGTTGAAGGGTTTTGCTTCTTAATATTTTGGTCCACATCAAAGTTGTATGGGACTTTTGCACCCTTATTGATTAGACTTTCTAAGAATTGATCCTTATTTTTCTCCACATACTTCTCCACATATTGTTGGAAGGATGGTTCTTGTTGCATTGTCATGAAATCAATAGTATCAAAGTTGGCATTACTTCCTCCATGTTGAGAGCCATGATGAGCTCGTTGGGAGGGTTGTCTTGAGTATCTAGGAGGTGATTGTCTCCTACGATGGTTATACTGAGAAGTCCTTCTTCCTCTAGGACTAGGTGATCTTGATGGGGTCCTTGACCTTCTTCTTGGACTTGGTGAGGGATTAGATGGTGGAGAGTTGGTTCCACTGTTGGTACCCCTATTGTTGAATTGATCATGGAGTTGTTGCGCTAGGAGCCTATCTTGTTCTTCTTGTGCAGCTCTTCTCCTTATGTCTAGCAAAGCTCATTCCTCATCCTCCAATTGTTTGAACCTTTCTTTCTTAGCATCTTGTTCATCTAAGAAAGCTTGTTTCTCCCTCTCAATGTGCTTCAACCTGTCACTTGTGTATCGTGAGGTGTCTCTAAGTGGAGAAGGTTGCCTTGAATGTCTGGATACATTAGCTGCATTGATATGGGCATCACCAGACTCGTTGTTTTGGTCTTCATGTTGTGACCGTGCATCTAAGTGAGCTTGCCTATGATGTTTCTCAGCTCGTTGATGAGCATCTAGATACCTTGTGTTGATAGGCGGTGATCCAGGTGGACTATCAAAAGATGACCCAGTAGACATGGCGTCACCCCTATGTCGTTGGAACATGTCATGAAGAGTTTGATTCATTGCTTCTCTTTGTTGTCTAGTGAAGGTATAACTCATATCCATATTTGAGGAACTAGGTGCTAAAGAGGTACTCAATTCATTGGGATTACTCTTTGGGTCAAAACAAACCTCAGACTCACTTTTAGGGGATTGATCGAAAATGGGTTCTTTTCCCTTTTGTTGTTGACGAGTCTTAACTAAGGGTAACTGATTAAAGACAACCGGGGTTCATTTTCCTTGACTCACTTGGTATCTTGTTGTAACTAACATGAAAGAAAAGGATTCTTGAAGATAAAGTGACCTCTCGAAGTGTCAACACCAAACTAAGATAATTAAAGTTCTCTAATGTCCCAAAAGAGATGGAAAGATAGAAATTGCAAATGGCGTTACCAACACTGTCAAAGAGGTGCTAAAAATCAAAGGATCAATATCCTTGCACGTTTGAACCAGGAGGATGGACTCAGCCAAATTGTATAATTGAAATTGAATTTGAGTGGAAATGATTTGGACAAAAAGAGTATTAGAATTCTCCAAGAATGTTACTAACAACTCTAGAGATATACTCTCTCAACAGGAATAATCTTCTAACTTGACAATTCTTCCCAAGGTGACTTTGTAAATCGAATGACACTACCCCTAGAGGGCTAAAACAAAAATTTAGGGTAAAGGAAAGCTTCCAGGGGTAAGATAAGTTACCTTCCTAAAGACCCAACCAACTAAAAGCAACTGTGAAATGACTGAAACCGGGTATACAGCAAAAAATTCTCAGGTGACACTTTCCTGGCAAACCAGGAGATACTTCTCACTAAGGTGATATTTCACCTTTCACCAGGTGATAGATCTCACAGTAACCAGGCGATATACTCCACGCAGGTCAGGCAATAAACCAGAGGAAATGAACTATCGCATGATATTTCTCAGTGAGGCGCATGATACTGTTGCAGAATTGTTCAACTCTTGACCAGAACTGTGTAAAATTTGCATTTTTGGGTCTGTTTGATCAAAGTTTTCAGTTCGAGGGTTGATTTTTTGATTCCAATCACAATGACAGCAATAAATTGACAGGTTTGCAAACAGTATGGGATCAAACGTGTCTTCAAGCACTTGAAACAAGGGCAAAAGCAACATTGCCAAGACAAACACTTGTGATATCAAAATAGAAAAACACCCTATGAATCTACTGATTGTTTGAATGTTCAAGAATATTAGCACTGATATTACACAATCGAAGACACTTCAAGCAATATCTATCATAGAAAGTCAAGGCTCAATACTTAACAACTTGGCCCACACTTGATGCTCCCTTGCCTCACACAAAGTGGTTGCCCATAATAGATATTGGCTTTGTCATGGAAGTGCCAAAGACACAACCAAAGGAACACATATGGTGAGTAATCTTGGGGTGATCCAGGTTATTCCACTTGGATCAATCCTTGCACCAAGAAGCTAAGCGACAAAATAGGGTGGCCTCTATCTATGGTTCTTAGTAAGGGCTTTTGTTCATAGTACCCCTCTTGCTCCTCATAAAGGACTGGGACCTCGCGGCCTCAAGAGTACCTTAAGCATTCTTGCTCAATACTTTCCTCATGGTCACAATCCCACAAGTACTCACATCAAGCGAAGACAAGCACTACATCTACCAAGGTTTTGTGTCCTCGATAGCCTTGAGTTTATAGTGGGTCAGAATAGCTGGCAATAAGCTTGTCCCCACTTGGGTCGTTCCTCTTGATTGCTCAAGAGCAGGCCCGCTAAAGGATTCTAACAATCTAAATAGAAATTGATCAACTTATGAGGTTCAAGGATTTCGTCTCACCACAAGGGTGAAGAGCATACTCCCCTTATCTCAAAGCTTTCTCCCAAACACACCAAGCAAAGATTTAATTACCCTCTTGCTTTCAAAATCCAAAGATGGGTCAAGATTTTCGGGTTCACCACAAGGGTGAAGAGCATACTTCTCCTACCACCCAAGAATTCCTACAACAAGATATTAAGTGCCTATGAAATGAAACAACTAGTATATGTCACACTCAATAAAGAAAGCAATTAAACAAGCACTTGATTTGGGTTTTTATGCTTTGGGCAGCCCTACAAAAACCGTTAGTAGCCCTTGTGCATTTGAAGCTTTGACATGCATTTTTTTAGCAAAATATTTCAAGCGAGAGCACCTACAAGCACAACTTGTTAGCCCAACAAGGTTAGAACAATCCAAAATCTAGTTAGCTCCAAGCAATCCACTATCAAAAGTATTTAAAGCACTAGAGGTGGAACACTTAACTCGCCAAGTAAGTGTGAAGTGAGTCCAAAAAGTGAAACATTTAACTCTTCACACAAACTCAAAGCAAGTCAACACCTTAGAAAACTAATGAGATCAAGTAAGCATAAAAGGGAGAACTTTGCGGAACACTTAACACTTTTTTCAAGTAGACCCCTCCCCTATGTATGAATGTTGACCTTGCATCCAAAGGGCAGTAATGAGGGGTGATTATAAATAAGCGAGTCCAACACCTAGTTTAGCTAACAAGCTCAATCAAAAGTACTCCTCAAGTGAGTGTGAAGTGAGTCCAAAAAAAGTGGAACATTTAACTCCTCACACAAACTCAAAGTGAGTCCACACCTTAGAAAATTAATGAGATCAAGAAAGCATAAAAAGGGAGAAACTTTGTGGAACACTTAACGCTCTTTTCAAGTAGACCCCTCCCCTATGTATGAATGTTGACCTTGCATCCAAAGGGTAGTAATGAGGGGCGATTAGAAATAAGTGAGTCCAACACCCAATTTAGCTAACAAGATCAATCAAAAGTATTCTAAAGTTGCTTATCAATACTGCTCACAAATGAAAAAGGGTTGAATCAATGGAATATTTAACTTTCCAAGCAAACATAGAGTGAGTCCACAAAGTGGTGCATTTAACTCCCTATGTAAACAAGGAATGAATCCATGCCCCCAATCACTCAATGAGGTATTTGATATTGGAAACCAAAAAGCATTCACTTACACAAACTTGCAAAAACAAATCTATGTTCTTTCATTCACCATTAAGAGCATAAAAGAGATGTGCCTATGAAAGCAAGTAAACATTCAAGCCAAACGCATGAGAGGCTCTTTTTAAATCCAAGATCCAAATGAAGGTGCAAGAACTAAGTACAACTATGAAAATTAATTTTGTCTAAGTGCAGGAACTAGAAATAGCAAACTAACTAAATCAAGATTCGGCCAACAAACCTCAAAAAGGCTCACTATCAGGTATAGAAACAGACTGCAGACACCAAAATTATTGCGTGACACTTCTCAGTGTGCTGGGGTGATATTATTAGTCTGAGCGATACTCTGCTCTATACCCATGCGATACGTCATCCGAGACCAGGCGACAGTTCCTGAAACAGGTAGGCGATACTTCCGACAGGCGAAGTATCGCTCGTGTATACAGAGAACTATCACACGATATTCCTAAAATTATCGCGCAATACACAGAGACAAAAAACCCAGAGACTACGAATAATGTCCAAAAATCACTGAAAATATGACGGAAATGCAAAATTTAAAGGACAAAGCTAATCTACTCTGCCCCACAATGGGTGCCAGAAATGTACGCACAAAAGTAGTGCACTTCTATGAATCCTTACATGCAAGAAAACTCAAGAATGAGCCCTCACAAATCAATCCATAGCTCTCTATGCATGGAGTTGCAAGATTGTAAAATTGCTCTCAGCTAGAACTATGAAGCTAATGACCTTGCTAGTCAACCACACAATGAGAGATTCAAGGGAAGACAAGGGCAAGAATGCCAATATCTCCAAGAATCAAATAAAAATGAAATGCAATGTAAGCTAAGAATGAAGATGCAAGCTAAGCTAAATGATAACAATGCAATGCTTGAAAGGAAATCTAATCTATGAAAAGAAAGTACAAGCTAGACTATGAAAGGAAAGTACAAGGATTACAACCTTCCTAATTAGGTCATGTGAGATTAATCTATTGCATAAAGGAAATCTATACTAAGAATGCCATGATTATGCAATTATGAAAGTAAACTAAATGAGATGCAAGAAAAATGTCTTCAAAGCTTGGATGCAAGATGTCTTCAAAGAGCTCCAAATAACCTAGAAAACCTGTAGCATAAAATTAGCATAAAAGAGAATGACATATGCAAATGAGGAAGAGAGCTCTCCTTTTATAGGAAATGAGGAGAAATGGACCATGGAAATTAAGAGGCAAAAGATTTAATCAAGGGTGGAGCTTCAAAGAGGAGCAATCCATGTGCACAAATATCCTCCAATGAGAAAATAAGAGTTGACTTTTGTGTCCATATGAGACAAAAAGTGATTTTTCCCTTTTTATAAAATAAGAATAATGCTTTATTTGTGCAACTTAGGATAAGAGGAAAAGTGGGGGCTTTTTATTTAATAAAAGGGGAGGAAATGTTCATTTTAAATAAATAAAAACTTAAGATAAAATGGTTAGCCCAAGGAATAATCGAAAATGATAAAATAGGACTTGATCAAGGAAATTGATATAATTGAAAATGTTGATTTTTTGAAAATATTGATTCAGGGATTTGATAAATTGTTGAATGGGGGCCCAAAGTCTAGGTGACCATTTTAGGGTGCATACAATATGGTGACCAAGGGCTCAAAATTTTAGCCCCAGGGGGCTTGTGACAGCCATTTGGCCATCAATTTTAAGTCAGTGAAGTGCTAACATCAGCACATTTAGACACCATTTTGGGCCCTCTGGAGCACTCGGTGGTTTTTTGCTCATAACTTGAGCATACGGTGTCGAAATCGAGCAAACGAGATATCATCAAAAAGTTGGTTTCGAGCTCTATTCAGATATGAAGGTTTGAATTTTTTATTTTTCTTTTTTGATAGTTTTTTATTATCAAAGTTAGATGTTCAGTTTTGCACTCTGGAAGCTCTATCTTACACATCTGGACTTCATTTTTGGAAAGCAAGATATCATTGGAAAGTTTGTTCTGAGAGATTTCTAGTTCTGTGAGTTATTTTTCCAAATTCTACTCCAGGTGCATTTTATTCAGATCCTTGCATTTTTACAATCTGGTAGATATCTTGGATCTTACAGGTCCTAGAATCTCTTCCCTTTAGGGGATGGCTCTTCTTAGGCTATTTTTTTGTTTCAGCAGCCTTCACTCTTCTTTGAGCAGTGTATACTTCACTTTTGTAGCATTTTTTTATGCACATGCACTGAGATGAAGTGCCATTCTATTGCATGCTTGGAATCTTGAACATGTTTGTGTTATTTGTACTTGCACTCCATTATAAAGTGTCATGGGGGGGTTTGATGTTTTCCCTTGTTTTCCATATACCTTTGTCAAGTGAGTGTTCCTTCCATGACATTAGCCTCAAGGTATCTTTATTTGTGTTTGTGCTTTCTCTGCACCTTTGGTGTTCCTGGTTCTTCATGATGCAGTTCTTATTGGCACTATTTTCAGTCTACCTATCACCTCTCCCTTGTTAGCATTATGGGGGATTTCTACTGATTGTTCTTCTGCTTCCTTGGTTCGATAGTGTGAGCTATGTATTCAGTATTTGTTCCTATGTACTAGACAGATGCAGTGGTTGGGTACCTATGCATTTCGGTGAGATGGATCATTTACCATATAGACACTCTTTCTTTCCTATTTTTAGAGGCAGTCTTCCATCTTTCATTGATCAACTCTTCAGGCTTTGGTGTTCTATACCATCTATATCTTCGAGTTCAATTGTTTGCCTTTATTTGCCTCTTGATTCGAGTAGTGTCATTTGAGGGCACTCATACAGATTACAGTCTTCTCTACCTGGTCATGTTCTATTTCAGTGGAGGATCTTCAAATCAGCAGTTACTTCTTGACAGAGTTTTCATCTTCTTGCTTCAGTGATGTTCTACATGTTCATTTTTGTTCCTATTTTTTTGGAACATCCCTAGTTTTGGAGGCTTCTTTAGTCCTTCAGACTAGTCTTTGTCTCTTTTTGAAGTAGAGTTTTTCCCATGTGGTTTTCTCTATTTCTCGCTTTATAGATACTCTCTTTTGTACATGGGTACCTCATTAGGCCATGTTGTCGGGACCCATTTTATGCTTTCAACATTGTAGTTTCCTTTGCTTTCTTCTTGCATTGTTTGTAGCTACATTGTTGCTCATCTTAAGGGGGGTGTTAGAGTAAAGTATTAATTATGTTAATTAACTTTACTTCCTTCTTAAGATGTCAACTCTTTTGCTTTAGTTGTTTATATTTAAACACTCATGCACTAGTTATTTTAAACAATCATGCATTAGTTGTTTTAAATATAAACTTGCATTCATTAGTCTTGTAATAATTTAACTAATTATTACATGCACTAGGGTTTTCCTTTCAAGGCTTTCGATCTCCTTTATAAGGATGATCCATTGTACATTTAATTCATTCATTATTTGAGGATATTTTATTTTTCATATTTTTGAGTCAAACCCTTGCCCTCTTCTTGTCTCTACTTCCTTGTAACAGGTGTTTGTATGCAGGTGATCTTCAAATTTTGTGGATTTATATTACTCAAATCCTTTAGTATATATATATGTGTGTGTGTGTGTGTGTGTGTGTGTGTGTGTGTATTATCATTATATTAATTGCATATTAATGAATAGACATGTCTCATGAAGCACATGTCTCTTCTTGGCTCACTCTCAATATAAATGCAAGAGATTGTTTCATTTGGAAAACACATATAGTGAGATAGTGCTATTACATTTGCAATGATCCTAAAACCTTAACATGGTATCAAAGCTAGGTTGCAAATGTAAGAGAGTAGTTTATTGATGGTGAATTTGTGACTCTCTCAGAAAATACAGTCTCAGTACGAGGACCATATCTCACAAATGCACCATTGGATTTTGCTAAATTTTGGATATGTTGGTGATAAACATATTTACAATAATATCACTGGAGTGATTGAAGAGAAAATGTCAGGTTCAAATTTTATGACCAACTATGTACAGGTCTATGAAAAATAAAAATATGAAAAAGAGTGAGGTTGCAATGATCCTAAAACCTTAACATGGTATCAGAGCCAGGTTCCAAATGTAAGAGAGTAGTTTATTGATGGTGAATGTGTGACTGTCTCAGAAAATACAGTCTCAGTACGAGGACCATATCTCACAAATGCATTATTGGATTTTACTAAATTTTGGATATGTTGGTGATAAACAAATTTACAAGAATATCACTGGAGCGATTGAAGAGAAAATTCCAGGTTCAAAAGTTATGACCGACTATGTACGGGTCTATGAAAAAAAAATATAAAAAATAGCGAGGTTCCTTCTTTAAAAGCCTAACCACTTGAAGGGAGATCTAATAAGATTGAAGGTTGTGATAGTGTATAGAACCTTTGGATATTAAATATAGTTCATGTGAAGAATTATAGTAATGTTTGAGAACGATGACATTATTCTGTGAATTTGCATGATATTTTCTATATGGACTCACGTTATAGAATGAAATACTTGAAATTTATAAAAGATAAGTATTTCATGTTTTATTAATGCACATAATTTTTGAGTTTGTAATTCATGCTATACTATTGGTTAGTAAAATATTGTATGCTTCTATCATTGGTATTTCCTGTCGAGATAGTTTATTGAGCTATTTGTAACCTCTCTCTGACATACCTTCAGGACAGAAGTACAAGATAATTGCATTCAAGGGAGAAAGAACTTGATGCTTGCAAATGAATTGATGATTGAGACTAGATGCAAAGGGAGTCTGAAATTTAAAAAGAGGTCAAGAAGTTAATAAAATTGAGCTTCAAAGGGAGCAGATGGTTTAGTCAACTTGTGACAATCTTGATCATATTGATTGACAGGGAGTTCACTATTGAAGGTGAAACACTTCTGAGGTAAACTTGATATAATTGATTATTATACTAATGAATCATGAATATTTTTAATGGGCCCGCCCCTGT